>RAKG01000019.1:0-443455 GCA_009802275.1 Neurospora sp. CHS-2018a | reverse complement strand
GAATGTTTTATTTCAATCGAAGATACAATACATATGGTAGTCATATGTCTGTAAAATACAGTAATTACGAGTGAGATACACCCGGTACTTTTTGCTCAAGAAAAGTGGAGTTCGGACAGGGATCTGAGAGGCCCCTAATCACCCAGCTCTGAAGCCATTTCCCTTGCGACTTGTCGTCCAAAGACAGTGTGAGAAGAGACTCAAGAGAGGTCTTTTGGCTGCAGCTCCCCATTTCGCGGCGAGCAAACCCACTTCTTTGAGCAGGCAATATTCCGTAGCTCACGCCATTTCCATCTGGCTTTTCCATTCTTTCCTTCTTCGCGACTCTCCAACCTCGACCCTTTTCTTTTTTCCCACTTCACAAACCCAAAAAGCACCGTTTGTGGTTTTTCGTCCTTTTCCCTCCGTCGTCAGAATTTTCTCGATTGATACCCGACCCTCCTTTACTTTTCAGAAAGCGTACAGTGTCACCAGTCGGCCGACTTCCACTTTCTCCCTACAAGCAACCTCTACAAATCTAGTACTAGCGCCCCTACCTAGCAGGTACCGCTAGCTTGTAGCCTCCCTTTTCTAAAACAGAATCCCTGGACAGCACTGATCAGTGGTGCTTGCCCATCTCCACAACCGCTGCTGCACTCTGCTGCACTGCACTCTGCGCGCCCGTCGCTCAATTCACCGCAACCACCACCCTACCACCTCCCACCACTTACCGTCCGGCTACAACACTGGCTCCAAGGGCACTCACCTCAACTTCCACTTCCGCTTCTGCTCGCTCGCTTCATCTCCGTCGTCAAGACTGCGCGTTTCCCCCGACAACACGCTTTCCAAGGAACCTCGCTTCCTCCTTCTCAACAATCACCGCCATCCCACCTATCCCTCGACCTTTAATAATTCTACCCGCCTTCGCATCCAGGATCCCCCCTGAGGGCCTTATCCATCACCCAGTGACGTTCTCTGCACCGTTGCCGAGCGACCTGAATCACTTGATCATTTGAGGAGGTCATTCCATCTTGCCCCTCGTGTCGACATCTCGACTTTTTCCAACCTTTTACTTTTTACATCTTCTTTAATCAATAGCCAAAATGGCCAACAAGGTAAGTCTCTCTGCAGCCGTCATTCATTTCGGACTCCTCGTTTGAAGCGCGCTCTTGGGTTCAATCGCCTGCGGCATTTGGCTAACATTGCTCTCTTCTCCTTTTCGCAGTTCACAAGAGAATACAAGCTGGTGGTTGTCGGCGGTGGTGGCGTCGGTAAATCGTGCCTCACCATCCAGCTAATCCAAGGTCATTTCCTTGACGAATATGATCCTACAATTGAGGGTGCGTTCCACTGAATACCAACAGAGACCCTCGAAATCTACGATCCAACTCTCGAGGGCCTTTCTTGGCCGTAGTTTCTGGCCCCGCGAACCCTGAACTAACTTTGAGCTCAACAGATTCGTACCGCAAGCAATGCACCATCGACAATGAGGTCGCCCTTCTCGACATTCTAGATACTGCCGGCCAAGAAGAGTACTCGGCCATGCGCGAGCAATACATGCGCACCGGTGAAGGCTTCCTGCTCGTTTTCGCCATCAACTCGAGGGAAAGCTTTGAGGAAATCAGGATCTACCAGCAACAGATTCTTAGGGTCAAAGACAGGGACTCGTTCCCCATGATCATTGTCGGAAACAAGTACGATTTGAGGGGAGAGCGCGTTGTTTCAGAGCAGGGTAGGTTTTCACTTCCTCATCCTTGGGAGGGTACGGACAGTACGCTGACATCATTTTGCAACAGAGGGACAAGCTCTCGCCGCCGAGTTCGGTACCAAGTACATCGAGACTTCCGCCAAGACACAACACAACGTCGAGAACGCTTTCTACGATCTCGTCCGCGAAATCAGGAAGGAGGACAAGAAGCTCGGCGAGAAGGTCGGCGGTCCCTCATTCGCCAACAACAACGGGGCGGTTAAGCAGATGGACGTCGGCGACGACGACGTCCAAGCAGGTTGCTGCTCCAAGTGCATAATGATGTGAATGATCGAAACCAATAGGGGAAGAGCAAGCGGGGAGTTAAAATAATTGGGACACGTTTGCAATGAAGAGATGGACGATCACACACACACGCACACAAAATCCGGACTTTATAGACGACATGGATGTGCAAACAACCAAAACACAAAAGCCACATCGGACGGCCACGCCCATGCCTTAGCTCACGTACGGGGACCAGTCGGGCTCAGGACAACGGGACTAGCGGAAGGAATATCAGCGTTTGGAGGCATTTCAGGCGAGAAGGGGGTTAGGAACCGGGACCGGGCACACACATCCTTTGCATTTTGTGGGCATTTGTTGCAGTGGCACTTGTTCGGATGAGCTGAGCGACTTGAAAAAGTTGCTCTCAGTTACCAAACGGCCGCTGGGTCTAATATTACACCGCCGCTGCTACATTCCGCCCCTTGGCGTTCGTGAGGCGTGGTCGGTTTCTCTATCAGCGTCTGGAAGAGGTCGCCGAGGGAAGAAGGAAGGCTGGTTTTGGTCTGATTGGTTCGGCGAAGGGGTTGGTTGGTTTTTGTTTGGTATAGTTCTGGTCCTGTCTGGTCTGGTCTGCCTGGGGTTTTTGTTGGCACTTTTTCTGTCCGTGTTTCACGATCCACGGATTTTGGGGTCAAGTACTTCTTTTACTACCTTTTTTTCACTTACACACACTTTTTGGGAGTCCTTTACCCGCGAGAGAACTCTACTTGCTATGGATGTCATGTCATGGTGGGGATTCAGATCGATACTGGTTTTGCAAACTCTCGAAAGAAAACCGTTTATTTGTAATTCATTCTTACTAAACCTTTTTTTTCTCTGCCTTTTCCGTTTCCCTCCTTAGTACCTGCTCCGATCGTGTTTCCTCCCGTTATCTTTATGTATCCCATGTCCAAAAGAATGCATGGTAAAGTGGTTGGTTGGTGTTTGTTGGTGGTTGTTAGTTGTCAGTTGTCAAAGTCGTTGAATACCTCGTCTCTGACCGAACGTCTTGGGTACCCTGATGTCGTGATATGCGTGTTCGTAGTGTCTGATGTAAACGTACATGAACTGTTGATACTCCACAAGCCGCTTTTCAAGTTCCCTGTACGTCAGTGACTCCTGCCGGAACATCAGCCTTGCATTCGGCCAACAAGGCTGGAGCCTTCTTAGACGGAATCCGACAATGCCTGCTAAGTCAACAAAGGAATGATCGATCTAGTGTCACCTGCTCACCTGTTGTCCACCGCAGGTACATCCAATCTAGGACAACGAGCACGACATCAATTCACCACTATCCGTCCAGGCACTGCATGCGCTCCGCTATAGGAACGTCAAGCCGTTTACTTACTAGCACGAACTTTTACCATCCATCGCCGAACGTCAGGCTCGTGCTTCCAATCTCTCTTTCATTCCTTCCCTTTTCTCTTGGCCACCATCAAGTTATCGATTGTTCCGGATGGCTCTTTTTTCCCTGCAGTTCCTCGTCGGCTCGTGACGGAACATCTAACGTTGGTAGAAACGGGCGGAGAATTTGTTGCCCATTCGCCTTGGTACTTGGTAGAAGAGGCATTGGAAAAGTGCTCGCAGATATGATGTCTTGATACACGTCAAGCAATTGGTTCAGGACGTCTAGTAGGCATGCTTGATGGTTCTTCACCCAGCTTGATCACAACACGATCGATCTCTTGTCAATTCCTTGACGGGTAAGGTGACTGACGGTGAATTGTACTAGATTCCTCTTGAAATGCAAATCGCTTCCTTGAGGTTACATGTACACCCGTAATGTAATGTTGGAACAAAAGTCTATATTCGGCGGTCTATACCCCCTCTGTTTCTGTTGTTAATCAATACATCGCTCTCAGTCAATGGTCCTTTAGTTCGCTTTTTTCCTTTTCCTCGTGAGAAAAACAAATTGCTCTTTGCGTGTTGTTAAAGTTTAGGGACCCAAGTCATGCCCATGTAAAGCCTTTTCTACCACTCTTTCTCCCCTCCAACCTTCACGACGTTTGTCCCGTTGTCTTTCACATTGGCAGTAAAATGGATGTCCCAACTACATGTCTGACGTGTCAGAGGGGGTTGAAATGTCGGAGAGGGGTGATGAACTGTCAGGGTGGGGTGAAAAATCAGGGGCGGATGATGACCGGTTCTTGACGGATGTCAGGTCGGCGGAGGATGGCGGGTCGGCGAGGGGTGAAATGGGACTCCAAGGACCGTCGGAACCCTCAGAACTCGACGAGGGCGGAACCGGAAAACTAGTAGGGGGTTCCATAAAGTCAAAGCTCATGCGCATCAGATAGTCCGTGAAAAGAGGAGCAGGAAGAGGCACAGAGTCAGGAGTAGGTATTGCCACCTCTGTCACGGAAGACACCGCCAGGGTTTTGGGAGCTAAAGTACCGGTGTCCTTGGGATGTGAGGTTTGTTTTTCGTCTTCCATGGAGGCAGTAGCTGTGGGTTCGACGGAAGACATGACAGTAGGAATTATAGGAGTGGAAGTTGGTGTAGGACTCTTGAAAATCCGCTGAAGAACCAAACTAGCAATACGAGCCAAATCAGCCGATGGATCAATGGGTGGCGCATCGCCAAACACAGGCAAGGTACCACCCTCGGGAGATGATAGAGGGGACGGCGTCGGCTGGCGGCAAGGGGAAGAAGGCGGCGATCCAGGCACTGACGAGTAACAATCCGCGAGAGTCAGGGGGGCCACGGGAGGGTTGCGCTACTTGGTCCCCGACCCCGTTGTGGTTACGTCCGCGGGTGCGTCAGCGTCAATGTCATCCTCGCTTTCGGTGGTCACGATCCGGCCTTTGACGTAGTGGCAGACTTCAGGGGCGATAGAGTTAAGGAAGTCTTTGTCTCTGTAGACGGGTATGGTTAGACACGTTCCGTGAAGATATATACGCGTTTGTTGAAGAAAAATATGCCTTTCTTCAAGAGTTATATGCATTTCTGACAGTATGGTACATGTTTTGGTTTGTGTGCAAGGCCTTTGGACCTTGTTCATGACCAGGCGGACCAGGCCTCTGACGAAAAAAGAAAAAAAGAAAAAAGAAAAAGAGGAAAGAAGAAAAGAAGAAAAGAAAAAAGGGAAATGGTAGTGTGTTGCAACTACTAGGTTGGCAAACCACCACTTGATCGGCTTCATTCCCGGAGGTGGAAGGGGAAGGTAGAATATGAGGGAGGTAAAGACTTACTTTCCAACAAGAGTAACCGTGTTGTATTTCTCCCCCCACCTGGGGTAGCTTCCAACCTTGACGCCCTTGGGCTCAACTCTTGCTGCCAGCTCGGTGAGGTAAGCGGCGATAGCGCTCTCAGGGAGTGGCGTGGAGATGGTAACTCGGGCGATACCCTTGCCTTCGGGGTCGGCTAGGCGCGGTTGGATGTAGGGCTTGAGGCCATCGAGGAGTTTCTCGACTGTGTAGCACTCGTTAGCTTTCACCTTCGATCATTTTCTTCGACACTACTTCGATATCCCATAACCATCGGAAAAGGAAACATACACAACCTAGGCACACCCGGCAAGATGTGCACATTCCCATTGACCACCGCAACCGGCACCCAAAGTTCCTTGCAGGGAAAGAGGAACTGCTTCGCCGGGTCTCTGTTGACGTCTGTCGGTAGCTCCACCATACGGAGCTTTGCGGTAAGAACGGGCGATGGCTCGTCCCACTTGAAGGGTGGCTCGCCCTTACGAGGAACAGAGATCTTCTTCATGAGCCCGAAGGCCTCTTCGTTCAACTTGAGAGGGAGGCCGAAGGCTTTGGCTATCGATTGGTAGGTAATGTCGTCGTGGGTTGGCCCGATGCCTCCGCTGTTGTTAAACCTGGTCAATTACGCGTCCTGGACACTCGAAGAAAGATCGGTGATGGTAGTACCTGGTGACTACAAAGTCATAGCGGTCACTCATCCGACGGACAGCCTCGATAATTTCATCTTCATCGTCGGCGATGACTTCGATCCTCTTGAGGTTCTGATATGGGGCACCTACAGTGAGCTTGGGACTTCTCGGGACACCGGAGAGGACGGCCGGAACTCACAATTCCCAGATTGAAGCACCATTTTGCCATGTAGTTGGAATTGGTCTATGGTCAGTCAGCATTGGCGTTATGATAGCCAGATATTCCGAGTTCTTGACTTACATCTCTGGTCTATACAACAACGAAACATCTGTTAGTCTCCTCTCTAGCCGTTATCCGTACACAAACTTCTAGAACCTGCCTTTCCACCCAACACCTCATCACCAATAATCAAGCATGCTGCCGTATGAATAGTCCGCGCATTGCGCTCATCTGCTGTGGCCGTCGACCCCATGATGCTGTTGAATAGTCCTGTTGTTGAAGTCCGGCGTGGAGCTGATGTCGACGGAGCAACAAATGACGTTATCGCTGGCCGTGACAAGTGCCGAGCAACCTGGGATAAACGAGAGAACATGAAGGTTGTGTAAGTCTAGGGGAAGGTGAACATACAAGACAGTTGTTCAAGGGTGAAATAACTGAAGAGAGGATGAAGAAAGAGAAGTCCGATGTCACAACGGAAACGGGAACGGGGATCGGTTTCGGCTTGTCTTGCCGATGCGTGGTTGCGGCACTGGTGCCTGCCCATCGCCGTCCACGGTCCCGTCCAGGGAAGGCCAGGCAGCGCCTTCCCCGCTCCGTTTTAGCGGGTCGAGCTGTTAAGCTTCCGCGGGCCAACGGCCGGGACAACCCCACTGTCAGCGAGGAATCGATAACAGCTTACGCTATGGGGCTGATAGCTGCTGAGCTGCCGTGTGGACTTTGGCAGTGATGCCATGCGGGGCCGACTTGCGTCCCTGGACGAGGGCGGTGTCTTCGGTCCCTCGACAACTCAACGCGACATCTTTTCGAGCTTCAACTCCTTTTGCGATTCCTAGGTACCTAAGCCTCTCGACATTGCTTATACGCTTCCGACTTTCCTCGCGACCTCTCCGCTTTGCTGTCCGAATCCTACGTATCCGACAACCTAGAAACAGTTCTTCACAATGGTGCGCCGCCGCTTTCCTACCTATCGCAACATCCGATCCATCCATGCCACCAGCTCCTATCTCCAGCTTCCAAGCTGTCCAACGAAAGCCCCTCGAGATCCTCAAAGAACCACAGCTAATACCGAAAGCACCAGGCCTCCGAAGCAAGACTCTACACATTCTCCCAAGAAACCAAAGACCACCTGCGAAAGTTCCGCCTCGGCACCTCGCGCTCCAACGACCCCCAGGCCGTCATCTGTATGTATGTTCCCGTTGTCCACTACCCCGGGCCGTTGTCTCACTGGCACCTCACCCAAGCGCAAATAGCTGACGATAGTACTATGTTATGGAAACAGACCTAATCGATAAAACAACGAAAGAAATCAAGCAAGACGACGACAAAGTAGTATACAAGACACTCGAAGAAATCGGCGATGACTTGCCCGATCACAGCCCAAGATTCGTGCTGTTGAGCTATCCCCTTACACTCGTACGTTTACGGTTCCAACTTCCTTCTACCATCGACCTCCCCATACCCCTATGAACATACATACACCTAGGCTTCGTGAAGCGCCGGACGTGCTATATCTTAGAAGGGGCAATATGAGCTGACCACGAAGCGCAAAACAGCCCTCCGGCCGACTATCGGTCCCCTACGTAATGCTCTACTACATGCCCTCGACATGCAACAGCGCGATGCGCATGTTATACGCGGGCGCCAAGGAGCTGATGCGCAACACGAGTGAGGTGACCAAGATTATCGATATTGAGTCGCCGGAGGAGCTGGAAGAGATTCCGGGTAAGCTCGGGGCTGCTTAAGCTGTTCGAGGGTGCGATGGGAAGGGCAGTTCGAGAGGGCGCCATGATAGGAGAGCCGGAGATGGTCAGTGGGGGGGCATTGGGTACAAGAGCTGGGAAATCACGCGAGGTACAGCCAGAAACCAGAGCAGGGTATAAGGAGCACAGGGAGGCCATTGTGAAGGGAGGCAAAGTTCAGCTAGATGCCGGATCATCTATGATCTTCTCATTATATAAACGCCATGATATCCCAACCATATAAAGCCAGAAACCAATCCCAAACTCCGTGTCCATGCTATCCTTGCCCCCCTCAAGCGTCATCCTCCTCCGGCATTACCACTCCCGGATCCAACCCCAACTCGTTTGCTAAACCCTTGACCACCCCCTTCAACGCCCTACACGCAGGGCTATCCGGGAAGCTATCAAAGAAGCTCTCGCCATAATCGCACGCCATCCCGATCCTCGGATCAAGCGGTACGCTCCCCAAAAACGCAATCCCCATCTCCTCCGCCAGCTTCCTCCCGCCACCCGTCGTCGCCTTAAAGATCTCGCTCTCATGCGTGCACTTGGGGCACACAAACCCGCTCATATTTTCCACCAGTCCCAGCACCCTAATCCCCGCCTTCCTGCAGAAATCAATCTCCTTCCTGACATCCAACAGCGAAACCTCTTGCGGGGTGGTAACCATCACGGCGCCATCGATCCCACTCTCCTTCAGGTACGTGTTCACGCTCAAATGCTCATCTGACGTCCCGGGCGGCGTATCAACAAGCAAGAAATCCAAATCGCCCCACTCCACATCCTTAAGAAACTGCTTGATCAACCCGTTCTTCTTGGGCCCCCGCCAGATAATCGCGTCGTCGCGGTTGGGCAGCATGAACTGGATGCTCATCACCGCCAGGTTATCCATCGCCCATGCTGGACTCCACCCGGCGCTGGACACATGGATCGTCTCCCCCTCCACGCCCAACATTTTCGGTATCGAAGGGCCGCAGATATCAGTATCCATCACGCCCACCGTTTGTTCAGCATTCGTCGCGAACGCGTGCGCTAGCAAGCTGGTAAAAGTAGATTTGCCGACGCCGCCCTTGCCGGAGAGGATCAAGATCTTGTGTTTGACGCCCGACAGGCGCGTGGTGATTAAAGGGATGTCCGGGTCGGGACCTTTGGGCGCGGTGGCGCAGATGGCTTGGTTCGGACACCCGGCGCAGGAGTCGGCGGTGCCGGCTTGTTGGGATTCGGGGCCGGGACAGTGTTCGGGTTCGGGAGCGACGAGTTGGGGCTTTTGGGCGAGAGGGTTGGCGAGGACGGAGGCGACGGAGTCGGGGGGCTCCGAGGCCTCGAGGGAGGGGGCCATGGTGGGCTGGTGGGCTGGTGGGTGGTGGGTGGTGGGTGGTTTGTTGTCGCTAGATTTTTGTTTGTTTCTCTTGGTTGTAGATTGGGGGCGCAGATTGTATTCGGGGTATGGGTTATTGGTTGATTTTGCGCCGATGGTTTGGAAGATGTGCGTTAAGTTTTGTTGTTTGATTTTGTTGTTGATATGGAAATGATTTCAATCATGATGGCTGCTTAGAAATCGGGCTCCTAGAATCGGTCTTGTCAACGCCATTTGCCTCCACTCCAGTCGACTTTGTCGGCGGGGCTTATCTTATCGTGCACGGAGGTACGTACCGATTTTCGCGGGAAAGGCGGGGCCGCTGACACGGGAGACCCACCCGGGATCTTGCCTCCACCGATCGCGGAACAGGACTGCCCTTGTTGAAGCTTTTTTAATGTGTTGTTCAGCATGTGATAAGTGAGTTGTCGAAGAGAAGAGAAGAATGTGAAGGTTGTGATACACGGTTCACCCCGTGAAGCCCATGACTATGGTGAAGTTATGGCCCCGTTGTGAAGACAAGTTGAAGACACCTCCTCTCGTTAGCGCTGTGACTCGACCGGATGACAGGTCGCGTGCTGATTCTCCCCGTCCGATATTTGCATATGAGACGGAAGGTTGACCTAAACCGATTCCATATCACCCATCCACATAGCTCAAAGACTCTCAACTGCCTCCTCTGTCGTTCCTATACCGCTGGATACATCGTCAGCCTTTATATTGTCTTTCCACAGACTTTCAAAGACCATGAAATCGTTAGGGCTGATGAGCCTTGCTCCGGACAGCCAGGACATCCCGACTTCATCAAGTGGATTTGCGGTTCGGGCCTGGAACTGACTCCGCCGGTACCTGGCTGTCTTTGGCAAGGCTTTCGTTATCCACTGGTGAAGCGGCGTTCTTGTGTCCTCAACAGATCGAATATCAGATGCGCTCAACGTCTGATTGGGTACTATCGAGATCTGAAGTGGTATCGAGCACCACTAACACCATCATAATGACCCAAAAGCCGACAGCCAACAATTGGTGATGGACCATTTGCTCCAGTCGGCCCCAGATGATATGTGATCGGACGGTGACCTTCAGAAGCAGATACCTACTGTAGACAGACAGACAAGTCCGGTACCGAGGCAGCTCAGGCAGCTTCGTTTCTTTCTTTTTCTCGTGCGTCATTGCAACACCTTCTTTGCCAAGTATCGACGATGAGAGATCAGAGCCAGAATTGGCCAACGGGGGAAGGGAAAGAGATGACCGAACAAACCAGGACCAAGCTGCACAAGCTCGAGTTCCGGCGCAGATGGACCCTGCAGCACGGCGGTCACCTTCCAAATTCTCATCGGACGGCGCGTGGTGGTTGGGAATGTCAGTGGGAGTCTTAGCGCGCCGAGCTAGTGATGAGTGAGGATAAATCGGGCGGGTCACGGTCATTGGTATCGGCGCCTCCTCCGCAACACCTCCGCTCCTGACCTCCGCACATGGCCGCTGATGCAGGTCGCAGCACGAAAAGTCTCCATAGGCCGTCGGATTGTGCCCACTCGCTTCCAGCCCAACCGCATCGTCGAATGAGAGGCGCGAGCCCAATGGTCGCTATGGGGCGGCCTATGGGGAGCAAATGGGGAGCCATGGCCGGCTGTGAAAAAGATAATAATCCCGAGCGCGGCTTGATTTTCGGTTGTGTGTGTGTGTGTGATTTCTCACATCTTGTTCCGTCTCTCTGCCGGAGGAGGTCTGTCTGCTCTGTTTTGCTGTTGATGCCATATGGTACCGCCCACGTATGGTCGAGTGTGGTAACATTGCAGCGCGATACGACAGGTAATAACGAGTCAAGTAAAACGACAGCTCCCGTCTTCTTGCGACATTCAGCTCAGCCTTGCGAAAGCGAGGCAACCGGGGTAGAGAGGAATGATGTCGTCGTCGAAACCGCTTACCAGTCGGAAATCCCTGAGGGGATTGAGCATGTTCACCAAGGACGGGAATTTCAGTGATCCAGGCACACCGACAACTCCAGGAGCACCAGGCACACCAGGGACACCAAACAGACGCGGCACTCCGACTCGTACCGATCGTAACGGCCGTGACCGTACCGAGCGTAACACCGGACGAAACGGGGCAGCAAGAAGACCGGGGACGCCTTCCGCTTCCGGGTCGGG
Organism: Neurospora sp. CHS-2018a; assembly: GCA_009802275.1. Classification (NCBI taxonomy): domain Eukaryota; kingdom Fungi; phylum Ascomycota; class Sordariomycetes; order Sordariales; family Sordariaceae; genus Neurospora; species Neurospora sp. CHS-2018a. Next base: position 432,164 of record RAKG01000019.1, on the reverse strand, counting down.
GCTCTTAAAAATGGAAGGGACGAGCGCCGCCGATGTGGGCCCCGCAGGGTCGGTACCCGCCAGAGATGCGGTCCGAACAGAAAGAACCGCCGACACGGTACGACGCGCTTCCTCCGCGAGAACGACACAGCGAACCAGAGAACCTTCTCAATTGGGCGCCCAGATTTCACGGCCTCCCTCTCGCATGCCCTCCATCCCAGGGCCACCTCGACAGCCCAATCAACCCGTGACGCCATCGCTACTCAATCCGACTGTTTACACGCCTCCCACCAGAGAGCAACGAGCTGCTGCAGCCGCGTCGCGAGGTGGTCGCAATACTTCGACCTCTTCTGCTCCCGGCGCCAGTCACCACCTTACATCCTCCGTCAGCTTCCCTGCACAGGGACAACCATCCCGTCCAATGCACCGAAGCAGACCCTCGGCGCCCGAAAATGGCCAACGGACGAATGCCTGGGAGGAATCAACGGTTGCCTCCATGTTTGGCGACCATGAAAGCAGGGATGGAAGATCAGAAAGTAACCACGAGCGCCAGATAAACGGTGCACACCACCCCCAACTCGTGCGGGGCCGTCACTACAGCGACACTGCATTCCCTCGCTCAAACACCCAGGCACAACATCCAGCTGTCACCCAACAACCCAAGTCTGCACGACCAACACTCGACCACGATGAGAACCTTCCATTCGTTATTGGCGAAGGTGGTATCCTCACCGTTATCGAGGCCCCGCGAAACCGCAACGATCCCGATGCTGTCGCCCTAAACAAGACTATCGAAGCTATCACGAAGGAGCGGGAGCCAACGATCAAGATCGAGGACGAATACGAAGGTGATCGCGCAGCATTCAACTCGACGCCCACCAAACAACTCGGTGCCTTCCAGCGCACACGACTTCCCCACCGCGACCCGAGAAAAGGAGGATCAGTAAGAGGTGGTCAGGGCGGATACACATCAGACATACAATCCCCAGGGAGGTCCTCAGATACTGGCGGAGACCTGGAGAAGAGCCGGATCGAACAACGTCTACGCCGTGAGCGTGAACACGAGCGTCTGCGCGAACAAGAGAGGGAGAAGGAACGGATTCGCAAGGAGGCCGAACGACGCGAACGCGAACGCCAGCGCAAGCATGAGATCCAACATCAGCGCAGCACCGTCTTTGACGACCTCACCCCCGTCGAGTCCGAAGCACCACCGCTTCCCACACCCAACTTCAACAACACGCAAGCCGCTGTTGTCCCTAGCAGCAGCGGCGGCTTCGATCTTGACGTATCCTCGCCTGGCAACGTCACACCTAAAGCGTCCGGCTCCCGCCACCTTCACCCGTCACAGATACCGAAGCAACAGCCTCTCCCTCCTCAACTCAAAGACGCTTCGATTGCTTTGGCGCGAACCACCAGCCGCCGCAATAAGGAGAAGGAAGTTCAAAAGCAACAGCAACCACCTAAGCCCGCGGCCACCTCTCCACTGCCAATCCTAGAACAGGCCAAAAAACGACGACTTTCTACCCTTGACTACGATGACGCCCAACTCTACAAAATGCCCTATACTACTCTCCTCGCCCAATCCTTCGACGAAGACCCGCAAGAAGAAGCCCTGAAGCAACAAGCTCAAGCCACCACCAAGCTCCAACAAGACGACCGTCCTCCAGCAGACGCAACCCTCGAAGATAAACTCCAACATTACAAGAGCAAACCTCCCGCTCAACAAGCCGAGTTCTTTACGCACATGAAGATCGACGAGTGGGATGACGCGGGCGACTGGTTCTTGGACCAGTTTACCTCTGTGGTGAAGCGGATCAAAGACGCTAGGAGAGCAAAGAGGAAGATGGTGGAGGACTTTGAGGTGGAGGTCGCCGAGAGGGAGGGAGCGGTTAGGGGCAAGATTGAGAAGATTGGACGGACGCTGGAGAATTTGAAAGAGGAGGGAAGGACGATGATGCAGGGGAAGGAGATGGATTTGGAAGATTAGGGGTCCCAGTTGTCATCGATTGCAGCTGAGGAGCTGGGTTAGGCTGACTGTGTCTAGTCATTGACTTTGACGAGATAGACCTGTGGGATTTCTTTGCAGTTGTTATTTTGGCAGGGCGTTTTGGTATGGGAAAGGTGTGAGGGCGGGATCGGAAGGAACTGGAACAGGAACATAAATACCCCCTTTTTGTAGGATGTGTAATGTTCGAGGCTGGGTTGGCCATGGATGTTTGCTTCCATTTGATCTAATATCCTGTTATCGCCGATGTGGAGTCTTCTTCAAAGTATCTATTTGCTCTCTGCTCAAGACACTGCGAAATTGATATCACATAATCTAGCTAGAAACCAGTATTTTGGCACCGCCAAGTCTTCTAATGGTAAAGAACATCCCGCGCCATACGATGTGCCAACACAACAAAAACACCCACTCCCGCTCACACCAATCCACAACCCCCCAAACCTCACATCCGGGTATCATACCAGTCAACCACCTTACTTTTCCCCCCTCAAATAACCATATGCTCCACAACCCCCCGATCCCTCCCAACAACCATCCTCAACTGCCTCCCCCTCTTCCCCTCATCCCCCCTAAAAACCCCCTCCCTAACCCCCTCCTCATAAAGCTCATAAGCAGGGAAATACCCATCAACAAACTTCCTCACCATCTCCGCACTCATCCCCACTCCCCTCTCGCGTCTCAACTGCTCCTCCTGCTCCAGCCGCCACTCATACACCCACCCCAACTCTTGCGCATCAATATGAATAAACGCATCAAACTGGTCCCATACTTGCTCGTATTTTTGCAACTGGGAGTTGATAAACAAGAGGTGCTCGAGTTTATGGTGGGAGAGCGTTTTGTAGGATTTGAGGTCGAGGTATTTGGTGGAGATGGTGGAGGGGGGGAGGGAGCGGAAGCCTGTTAGCCAGCCTTCTAACAACAGGACGCGGATGTTGGTGTGTTGGGGGAGGGAGAGGTGGGGGTCGTTGATGGGGGGGAAGGTGGAGGGCGGGGAGCGGTCGCCTAGGCCGTGGTGGGCGGATTTGTCGTAGATAGGCAAGTGGGTGGGGGAGTGGGAGAGGAGGGAGGAGAGGAAGGAGAGGAGGAGGGGGGTGTCGTGTGTTCCTGGGAGATAAGAGTTAGCGGGATGAGGTGGAAGGGTGGTGGGGAAGGTTGAGGAGGGAGTGTAGTGAGAGGGTGGAAAAGGAAAGACAAGGAAGGACATGACGGAGGCGATGATGACGGGGAGTAGTCATAAGGAAGAAGAAAAGGCGAGGATCAAAAGGAAGGGGGAAGAAGCCAATCCGAGGGGAGAAACGGAAAAGAGACAGAAGGTTGAGAAGACGGGAAAGGCGAGGCTGTTAACAAGTGGAGGCCGCCGCAAAGGCTACCATGGATCCACATCTCTCGTTGGGGTAAAAAGTAAACAAACCACAAAGGGGTCAACCGCATCACAGCTCTGCGCAAGCCGCACTTCCGCCCCGGACAGAACCAACCACCAACAACATATGAACGAAAACCGTAAAACTCACCAGGCTCCCCCCGATACTGCACCAACGCATTATCTGAATTCTCCTCCGCCAACCTCAGTTGATCCTCATGCGTCAAATAAAAATCGTCAATAGACACAACCAGGGTATTCAGTCCTTCCCTCTCCTGCAATGTCTCGGCCAGGGCTTTAACCAGCGTCGTCTTCCCTACTCCCTGGACACCGTTCAGTCCGATGATGAAAGGGCGCGGGTTCGCTTCGTTTGCGTGCAAGGCGTTGTACTCGGCGATTTTGGAGAGGATGAAGGGGATGCAGAGCGGGGATTTGTCGTCTATGATGCGGGATTGGAGTTCAGGTTGGGGGGTTGGGTTGGCGCCCGTGCTGGTGGAGGAGGGTTCGGAAGAGAGGGAGTCTATTGTGTCCATCATTTTGGCGGTGGAGGCTGAGGGTCTAGCAGCGGGAGGTTTTCGAGGGGTTCAGAACGGTAGTTGTAGTTGTTTACTTTTGTCGTGAAGTGGTGAGAGAATGTCAGTGAGGCTCGCGGCCAACGGCGAATGACGACATTGGCGCGGTTGGAAATGTTGTGGGGTAAACGTGGGAGAAAACTGTGGGGTAAGATGGGCGAATGGGGCCTTCTCCGCGTCCGTCTCCGCGTTTTTTGTTCCATCTGCCATCTGAATCCGGAGCCGGGATGAAAGAGGTGCCGATACTTTAGTCCATAGAAGGAAGGCTCATTTCCAACGTCCCATGGCGAAGAGCGAGGCTGATAACAAGGCTCCGAGGAGCGCATGTTGAAGCTTGGAGATAGCGCGCCGGTTTTGGGGGAAGATTTGGAGAATGAGTTAGATCCACTTGGAGATGAAGAGCTAGAGCATGGACAACGCTCTGAAACTTAAGAGGACACTTCTTTTGAGCATCACTTCTCTTCCAGAAGATGGAAAGATCTGGAGTTGATCCCCTGATATCAATGTTGGGGTGCGTCCATCAACATGCATTCATGTGACTGCCCAGGCCAGGATCCCTCGCCGAAGGCACATGCCTGAAACCGAGCTGCTCCGCATTGTTTCAATGTTCGTCTGGGGTTTACTCAGCCAGCATCATCTGCATCAATCGAATGGTGTTGAACATGGCAATGGAAGATGTTTTGGAGGCAATTGAGTCGCGACTCTTGGAGTCTGGTTCAAATTGTACAGCCAAGTCACGCCGTCCCGTCTAGCTGTAATGCAGCCTTGATGTCAAAATGGCATCCGGAAAACCATAGGCACATATTTACCCGCCGCTGCTTTGAAGTCTTGGGCGACTTCCAGTGTTCAGCTCAATTCAAGATGTTTTGAACTTCTACGATAATAACTTTTCCCCAATTCTGTTCCTGGAAGGCCGGCGATCTTATGAAAGTTTGTGAGACACAACGCGACAGACCGGAAGGGTACTTTTCCCCGACCTGATTACTGTAAGAAAAAGTTGCATGTGATCTTGAGACGTGGAAGAAGCGAATGGGGAAGACAAGTGACAAGGGGGAAAGGCAAAGACGGAACACCCCGCTCTCGGCAAAACCACAGTGTGGGGCGATTTGGGGCATCCCATTGGCTGGCACCGCTGCATCGGTGGACATGCCGTTCTGCCTCGGCTTACAGCGCCCGGCAGCACCTCGCTCCAGCAGCCTGTCCACTTGCCGACGTCAAGGTCGAGTGACCATCGTCCAGTGATTATTAAGTGCCGGGACCAGCCAGCGCATCTTCAACCACCAAACATTCCATCCTCCCTTCCTCCTCCCATCCCCTTCTTCTCTTTTGCTCCATACTAGATATACCCAGAGCTGTTGTGTGAATCTGCCCTTTCTTTGTTTGTCGTTTGTTTCTAGCATCATCATCATCTACACACATACCCCAGATTCAAAATGGCTGAGCAATTGAGGTTCGACGGCCAGGTCGTCGTTGTCACCGGCGCCGGCGGTGGTCTTGGTAAGGCCTACTGCCTTTTCTTCGGCTCGCGCGGTGCTTCCGTCGTCGTCAACGATCTCGGTGCTTCCTTCAAGGGCGAGGGCAACTCTACCAAGGTAAGCATTTCCCCTACCCAATGTGCTATCGCCACTGTCATCATCACATGCTAACGAGTACTCAACAGGCTGCCGATGTGGTTGTCAACGAGATCAAGGCCGCTGGCGGCAAGGCCGTCGCCAACTATGACAGCGTCGAGAACGGCGACAAGATCATCGAGACCGCCATCAAGGAGTTCGGTCGCATCGATATCCTCATCAACAACGCCGGTATCCTCCGCGACATCTCCTTCAAGAACATGAAGGATGAGGACTGGGACCTCATCTTCAAGGTCCACGTCAAGGGCTCCTACAAGACCGCCCGCGCCGCCTGGCCCTACTTCCGCAAGCAAAAGTTCGGTCGCGTCATCAACACCGCCTCTGCCGCCGGTCTCTTCGGCAACTTCGGCCAGGCCAACTACTCGGCCGCCAAGCTCGCCATGGTCGGCTTCACCGAGACCCTCGCCAAGGAGGGCATCAAGTACAACATCATCTCCAACGTCATTGCTCCTATCGCTGCCAGCCGCATGACCGAGACCGTTATGCCCCCTGATCTTCTTGCCCTCATGAAGCCTGAGTGGATCGTTCCCCTCGTTGCCGTCCTTGTCCACAAGAACAACACCAGCGAGACCGGCTCCATCTTCGAGGTCGGTGGTGGTCACGTCGCCAAGCTCCGCTGGGAGCGCTCCTCCGGTCTTCTCCTCAAGGCCGATGAGAGCTACACCCCTGGCGCCATCATCAAGAAGTGGGATCAGGTCACCGACTTCTCGAACCCCCAGTACCCTACCGGTCCCAACGACTTCCTTACCCTCCTTGAGGAGTCCCTCAAGCTCGGCCCCAACGACTCCGGCGAGAAGATTGACTTCACCGGCCGTGTTGCCCTCGTCACTGGTGGCGGTGCTGGTATCGGCCGCGCCTACTGCTTGGCTTTCGCCAGGGCTGGTGCTTCTATCGTTGTCAACGATCTTGTCAACCCTGACGATGTCGTTAACGAGATCAAGAAGATGGGTGGCAAGGCCGTTGGCGCCAAGTTCTCCGCTGAGGACGGTGATGCCGTCGTCAAGGCTGCCATTGATGCCTTTGGCCGCATCGATATCGTTGTGAACAACGCCGGTATCCTGCGTGACAAGGCCTTCACCAACATGGATGACAGCCTCTGGGACCCCGTCATGAACGTCCACGCCCGCGGTACCTACAAGGTCACCAAGGCTGCTTGGCCTTACTTCCTTAAGCAGAAGTATGGCCGTGTTCTCAACACCACCTCTACTTCTGGTATCTATGGCAACTTTGGCCAGGCCAACTACTCTGCTGCCGTAAGTTTCTGTCCTTTCCAAGTTCATTGAATTTTAGCTAACTTGTGTAGAAATGCGCCATTCTTGGCTTCTCCCGCGCCATTGCCCTCGAGGGTGCCAAGTACAACATCTTCGTCAACACCATCGCTCCCAACGCTGGTACTGCCATGACCAAGACCATCCTTCCCGAGGAGCTCGTCCAGGCCTTCAAGCCCGACTACGTTGCTCCCCTTGTCCTTGCCCTCTGCAGCGACAAGGTCCCCAAGAACCCCACTGGTGGTCTCTACGAGGTCGGCTCTGGTTGGTGCGGCCAGACCAGGTGGCAGCGCACTGGCGGCCACGGCTTCCCCGTCGACGTTCCTCTTACCCCCGAAGAGGTCGTCAAGCACTGGAACGATATCATCACCTTCGACTCCCGCGCCGACCACCCCGAGAAGGCCTCCGACAGCATTGAGAAGATCATGTCGAACATGGAGAACCGTGCCGGCGAGGGCAAGGTATGATTCCCTTTCTTCCTGCTGCCACGAAAGAATGTCATGTAATTTTCCTTTCCATCATGTATAATAGCCATATATACCTAGTGTAGAATACCTGAATGACTGTTAACGACTCATCTTCTTCTCCTGTAGTCTGGCGCTGCCGAGAACGAGCACCTTGCTGCCATCAAGAAGTTCACCGGCGTCGAAGGTAAGGGCACCGAGTACACCTTCACCGAGCGTGACGTCTGCCTCTACAACCTCGGCATCGGTGCCAAGCGCACCGACATCAAGTACATCTTCGAGGGCAACGAGGACTTCGAGGTCGTCCCCACCTTCGGCGTCATCCCTCCCTTCAACACCGAGATGCCCTTCTCCTTCGACGACATCGTCCCCAACTTCTCCCCCATGATGCTCCTCCACGGCGAGCAGTACCTCGAAGTCCGCAAGTACCCCATCCCCACCTCGGGCCGCCTCGTCTCCAAGGGCAAGCTCCTCGAGGTCGTCGACAAGGGCTCCGCCGCCATCGTCAAGCAAGGAATCACCACCTACAACGCCGAAACCGGCGAGGAGCTCTTCTACAACGAGATGACCGTCTTCCTCCGCGGCTGCGGCGGCTTCGGCGGCCAGAAGAAGCCCGCCGACCGCGGCGCCTCCACCGCCGCCAACAAGCCCCCCGCTCGGAGCCCCGACGCCGTCGTCGAGGTCCAGACCACCGAGGAGCAGGCTGCCCTCTACCGTCTCAGCGGCGATTACAACCCCCTCCACGTCGATCCTGCTTTTGCCAAGGTGGGCGGCTTCAAGGTCCCTATCCTTCACGGTCTCTGCTCGTTCGGTATCGCTGGCAAGGCGGTGTACGAGAAGTTTGGCAAGTTCAAGAACATCAAGGTTAGGTTTGCGGGTACCGTCAACCCTGGCCAGACGCTGGTGACGGAGATGTGGAAGGAGGGTAACAAGGTGGTGTTCCAGACTAAGGTTAAGGAGACGGGCAAGTTGGCTATTAGTGGGGCCGCTGCTGAGCTTGCTTAGGCTTGGTTAGGTAGTGAAGTTGTGGGAGGGGTGACGTGTATAGGATATGATGAAAAAGTAATGGCGGTTTTGGGATTTGGTTGGGATCTGGGTTAAGCGATTTCTTTCGTCTTTACGAATACCATTTTTTTTGTATATCAGCTGTTTTATCTGTCGCGTCTGAATGGGATGTGGCATTCTGTTTACGCTCTGGTTGTGACTTGTAGCAATGTCGTTCAACATTTCACGAGTTTCATTACACTGATCATCAAGTTCGCTTTTTTCTCCCAAAAGATCTTGGGACATCCCAAGTGGGACTCAGAAGCATCGCCTCAAGACATATATGCATTTCTTGGAGAGATATACGCATTTCCTGAGGATGAATATGCTTTTCTTGGAGATATAAACACGTTTAGTGCAGAAATATACGCGTTTCTTGGAGAAAAATATGCCTTTCTTCAAGAATTATACGCATTTCTGACGCTATGGTACATGTTTTGTGTTGTATGCAAGGCCTTGAAACCTTGTTCAGGACCAGGCGAACTATGACCATGATGAAAAGAAAAAAAAGGAAAAGAGACAAAGAAGAGGACAAAAGAAAAAAAGGAGCAAAAAAGAAATGAAAAGAAGAAAAGAACAACAGGAAAAAGGGGAATGGTAGTGTGTTGCAGCAACTACTAGGTTGGCAAACTACCACTTCCATCTCATATCTTTCTTCCTCAGGCCGGCAGTGATGATATCCTTGATATCATCCTATCAACACACCACAAACACACAACACTGATTGTGCGCCATACCCCCTTGCCTTGTAAGCACTGGCTTTACAAATACAGATGAAAGTAAGCCTTAGAATACCTCCAGTATTCAGAGAGCCCCGCAGGGATTTCTCCATCCTCGCCTTCGATCTTGTCTGCTGACATCAGGTCCTTGACCCAGTCGTAGCCGGCACGGCGGTCCTCATCCTCCTCCTCCTCAACGACCACGTCCTCCTCATCAGCTAGATGCCCCCTCATGGCTTCGGCTTCGGATTGAAGCTCCTCTAGCAAACCTTCGATCCCGTCGATGCAGTCCATGGTAAGCTGCCTAGCGTCTGCGTTCGTCATGATGATCTGATTGAAGGCCAGCCGGCAAGGCTCAGCCGACAATTCGTGCTCCTCCTCGTCAAGATCAGGCGGGACTAGTTGCTTGAACAAGTGGCGACAGATATCCAGGCTCAGCCTAACGTCGGACGTCTCAGGCGTCTCGTCGTTCGGCAAAGGGTCCTTGTCGAGCGCCGCTGGGTCAAGGTCAATGACATCAGGCATCTCCGGCCGCTTGTTGCCGAGACGACGCTCCTCGAGCTGACGCTTCCGCTGCTCCTCCTCCTGCGCCTGCTCGTCCGACGCCGCTTCCTCCGCCTGCGTTTCCATCATCCGGCGCAAGATCGAGTCGTAGTAACGAGTCCATGACTGTGCCTCCTGCCTTCTCAGCTCCTGGATTCTGATAGGGCAGTGATCGCAACAGACAGGGCAGCAGGGAACCAGGGGGGGAAGTAGGCCGAAGTTGCTCAAAAAGATGGAGAGGTCTCGGTCCTGGCCTACACTGGCGGGGTAAGCCTCTTTGGCCTTGCGGAGTGCCTTTGAGGTCTTGTCGGGCGTCTGCTTGTCATCCAGAGCTGCGAGCTCTGCCTTGGTGATGATGACCCACTGCTTGATCAAGTCGAGGTAGCGGATCCAGTACTCGACTTCCTCGCCTTCCTCCCTCATGTCCTCCAGGGGATCGTGAGGCCAGATGTGGCGGTAACTGCCATTTTCGCCATGGCAGCAGGGGAGAGTGTCGGGAAAGCGGGCGAGGGAGTTGAGGAAGGAGAGGGCTTTGGCCGTGCTCTTGCTGTCAAGGTAAATTTTCTTGACGTTGCGCAGTGCGCTGTGGACTCGTCGGCGCTCCAGTACAGGGTCGACTGGGGCTGCTGAGGAGGAGGAGGCGGCCGGGGTGCCTTCCTGCTGTTGAAGGGTTTGACGGGTCGCCCGCTTTTGCTTTTGCTTCTCCTTCTTTCTCGACTTGGAAGGCATGTTTGCTGATTCCGAAGCGAGGTTGTCTGCGTTGGTGAAAAAGGTGATGCTATTCAAGAGTTAGAAAAAAAAACGAGTCGCGAAGGCCCGGGTGATTGCATGGGAAAAGGAGAGGGGAGCGGAGCGGAGTTCTTACGGTCAGATATATATATCAGGGACGCCGGTTAGTGCTCGAGGGCTTGGGGTAGAAGACCAGAGAAGTACTGGTGATGGCGGAGAAAAGAGGGGCTATTGCGAGGAGGACAGGGTGAGAAAAAGGTGAGCTTTGCGCGGGGAGGATTTAAGATCCTCGAGGGAAGTTGCCGGACTTGAGAATAGTAACGGGAGAAGTTGTTATCGTTGCACGCGATGGATGATGGGAAACACAGCTGAGGAAAAGAAACTGTATTTCGTCGGTCACGAAGGACGGCGAGCGAGACAAGGTGACGGCAAGGTGAGGGGGATGCGACAGGAGGAAAAGAAGAAAAGGGGAGGAAGTTTGGGAAGGGGGCGGGGGAGGCCCCCTTCTTATACCTTAAGGAAGGACCCACCTTGATTGCAGTTTGCTCTATAAGAGAGATGGGATGAAGGAAAAGATGAAGTTTACAAGACGCAGAAAGAGGTTTTTTTTATTTCTAAACTACTTCGGAAGAATGGCGGCTAATATTATAGGAGTATACAATAGGTTTTTCAAGAGACAATATGCCGGTAAGGGTAGTCATAATCAGTGGTATGTAACAAGATGAGCTCGTGGTTGATACGGCCGCGTGCTCGCAGCGATAAAGTCGCGGGAGGTTTTCACCCGGGAAACACGGTTTTTCCTCCCGGCTTTGACCGACGAAGGACCGCGTGCCCATATAGGCGACTAGTTAGATAGATAGTCAGCGTAAATAAGATCATCATCACAGGCAAAGAAAACCGCGGTAACAGCTGTGGTAGTTGTGATGGCTGCGCTGGAAGAGGAGAAGGGGAAGAAAAGGTCAAGAGGAGAAGAACAAAAAAGAACGAGGCCGGAGGAGGGGCGCGACGCGTTTCAAAGTAGGGCTTGCGCAAGATACTGCTCGTCTGCCTGATTTCTAAGGTACTCGTCGACAGCAGAGGTCTGAAACGGAAGGAGGCTATTGAACTCGCGCGGCTGGAAGCTGGGCTGTCCTCAGGCTTGCGCACACCGGGCTAGTATGAAAAGGAAGGAACGCGGCGGAGCACTCTCAACCTTATCCTTCTGTCCTATAACCGGATATCTGAACCCATTGCCCAAGATAAGAACAAAGACGCACAAATCGGCTGCTTTAAATTGAGAAACCCGACTCCTCCAAGAGACCAAACTTCATCCAACTGCTCAACTGCTTCATCTTCTTTCGAGTGTCTTTCTCTGCCCAACTCCGTGTAGACGCAAGCAAGCTTGACATCTCCCACACTTCACGGCAACTCCAGCTTGTTGCAACAGCTCGTTCTATGAGAAACCGTCCTTACAGCGCCATCAAGGTACGTCTGTCATCGACGGCGATTGACGGAGGCTGTCGCAGGTACAGAAGCCACCGGAACCTAGGCGCACCTCCTTTTCCCAACACCCACGTAACAATTTCTAACCATTGGTAATTATTTCTCATGATCCTTTGGTCCCTTCTTGAAACTTGGTAAATCGGTTTCCCCCTTCTCATTCACTTATCGGCATCGTATTTTTCTCAAACCTAAGTGCTGGGAGTATCTTCGCGGCTGGTTGCAATCGCCAGGGCCCTCTTTCTGCATCGTACAACAACAAACACGGCCTATCGGCGTGCCTTTGAATTACAAGAAATCATAGGAAGCTTGGGATTTGGTCGATTATTCGTCTATAGTGGAAATTTGGACAAAAGCACAACTAAATGTGGAAGTATCATCGAGTGTCTTGTATGGAGGCTTTGGGAAATTTTTTGGTGTGCGCCTGAAACCTGCTCGCACCCGCCCCCACCCCCACGATTTCCTACACATACCCTATTTCCAAAAAAAGCCCCGAAGTCAAGCCCATCGCCAGCACAATTACGACTGGCAGCACGCCTCATCATAGGCCACAAGAAGCTCACCCCAAACCCATCGCCAGCACAATTACGACTGGGAGCATGCCGACAGACAGCTAAACCAAACAGTGGTTTAAACAAACCCAACCCCACGAGCGCCAATACTAACCAACCACCGACACGGGAAACTAGGCCCGCTCCTCCCGCGACCTCTGCGGCACGGGCTCACTCATTGTCGGCAGCTCAACCAAGCCGTGGTGGCAACAAGCGCAGTCCTTCACCCAAACTCATTGGCACACCTTTCAGAAAGAACTATTCAGTAAATACTTCGGGCTATACCTACCCTCCTCTCGAACCTCCATTTCCCTTCGAGTGGCTAGTAGCCACTGTGAGTGCACCAGGCTGTGATGGAGTGCCTTCTCGTGGTTGGAGCTTTTTACGGGCAGCTAGGGCTGCGCGTAACGCAGTTCTGTTAACCAACGTCGGGTTCGAACTTGCCACCATTTACATGGTCAACGGAAAGCCGCGCTCGGAAGCGCCCAAGCTTCCATATATCAACTACGTACTGAACGTGTACAACTTGCTCTCTCTCGGATCAACGTCGTGCACCAGCATGATGAACTGGGCGCTCCAAGAAGCCGTCATTATAAACTTCTGGGTGACCTTGGTCGACGAAGGGATGACGGTAAGTTCTTTCTTAACGGGCCATAGAAACTGGGGCCGGCGGATGATGCGGCAGAGAAGTCGAGGCCAGCCGACAATGAAATCTGCGCGAGGCCACATGAGAAGGAATGGGATGGGAGGGAGGGCTGCGAAGGATTGCTACTGATGGGAGTTGAAGGACCTGGCTGGGGAGGCCGATCTTTGTTGGTATCAGCGTCGACCGGCATGGGCACCTTTTCCTCCTGTTTTTTGGGCCTTCTTTGCCTTCTGTTTCTCCTTCTTCCTCGATTTGGAGGGCATGATTGCTGATCTCCAAGCGTGGTGTCTGCGCTATTGGTGGGTGATTCGATTTTGTAGGCAAAGCATCAAAAGAAATTTCGAAGTGAACGTGGCAGGGTGTGTTCCCGGTCCTTCCGCATGCCTTCCTGCCAAGCAAGATGGCTGCATAAGCCCTTGTAGGACATCGACGAGCTGTTCCATTGGCCATTTGGTAGACTTGCGTGGACGGTGTTCGCATCTGCATAGGCGGAAAGTCCGTAGGTGAGGGCGGTTTCCATGATCAGCATCAGTGCACGAGTTGGTAGCACCGATGTGAGGTCTTGTGGGCATGGCGTCGATAACAAAATCTTCTTGTTCGATAGTTGGTAACCGTTTTCACGGCTGAATGAGATGGCGCATCTGATACATTTATTCTGCTATTTTCACATCAGAATGCGGTCTGCCCTCTATCTACCCTTGATGTCAACCAGAGAAGCGTTTCTTGACATTTGCATATGCAGAACTGACATGGACAGACAGACTGCAGAAATCTTCGTCTGAACATACGCGACGCGAGGGGAGGGTCACTACGACGACATAGGTGAATAAAGCCAGACAAAACACATCCGCTTTCCTCAATCACGGCGCTGGTCGACCAGCCCATACAATCTTGTATGCCTCTATCTCTCAACGTGAACTGGACGAGCACGACGAAAACATGGCGGAGAGAATCGTCGTCCTCGTCGTCTAAGTATCATACATTGCCCGTCCAGCGCGGGGGAAATAAAACTCTCCATGATGCGCAATTGACTGTCCTCAGGCCCTCCTTGCCAGGCGCCAAACACCCTTGCGCACGTCAAGCGGTTTCCAAGGTCAGACCACAATGACTCCGTCACTGTAGAAGAAGGAGTACACACCGTTGTCCTTCACCTTCACAAAGTGTCCCATGTCAACCTCGATCTTCTTCTCATTGCCCTCCATGCGCTTCGCGATGTCCTCAGTGATGAAGACATTGGGGTCCCTGCCAGCTTTCTCATTCTCAAGCTTCTTCTCCTCAAGCTTCTTCTCCTCAATGTCCTCGACCTTCTGTCTCTTGGCCTCTCGCTCCTCCAACTCCGCGATCCTCTGCAGAGCCTCACCCAGCTTCTTGTCAATCTCATCATGCTGCTGGTTGACTTCGTCAACCAAGGCACCCTTATATATCTGCAGCGAGCAGACGGGCGCCTGCCCTGTGCTCGACGCAAGCAAGCGTCAACGGCACAGTGCACCCTCTGGCTTGTGCGGGGTTTCCCGCATCACTTTGAAGTTCGGCGGTTTTGAGAGAGGCGGCGGTAGCAGTTTTTGTAGCGGAGGGTTCGGGAGGGAAGAGAAAATCGGCCAATTGGGAAAAAGAGAGAAGTATTAATCGAAAAGGAAAGGTCAAGCCGGTAGAAATTATCGTTCCAAGAAGAAGGGTGTAAGTAGGCCTCGTATTGGCCTGGTGGTAGTAGAAGAATTATCTTGAGGTCGTTTATAGTTACCCCGCTCGGTCTTTTCCACCTACTTAAGTAGGCGATTATTTGTTGCCGAAGATGTGAAAATAAAAGGTATAGCTGGTAGCGGCCATACTTCTTTTGAAACCTCCAAGTACTAGCCAATTGCCGGAAAACAAGGTCTAGTAAACTGACTTCTTCTGGAAGGCGTAATCCAGGCAGTATGTTGTCTCTCCATCGTCCGTTTGTTGGCTGAAGATGAGATGAGGATAGGGCCGGAATGTTGGACATAGCCGAAGTGTCGGATAGAGTTGATATTGTAACGGTTGCCCTGCAAATGTTGCTTGGGAGGTACAAAGACATCCGGTGAAGTTCGTAGGTGTGGGTACCTGTGTACACGTCAAGTTGGTAGGCGACATTTTTCCTGGAGGTCATCTTGTTAGGCTGGAGTTTGCGGTGCTATGAGAGTGAAGAGTGTACCTACCGTAGCGGGAAATCCCCCAAGGCATCTAGGCTAGGAAGGGGGTTTCTGGCCTAGGTTTTTTGCCTAGCCTAGGCTTCACACCTAGGCAAGTTGAAATACCTAGCCTAGTCGTTGAGGGAGAGCTTCTCATTGGTTGATATTTGATGTCAAATTTGGCCGCTATAAGGGTTCGCTAAAAAGTCTCGAATTCAGCGCTCTCGTTTGGTGCCTTCCACAAAGACGATAGTTCCTTCTTTTCCAAATTCGATTTGCCCTCTAAGACTCCACCGCCCTATATAAAAGGAAAGAACGAAGCCCGGTACCAATCAATTGGGCCAGTGGCTCAATGGTTCTTGTTGTCGCTTTTATTCTTGTGATCGCCAGTTCGATCCCAAGTGGTGACAGCTTTTTTCCGTCGCGCGAAAAGTTTCGCGCGGTCCGGGAAGTGTGAATGCCTTCATCCGGAATTCCGGACTTCGAAGTCGAAGTCCTCCGACCACCAAAAAAGCCACCAAAAGAACCACTAAGAAAACCACCAAGAAGACCCAAACTAAGGACCTTTATAAGCACTTTCAGAAGGTGCTTATAAGGGTCTTTAGCTTTTGCCTTTTTGCACCCAAATCCGACCAATCAGAGCCCTCCGTTCAACGACTAGGCTAGGTCTCACGCCTAGGCTAGGCCCACTATCTGGTATAGATTCTGAACCTAGGCTAGAGGGGGGGCCCCTAGGCTAGAAACCCTCCTCATACTGCCGCTACGGTACTAGTTGGTGCTGCTTGTTGACGTAGTCTTGGTCGAGTTTCGGAGAGGTCTTTGTAAGTGATGGAGACGCGAGTAACCTCCACCTCTCCTATAGCAAGAGGTAGCCATCTGCCGTAAAATCCAGATGATAAACTTCTTCCCTTCGGGTTCTTCGAATACAATTTCAAGCGTTTCTAACCTCTCCAAACTCTTCCTCAACAAGGACAAGGGAAACCGAATATTGTTGAACACCCCTTGGATGGACGGAACACTCAACACAAGGAGCTGATTGATCGTCTGTCGGCAGCGCTCAGACTGCTCGTCCGTGTCGTCAGGATTAGGCAGAGCCATATTGTTGATCACCCCCTGCTCAATCTCTGGGTCAAGGCGGAACCTGGTGAGATTTTGGGCGTGCGCCAAGTGTAGCCCTACAAAAAAGGCAAGGCTCTTGTCTATGGAATTAGCTCTGCCGACCATGGAATATGATGTTTTGGGCGGTAACATAGGCGGCTAGCCTCTTGAGGGGTGGTAGAGCTTGGATGAACAATCTTGCCGACTGGAAGCCGGGATCGTGTTGTTTCCAACCGCTAGCGTCTTGTACGACGAAGCCCTCTGTCGTGAAGTCTAACTGATGATCATCTTGTTCGGAATCCTCGAACACTACCTCAAGTGTTTCCAAGCTTTTTAGGCTCAAGAGCCACTTCCATCGATAGTCTTGTTCGTCATGAGTGAACGACCAATGCATGTCATTGACAACAATGCATGCATGGCGAATGTACTTGGTGACCAAAGGCGATGTTTCGATGACTCTGGCGACTTCTGAGTTGATGGTGTTCGGAAAGATGAGGTTGCTAGGCTGAATTACCGCCACGTGGTGTTGAATTTTGGGTGAAGCGGAAATATTCGTCGTGCACGACGTCCCTTATAGCACGGCGAACAGCGCCCAACGTACCAATTGTCGAAAGTTCTTTTTTTGAATTATCTGCTCACTTGAAGCTGTTTCGCTTCTTCGCTTAACGGTTGCTCTTCTTCATCTGGTCCGGCCCACACGAAGCGGTAGATATTGTACTACACTTCTACCGGTAGATGAAGGAGTGAGCGTTGGGAAGACATCGTTCGTCGTATTTGATCGAGGTTGCCGGTGGTGATGACGGGGACTTTCCGCTTCAGAGACGAGTCGGCAATTTGAGTGCTGGTTGAAAGGTTGAGTCGGCCTGGGGCTGGCGACGGCAAAGGAGAAGATAACTTGTGTTCTTCCAAATGTGTGGCCGCGCCAGACTTCCGGGCAGCAGACCGCTGCATGATGGACTCCCAAACTAGCTCTTCAGCGTCCTCGCACAGCACGCAGCCATGTTCGGATCCGCTGGCAGGGAGCCCTCTCGCCGTTGTAAAGGTTTCCATGCACATTCGGTGTACAAGGTGCCTGCCAATGCCACACTGCTGTCGGTCGGTGAAGCTCCTCATTGCCTTAAAGCAGATTGCGCAGAAGGGATCTGGATATCCGCCGGAGTTGAAATGCTGATAGAGATGGCTGAGTCTGAAGATCTCGCAAAGCTCGGAGGGTAAAAAAGACGACTGCCAGCGCAGCGGCTCTGGGCAGTTCAGAATGTATCGGAGGACATCTGTACAACACTGGTTAGTATCGTTCAAAAGCAAGATGTGAGTGGTAGAAGAGAAGAGGACGGACATATCGTGTGAGGACAAGTGTAACCCCTGGTTGTGGGTGTCTTCCCAAATCCTCTCCCCCCACAGCTGCAGTTGACTTCCTCTCCGACAACGACGGTGATTTTCTCTTCACCGCCCGGCGTCAGCATGAAGTTCTTCGCCCAGACCCCAGCTTCCAGATCACTGTAGTCTTTGATCTGGATTAGGCGAAGAGTAGAAGCTTCAGCTTCCGCCAGAGCCGAGCGGTAGACGGAATCACTTGCGTCTGAGCGCCAACCGCCGAAGCGAGAGGCCTTCCCGGGCGGGTTGTGGGTGTACCGGTATGTTTTGAGGAGTGACTCCAGCTCCTTCCGATGAATTTCAACGGTCTGCTTGGACCATGCGGTATCGTCAGGAAGGTAGTTTCCGAGAGTGCGCTCGGCAGGCATGGTTGTAGGCTGAAGGGCGAAAACGGGAGTGTGAAGAGGGCGATGATGGTATAAAAGAATCGGGCTTAAAAACAGTTTTTTTTATATACGAAGCGGCTTGTTTCGGTGCCCGCTGCTCGATAGATAACGGATCTCGACAACAGTATATACGAGGAGAGTGTCTGTTGGTGACAGAGAGACAAAGACCTTGTCAAGAGAAGTCAGCGTTCAGTTCAGCGCAAAACAGCCGCAGACAAGCGACAATTGATACGCAGGGACGTTCCAAGAGTCAAGGAGGGAGTTAGGTACTCACACTTGGGAGCACTGAAGACTGATATACCAATGGGTTGTTGACTCAGGTCTTTTGCTTGTTGCTTTCTGTTGTCGGTGTTGTTGATGCTCAGTTTGTGCTGCAAGTTCCGTGGGGCCTGTGTTCGGTGACTCCAGATAGGTGGTGACTGTGAATTGCGCGCTGATATTGCAAGAGATCCAGAAGGAACATCAGTGTATGTTCGTGGTAGTAGTGTAGTCGTGTTTCTGTTCGTGGTTGTGATTGAGGTGTGACAAGCTGTTGGAGATGGGAAGTCGACGACAGAAAGGGACTTGATTTTGTAGTAGAGGTAGCAGACGAAGAGGAGCACCGGAAACCAGAGCAGGCTAGAAATGCTCGACGGGAGTGCCGATGAAGAGAACGAAGGCCAGTGAATGAGTGCCAAGGGACGCCTGGCCAACAAAAGCTCGAGACGGCGGAGCGGGAGGGGAGAAGTATTTGAAGAGAGGGACCAGCTGAGGGAAATGAAGGGGAAAAGGGGCTCGTGTGCCAAAGTTTCATTCACTTGCGAGTTCCTCCGGGTGATACAGTGAAGAGTGAATGGAACTCAGGTCCATAACACCAAGAGTCTAACGAGGAAGGAGCGGGCCTACGGACTTCAATACGGAAGGAGCCTACGGCAGCGGACCACCTCACATCCTGGCTTTTTGCCTGCCGATGGCGAATGCCCGAAGTCCAATCCAACCGCCATCGCCGTCATAGCCCAGGTGCCATGGTCTCATTTTGCCTTTTTCAGCTCTTTCCGAGCCAAAATTACTGACCGTGACAGATGTTGAGCAAGAAGGGCCAATAATATCAGCCACTCGTCCCCAACACCACAGATAGAGGGAGGAAGTCTTGATCACACTCCCCTTTGTTTTCCTGTGTGATTTTTGTATGAAATTTCGTCTCTCATGAGGATGCTGGCGTATAAACAACCATGTCAACATCATTGCTTGACACTTCACAGGTAGCAAAAGAATATCATGATCAATGTACATTAAGTTTGTGTATACACCCTTGAGCTACACATGCATGGCAATGCAAAACCCCTTCTTCTGTTTCTCTCTCCTGGTCAATCCCATTTTCCTCTTGGTAGGCGCCTTGTCGTCACTCGAGGACATCGGGCCCAATGACGACGGGGCCACTGTACACCACGTAGCGCCACTCAATGCCATCGTTTAAACCTCCATTCTCATCTCCTGGTAGCTTAGACGCAATGACTCAAACAAGGCAACTTCCCAGCGGCTCCCTTCAGCAAATTTCTCCACGTCCTCAACGCATAACTCCCAGCCTCCTCTCAAATCGTACAGTAATCGAAGTTCGAACATAGCCAACCCCAGGCCTCACTTCCTCAACCTCCTACACACCTCTCTCTGTCTCCAAGAACTTGGTCATCTTCTTCGTTACCTTGCTCTTTTTCTTCTCCAGCCTCGCCAGCTCCTGCTCGACATACTTCTTGGTCTGTCTCACCTTATTGGCGTCTTCTTCAAGGCGGGACATTTGCTTGATGAGTCTTGCCTTGCGTCTTTCTCGCTTCCCTGTTGTGGAATTGTTGGTTTCGGTCTGCTGCGCGGTCGTGTTGATGTTGGCCGTGTTGGGAATAGTGGTGGGACTGACTTGGTCCGCGGCAGTGATGGCTTGGTCAGCGGCGGCGCTGACGGTCCTCTTCTTGGGGCTCGTCTTCAATTTCTTCTTCTTCTTTGTATGGGAAGAAGTGGTATCTGGGGCGCCGATTGACATAGCCGCGAAAGTAGAACCAGCGGGAGTGATAGGCAACGAAATAAAGGGGCCGGGGTCAGGACTAACGCGAGGTGCGCGAGGAGCGTAATAAGGAGAATATGATGGGATACGAGAAACTTCAGCACCTGAAAAGGAGACAGCTGAAGCAGCAAGACCAGAAACCGAGGGAGTAGAAGCAGAAGCGGGAGACGGAGAGGGATCAGCAGTCGTAATAGTGCGCAACGGGCTACCGCGACCAACTGCCCGTGAACTTCCAAATCGTCCTTGCGCACTCGCCGGGACGATAGGAGCCGGCACTGGATTCTCAACGTGGCGAGCCGGTTGACTACCGCCCACCGGGAGTGGTTGTGGCTGCGCGAAGCCAGGAATAACCGGCAAGGGAATCGGTGTCGTGCTGACTTTTGGACTCCACTCACGCGCCGGAGTAAGCGCTTGCCTACGGGGGGAGGATCCCGTGTACGCGTCGGGCCGGGCACGGGTGGCCTCCTTGGCGGCTCTGGAGGGAAGCTGTCTCCGAGGAAGAGGGCAGGGGGACTCGGGCTCTTGTTTGATAGCCACCGGGCCAGCGGAAGAGGAGCTTGAGGATGTGACAGAGGGAGAGTGATGGGAGATTTGACTTCTCTCAGCAAAGAACTCAATGGACCTGTTAGCTGAGTGTCCGTTAAAAAGGTCGTTGCCGTCTCCGTTATCTTCAATATTCAAATCATCGTCATCACTATCCGATGACTGTGCCATGTGATCATCCGAGCCTTCTTCTTCGGACTGCGGAGAATGACTGCTGAGGACGTTGTTACCAGAGGAACTCGGAGGTGGTAGTAGGGCTTCCTTCCAAGCAGCAACACTAGCTTCTTCAGTTCCCATCCAGAACAATCCACTGGAGTGCAGAATGCACTCAACCAACCCTCTAGGTTCTGCTTTCTGTGCGTTAGACTGACAATCGCGGTGTACAAACAGCCCGCAACAATGTGAGATGGTAAGATCCGCGCCCTGAATGTCGCGGAAGCAGAGAACGCACTGCCAGTTGGGGTAGCAGGCTCTTTCGTTAACGGCGTAGTGAAGGGCGGTGCTGTAGCGGAAGATTGCCTGTACTTCCTTGAACAACAGAGCTTGTTGCCATCTGAGGGGCTCGGGGCAACCCAGTACGTAGCGAAGAACGTACACAATGTGGCCACAGGTGTAGTCTTTGCGGCTTACTTCCTCTCGCTGAGACCTCAATAGTCAGCAAAATGAATTTCAATTCAGGAACAAGAAGTCAAACTTACCCTGATCGGACAGCTACACCTAGAGATCCTGCCAATAATGGTATAGAACGTTCTGTCCGAGGAAGGGTCCCATAAAGTAAATCTCTTCTCGATCGAGGTATCGTTGCTGTTGTCTTCAACCTCGGTGATCAAGTATCTGTGGTTCTGAGCGTGGTTGAGTGCACCGACATAGAGCCAGTTATCGCAGTAGCGCCAGGGAAAGATCCGTCGCTCGTCAGCGGGATGAAGTTGGGAATATCTGTCGAGGCGGTTCAAAACCTCCATCACGTGGCCAGTAGGGTCAAGACCCCGCTTCACGCATTGTGCTCGGAGGGCTTCAACAGGGTCACGGTAAAATATCCAGGGTGCATCGTTGGGTAGATACTCCATCAGATCTTCTTTCGAACGAATCTCCATGGCTTATACCGGAGGTGAGAGCGTTGGATGCCTCTGGAAAAGAGAGCAGCGATAGTTGACGTGTACTGCGAGTACCGAGTGGGCGACGATGGTGGTCAAGTAGGAGGGGAGGTTGCGATGGTCGAGCTCCGTGGGAGGTTGGCGAGAGAAAACAACGAGCGGGTGTTTTTTTGTGGCCGAACAATTTACGGTAAGCTCCAGACCATGGCGTGGGGGAGGAGGCGACTGCCAGGTGACAAAGATCACCTCAACGCGAAAGTGAAGGGACGGGACTGGAAAAACGGCAGGCACGAGCCCACAACAGAAAACAACTTTTCAAGCGCGGGAGGGGCGGAGGGCAAAGCCCAGGCAGGCTGCCGCGATAGGTATTTCAGATGAAATCGACCTCAAGCCCTCAACTGCACCTCAATCTTCCCGTCACCCAGGCAACGCAAATTGGCCCTTGGTCGGTCTCTGTTCTTGCCAGCCGGCTGAGGCCAGGCAGTCACTCGCTCAGAAAACCGGCGGGAGAAGTCAAAGCCATGCGGTGGGGGACGAGAAGGGGGTATTGAAGGACAAAAAAACGAGAGAACTTACCGCACAATGTCTCCAAGCACTTGTTTATCGGCCTTTCCCGACTGCCCTGGGTGGTTCGGCTCCACGATGAAGTTCTTCTGGTGGTGTGTTAATTGAGAGAAAGTAGTATAAACCGGGGGAACTTACCTGCAAGTAATGAGGTGTGAGATGTCGATGAGAGCAAAATGAAAAAAAGAACGTCACCTGTAGGATTCGAACCTACGCTCCCGAGGGAACTGCCTAAACTTGCTTTCTTGCGAATAGCAGGGCAGCGCGTTAACCACTCCGCCAAAGTGACTTGTTGATAGCCAGTCATTTTCTTTATCTTATAAGCAAGGGTACCTAACCCCGCATGCTGTGCAACTTGTCTTTCACGACCATTTTGTCGCGTGGATGATTTTAAGTTGTCACCTTTCGTCTCTCGTCCATTTCCCTATTGAAACATAGTCGGAGTCACACATTCTAACTTCCAAGTGTTCCATTGAAGTGCCATTGTACATGTCTCCATTGTTGATTTTGCAAAACCCTTACGTTCCGTTGGAAATGATGCGTAGAACTAGGCAGAAACAGAAAAGGACCACCACGCCACTCGATCAGAACATCCGTGGTAAGAAGTAAAAAAGAAAAATATGGGTATTTTGTTCAAGAAGAATGCAATGACCAAAAGTTTGGCCGTACAGGCTAACGAAGCTAGCAATACTGCTCGCTAACCATGCAGTCAAGAAAATGTAAAGTATAAAAAAGAAGAATAGTAAGACAACGCCCAAAAAGTGTCCAAAAAGCCATCCGCACGAGCAGTATCATTGACCGATCCGCTGCTGCTTGTGCTTGTGCCACCCACCCAATCCATTCCGTTCATCCATTGTATGGATCCATCCATCCATTGCTTTGCTTTCCCGCCCGGCATGCCTAGCCATACCCATGATAGACCCCATTTTTCTTTCCTTGGTACGTTCAATGAAAATGGTATGTAATGTTAATAACACAAGAACGCCGCTTCCCATGTCTTCCATGTCAGAAGGTAAACCGATACCAATCACCAGTTCCCGTTCGTAGTCTCCATTATCCCGTTCCCGCCCTTACATGTGAAACTGAAATCCACCAATTCGAAGTTGTTTTTGTGTTCCTTTCCCTTTCCGTTTGCTTCCTAACCGTTCATTCATACAACCGCAACAGAGTTAGACTCGGCCCCATGCGCAGAGACGATGTTCACCTCCTTAACACCGGCCTTCTCATTCTCGAGAGTCGTGGTGTTGACAAACCCAGCATCCGTCTTGGGCGTCTTGGGCTCCCTCTCCGAATCCTCAGCAGAAGAAGTCAAATCGACCGTCCTCGGCGTAGCGGGCACCTCAGGAGAGGTCTCCAAGCTTGCCCTCCGCTTAGCAGAAAGATCCACAGCCGTGTTCACAGATGACGAGTTCTTCTGGTGTCCTTGGACAGAACGCCTGACGGGCTCGGGGGAGGCGGGCTCAACCTCCTCCATGACCGCGGGAGGAGTGACGAACGCCTCGGACGCATCAGCGGAAGCCAGAGTGTCGCTCATACGGGAGTCCATCGAGAAGGATGAGTTGCGGAGGGGAGACTTGAGAGAGGAGATCTCGCTTATACTGCCGTAGTCGGTACCACGGCTTCCCCTAGAAGCGCGGGCCGCGGACTTGGCAGGAAGCGGAGGAGGGACTCGCTTCGGAATGGTAACGATTCCTGCCTTAGCATGGATAACTTGGGTTATTTGTGATGAGCGGATGGAGCTTCGCGCGGGTTGAGCAGTGGCAACCTCGCAGATGATGGCTTCGTCGTCGAAGTCCACGTCGCTTTCATCTTCTTCGTCGTCGGCGTCTTCGTCTCTTTCGCTCTCGTCCTTCTCGCTTTCGGGGTACTCGCTCGCGTTGTCCTTGATGGATTTGGTGCCGGTGGTTTCCGCATCGGTCTTATCCCCGAGGTGGGCCACGGGCTCAGGCTGCAGCTTCTCCTCCTCTTCTTCTTCGGGCAGCGGCCTGAATCGTTGAATCATGCTCATATCGATCTGCGTATAGTCAATCTCTTCTGGTTCGAACTCGGGTTCCACGACAGTGGGGAGCTTATCCGACAACTTTGAGTCTCGGCCGTCCATACTATTGGCGCGGCTGAAACTTGTCTCGGGGGTGCTCGTGACATCTGTTTGCGTACCCGCGTCCGTCATGATGGTGGTCTGTGACCTTGTCGATCTTGTTGAGACGCAGCTTTCGCGGTTACTCCTGGACTGGAACGTGTCACCGCTCTGTCGACTAAACCTGGCGAACGCGGGGCTCTTGGGACTGGGTTGGAACTCGAATTGGGTGCTGGTGGGTCGTAGATGTGTACCGGCCTCTCTGATCTCAATACCGGCCATTTCAAGGCCAATGACACCAAAAGGATCCGGATCGTCGGCATCGGGGATACCGAAGGGGTTCTTTATGATCGACTGTCGGACCGATGTGTGTGGGGCATCGATTACGGCATCACTAGGGGCGGGCTGCTGAGCAAGCATCTCCATAACATCTGCGTCATAATCCGTCCGTCCCTCGGCAGCCTTCATGACCTCGAATAGTGGGCGCATCTCGGGAATTTCCTTGCCAATGTTGCCGGCGAGGATGTCGAGGACTGAAACGTCGCTGTTGTAGAATCGAACGTTCTCGTTGCCGCGTTCGGAGACAAGCGATCCGTCAAGCGGTACTGGTTGATGCTTGCCGCGGGCTTTGATATATGTAAGAACGGTATCGTTGAGGTCCTTCCATCGTGTGTCGTTGTCCGTCGAGTCTGCGTCGATAAGCGGGCCGAGGGTAAGGTCGACATCGACTCCGAGAACCACCTTTGGACGGGTGAAAAGTTCGAGAGCTCGTACGCTGTTGATGACAAGGATGCAATCGTAGATGTCGACTCCCATGACGAAGCCTAACCCGGCCGTATGGAGCATTATACCAGACGGTGGTGACCATGTGCCATCTGCCCTCCTTGCTGTAATCAGCCCGGCCCCGCCTGATCCTGACATCCACAGTCCCGAGCGCATGCACGAGAAGACTGCGAGGCCGACGGCATCTTGTAATATCCTTGGTGGGATCTTTTTCGTGACGGATTTTGGTGTTGGAGGGGTATCGGTATTCGGATCTTGCTCTTGTAGTTCTTCTACAAGAAATCCATCCACTGTTCGGGTTTATGTTAGTTGATCGATGTCCACGAGTCAATTGGTTTGGGGGAGAGAGATGACGTACTGCAAAACGACTTTAATATCCTGGCGGCCTTGTCACATTCCTTGTCGAGGGTTGTTGGCCAGTATGTTTCGCGATCGTAACTTGTGGGTTGTTGGGTCGTCTTGACGGGCACAACCGCCTTCCCTCCCCATCCGAAAACTTTATTCAGGGCACTGGGCGACCTGGGGGTGACGGGTGTTGTTTGCTTTGCCCGGTCCCATGAAGGGAACAGGGCCGAGACACGCTGCATGGCGAAGTTGGAGAAGCCGGCCTTCTCAATAGCGTCTGAAAGGGATGACTGAATAAGTGGTTATAGAAAGATGAGAAGGATCGTGGAGGGCGGGGGTGGAGGAAGACTCCGCCCTTAAGGGAAGAAAGGCGAGATGTGGAGGAAAGCGACCCCAACCTGAAGGTCGGATCTCTCTTTCGTTCGTTTTCACCTGCTTCTTCAATCCGGATCGAGAGTTGGAAGAGGGAGTGTCGAGAGAACCAAGTCTGAGTGGACGGCCTTGGATAAGCATGCCCAGACCACAGGCTGGCGGACCCGGTCTGCGAAACGGTTGCAGCTGCAGGAGTCGAGCCTTGGACGCTTCCTCAGCGGGTGTTATTGGATGTTTTTAGCGTTCTGGGCGTGCAGGAATCTGAGCCCAGCGGTGCCAGTAGTGCCAGTGGTGCGCAGCGGGTGTCGTGGCGTGGTGGGTGGGTGGGGCCGCTGGTTAGCTGGTTGATGGAGGAGACCTGGAAGTGACGTGGGTGATGATCACAGCCAATAGCCGAGTCGCAGGGAAAAGCAAGGAGGGCGCAGGAGAACCTGAAAAGGCCCTGCTTGATGTCGTCGTCGTCGATATCGTAGGTATCCAGTGGATGCCGGACAACAAGCCATTCACCTCTGTCGTCCTGGGTTGCACGTGGAAGAAGGGCTTGCAGCAAGGCCAGAGCAGAGAGGGCGGTAGCCAACGGAATGACGCCAGGATGGGAGATAAGATGGTGCCGTGTCGTCTGCCGTGACTGGTTCTATCGTGAGGGAGAATGCCGTGGGATTGAGTTGTTGCTGTGTCCACGGGCAGTGAGATGTCTCTTTGATGAGATGAGATCAGGTGTGGGTTAGGGCGTCTTTTCCCGATCTTGGTTGGTGGATCCCCCCCACTGTAGGCCAGCTCGGTCGAGTCGTACGCGTAATCGCAAAGTCCGCCCTGTGTTCAATGTCTCTTTTCCTGGCTCGCTTTCGTGTATTGGATGTCGTCGTCGAATTTTCAAGGTGGTGTGCCAATGGTCGACTTTTGCGCAGGTACCAAACAGGGGAAAAAAGAGAAAAGGAAAGGGATTTCCTTTAATTAATATCGGCTGGGATAGACGAGGCGAGACCGTCACTTATGACAAGGATTCTGCTGGATGAAATGGCATCTGGCTTCCTTTTGCCCGAGCCGGATAAACCGACTGTGCGCGATTCCAAACAGCCTGTGTGGAGCCAAGGTCTAAGTCACCTCCGGCAACCCAGATTAGTGGTTAGGGTTAGGTGTTAGGGTTAGTTAGGGTTAGTTCCGGGGGTTAGGGGGCCGGTGAGAGGCCCCCGCGTGTGAATGTGAATTGAGCGCTTTGAGAAATGTGGTTTTGAGCTTTCGTTGTCCGTTGTTTAAAACGATGAGTTCTCGTGAAGACTTGGTCGGGACTTAGTGATGGTTGCCCGCGCGCGAGATTGATGCCAAGCTCCGCCAAGCTTTGGGTCTTGGCTCGAGCTTGGCTGTCAGTTTGTATGGCCCCACACAGGCGGTTTGGAATCGCACACAGTCGCTTTATCCGGGTCGCTTTTGCCGTACCTTGATGGGACACGATGGAACTCTGATGGCACCGCGGAATGGATCCCAAGACCAGCGAGGATGGGGCCTGATGGGCCTGATGGGGCCGCCAGCACAGGCTGTTGACAGGGCTTGCTAACAGCCGGGTTCTTGGCCCCAGCAAGACCAATGTCGATCAAATCGACCACGAGGAATTTTTCTTCTCTTTTTCCCTGGGTCGGATGGGTCGGAGTGGCCTGTGAAATCTTAAAAGTCCGGCCTTGGTAGTCCTTGGTAGTCCTT
This sequence comes from Neurospora sp. CHS-2018a, assembly GCA_009802275.1. NCBI lineage: Eukaryota > Fungi > Ascomycota > Sordariomycetes > Sordariales > Sordariaceae > Neurospora > Neurospora sp. CHS-2018a. The sequence continues at coordinate 404,655 of RAKG01000019.1, read as the reverse complement.
GGTCATATCAAAAAGGAAGCCAACAGACGGACGGCGAAACTGTGGAGGAATGAAGTTATCACAACGGTTGGTGACAACGGCAACAATGGATGAAGTGCCGGGCTGGATCGGGATCTGTTTTGGGGTTACATAACAAAGAAATGACAAGGACCTGTCCCGAACTGACAACAGCAAAGTACGAAAAGGGGAGATAATAACGACATCAACAACGACGGCGTGCAGCAACAAAACATTCAGCTCAACGTCAGCTTGATAGACAGCCTTTCTTTTGCCAACGCCCAGAAGCAGATAGTCGTCTGCATGTAAGCAGGAGAGATGCACAAGAAAAAGAAAACGTTGTCGCGTTATCCTCTCCTGCTCCTCACCTCAAACCGGAATGCCAAGTCTCAAAGTGCAAAGACTGCAGGAGGATTTGGACCCTTAACACGCTTCCTCAGTCCGCGTCTGAGACATTGTTAGGGTAACGATACACGCAGTTAATGAAGGTTCGTAGGATTGGTTGGAAGGAGCAAGACTGCATTTCTCGCAAGAACTCGGAGTTTGTTGTCTCTCTCCACAAAGTTGGGAAAGGCTGTTGTTATCGAGAAAATGGACGGGATGTTTCTCCAGAAAAAAAAAAGGTACGTACCTCTTCGGTTGTTTACTGTTAGAGACATCCTCAATTTCCTCTCAGTCAACACAAGATGGGGTCATGTTTTCCCTTCTTGTCCCCCGTGACCCCAACCTTAAATAAAATGCGCAAGAGAGACCCCTCTCATGCAATTTCAAGCTTCTGCGGTATCACACGAAATCCGCTTTTGGTGTTCCGAAACAGACTCGTCTTTTCTTTTTCTGATTGCTCGAGGTCTCTTTGTGTGTCTCCCCCTCACGCATCCCCTCACATCACATCTCGCTCTCGATTACACTAACAGCCACCCACAACGCCAACGCGGGGTTGCAGTTCGTCTGTGAGCCTGGGCCAGACTTTATCTCAGAGCAGCCCCTTTTCGACTTTTCACGACAGGATCCTGTCATTCAGCTCAAAACTGTTTGCTTGCTCTCCTCTCCATTGTCACTCTGTCAAATTGATTTCCAAGCGACCGTAAATACTCAGCTGAACAACAAAGACTTCTCCCGGATGAGTACGGACCATCCTTATAACTGATGGAGGGCACCCCATGTCACCCAAGGGGGCTGACGGATGGGGCTGCGGCGCTGCGCCCGTTCGTGACTTCGTGTGTGCCCACAACGGCGACTGGGCGGCCCCATACCACTACGGCAGGTACGGGCTGGGCGGGAAGCTGGGCAGCTGGGTCCGGGCCTGTTGTCGGACCTTCCGGTCCAGTCACAACTTTCGCCGGCTCTCGGGCTCGGAACAGAACCGCGAACGGCATCACGGTTCATGCACCCACCTAATTGAGGCCCCGTCCCCGCCGGCGCCAAGCACGCCAAAGCATCCACCACCCCTGCCATTCTCGCAGCTGCCACGCCGGGCTGCTTGGCATCCCGACTTTTCAGTCCGCTCCACTTGCGCTGCGCTCAAAATTGCCCTAGACCAAAGAACAAAAAGATGCCCAGCAGGGGTCAACAGGGGCATTTTTCTGTTAGTGCAGAGCCAAAGACCTTCCATGCTTGCCATGCTTCGCTCGCTGCTCAATGATTTTTCTCGATCTGTTTCGGAGATCATGTCGTCATCTTTGCACTTGTTGTTCTCCTGTTCCTGAGGTTGGCTTATCTCCTGGCTTCGATCACGGCTCGGAGCTCTCAGACCGACGCTACCGAAGACAATGATCGAGATTTCTTCGTCCCCTCGGATCAAAGAGGGGAACGAGAACGACACCGCGGTGAAAAGCTGATGATTAGTCAGAAAACTCCTCCCCCCTCCGGTCTCCGAGTCCCCTCTCCTCTTCGCTCCTTCCGGATATCTGCACCGCCCAAGTGGTGCGCCCCTTGAAACAGGGGCATCCTCATTGACGCGTCGTTGGGGTCCGAGTCCACATCCAGGCCGAGCAGGCTACAGGCTACCACTCCCGTCCTCTCTGCAGCTTCCCGTTCATTGCCGTGCAAATCGTCCGCTTTTGCAACATCTTTTCGACATTTTCGACAAGGTTGGACGTCGACATTGAAAGAGGGGTTTAGTCAAGTGAAGATCCTTCCTGTCTCACCTCACCCGCTTACCGTGCTCGCCGTCTTCGCCGTCCACAACGGTCGGCGGCGAGCGAGGCCGGGATGCCGCCGCGGCAGCTTCATGCATTCCCGCTGACTGCTGACCTTTGACCGTTTTTTACCGAAGTGGAAATCACCCATGTAGGGCACGTTCACTTTGGTCCGAACCATTCAGTTGTCACCGCGCCACGATCCAATTATTTCCGTTGTCTCTTAAATTGCTTTTGTGCTTTGTCTCTTGCTCCACGGCAGTGGAGGGATTTCCCGTTTGTGGTTTGAGGCGCCTCCGCACTTTTGTGTGTCTCAGCAACGGCAACACTCCGCCTGCTTTGTGATACCGCGGGACCGGGTGTTCATGACGAGATGAGATGGGAATGGAAATGGGATGGGAGGGAGCAGCTGTCATTTGTGGTGTGGGAGTAGGCATCACTATCAGGCAGTTAGTGTTGCTTGAAAGGTGAGAGGAGCACGGCGGCTTACTGTGTTTTGAGTGGCTTTTGGGAACGGGGGTGGTTGATGGTTCTTTAGATGGTTTTATTACATCGGAGTGTCTTTTGAGCCTTCGACATCATATGGTGGTATCAAGGTGTTAACAGCACTTCCAAGATGCTCAACTAACAAATCGAACGAACCCAATACCAAAAAGCCCCAGTCCGCCTACCCCAAAGAACAAATGCCGGCACACGACGGGAGCACGGCAGTGCCCTGCAAGCGCAAGGCAAGCCAAAGAGCAATCACCATCACCGCCCTTCCCCTCAACGCCGTGAAACGATCACCATGCAGCCCATTGGCGAGATAGATTGCTTCCCTCATCCTCCCGTGACCCGTATAAGCTGTACCTTCTAGGCTTTATTCGGCGGTTCCCCAGATCTACGTTTTTCATCTGCCTTAAGGAGGAAGAAAGTTGCTTCAAGGAATAGTTGAGGGCGGTCAATCATGTTGTCCAATTGCGGTATAGTAAGCAAGTACTCCCCGACCCATGATGTGGAGCAGGAAAGGAAGTGAGTGGTTAACGAATGTGGCATTGAGCACTAGAAGAAGTACACTGATCCCACCAGATCACACCTGTTCTACACCCCTTCAACTCCACTAACCCAATCCTCCCTCCCATATTCCTTCCAACGACGAAGAGGGATGATTCCCTTGTTAAACGTCATGTCGTCCAACTACAGTATGGCAGGCGCTTGGTTGCCGGAGTAGTACAAGCTAACAAGTTAGGCACACACAAGGCTCATCGTTAGTCTCCGACATAGGAGGATGTTGATACCCAATGCGTATTACTCGATGCCTAGAGGTTAGGTAGTGACTGCTTTCTGTGAGTGGGTGGATGGATGGATGGTACGACAGTGTCGGACCGACATCGTGAATGGTGATCTTGCCGGTGGTTGACCAGTTTTCAGTACCTACTGCCCACGTTCTATGGCATGGAGTGTGGAACTTGGGAAAAGAGACAAGTCGGTTTGACGTGGACTATCAGATCTCGGACTTGGGGAAAGGTCAAGGATAGGTAGTAGGTCTGGAAGATCTTGTTGATTCCCTATGATGAGGTACTTACTGACTGGAGACTCTCGCTAGTAGAGTTAAAGAGATCGACCCTCCTCGCTGGGAAGCCATGAGAATACTCATGACGATCAATCAATACGGGCAAATGGGAATAGTTCTTCATAATACGCTCCTAATGTTCGGGCTACCAGTGTTGACCGATCGGAGGAACATGAAAAGACTACTAGTCCATTTAAGTTAATCAAGCCGACCATCGAAGTCATCTTATTTATCCTCCCCGCAATTTTCCAGAAACATCGGTTGTTGGTTCCCAAGGCGCAGGCAGGTCAAGTCAAGGTGGATCAATCGCGATTACCAGCATCCGAAGTGGTGTGCTCGTGACACCCATGCCGGAGAATAAATGTATCGAGACACATGATCACTAGATGAGTTTCAAGTAGATGACCGTCAAGACTTGAGAATTTCTTCCTGATCAAGTGATCATCTGCTGGGCTGGGCAAGGGAAGTTGAGACCTTACTGGATCCCTAGCACGCTGGTGGACTGGACCTGATTCATCTTTAGGACCTTAGGGCCTTGGTAGAGCGGTAGATAGGTACTCAAGTGTCTGACGATGACGCTTCTTTCAGCAGCCTCAGTGGCGGTGATGAAGAAAGAGGCAAGCTCACCAGTCAAGTTCACGGAGTCATGCAAGGAGAGACAATGTAGTTGTATAGTATACAATCGCTTGTATTCATTCGTTCTCAGTCTAATATGTATGTAATGTCTCATATGATGGTATCCCAAGTATCCCGTTCCCCAAAGCCCAAAGTGCCCCAAACCCAAACAAAAAAGCAAATCCGAATGCGCAAAGAAGTACAAATATTCTGAAGAAAGTCTATATAAATGCTCATGAAGTGAGGGTATCGAATTTCGAAAACGTGTGATATCTTTCTTCACCCTCAGTCTTGAAATGAAAGGTCATTAAAGGGTATGTTGAGTCGTGAAGCTGTTTGAACAATCGGTGCTGGGTATGTTTGTGGTTCTTGTTGTTGTTCTGTTTGTACAATGTGTTGTTGTAATGTGGTATATGGTATTGTTGGTGGTCATGCTCTTCGTGATAAAATGGTGTTAAAATGTTGAAAAATGTGGAAATGTGAAAAATGAAGCGACCATGCTGCCAAAATGCTGGGATGGTGTAAAACTGAAGAATGTTGTGAAAAATGCCGAAGACCGAAAAGGCGGAAAACGACCAAAAGGCGGAAAAACAAAGTCGTATCGCCCCCTCATGAACTCCTCTTTCTCCTCTTTCTCCTCTGCTCCTTCCTCTTTGATGATGTTGAGATGCTAGTCGATGGAAGTTTGTCGTAGACGAACTTCCCGACGGAGTTTAGCCGACCAGCCAGTGGCCGACTGGAGATGTTGATGAAGCGAGGAAGTAGCGACCCCAAAAGGCGGGAGCAGGCCGGGAGCATCGAAGGATCATATGCATGAGTAATCCTCCAGCATGAGATGGCGTGCTTTGGTAAGGCAGAGAGGCGTCAGTCCATTCGCGACGATGCGACGCCAAACTGGCGGATGCAGTGAGCATCGAGCGAGCGGTTCCACGACTGAACGAATGCCCAATCGGCACCAGCACCAATCGCATCACTCCCCATTGTAACTCCGCTCAAACTGCAATAGCAGTCGCCGGCGTCGCAGCCATCGCCGGACCGCCGCTCACGGGGCCAAGTTCCGGGCTCGGGCTGCCCTCCGAGCTAGCCGCCGACGCCGCGCCAGGCACCACCAGCTTCGGAAACGGCCCACCATGAATCAGATACCTCTCCAGCGCCGACGAATCCATCGTCTTCCCCGCTTGCACAACCCTCCTTCTCCCGAAATCGTCTGCAACATCCATGTCCTCCCAATTCTCATCCACGCTAGCATGGAACTTGAACGTCTCCCTTTCTCTGGCGCCGGTTCTGATGTCGCCTGCTTCAAGGTCTCCCTCCAGGTGAAGGCGTTGCAACTTCGGTAGTTTGCCCTGCAGGGAAGTGAACAGACTGCGGAAAGACCCCTCGTGGAGATGCACCCCGCCGATGGAAAGTTCATAGGGCTTAGCCAGCCCGCGACCTCCCAAGCGCAGACGTTCGAGGGTCTTGGCGTGGCGCAGCAGGAAAGAGCGCAGATCTTCTTCGGAGCAGGAGACGCCTTCGAGTTTGAGGGAGGTGAGTTTAGTAAAGGTGAAGTCCTGGAGCAGTGCCCTGAAAGAAAAGCCGAATTTTTGCATCGGGGCGTGGTAAGTGTGGAAGGATAAGCTGAGGTGGGTCAAGTTGGGGGAGAGCTGGAGCACATGGCCGAGGCCGTTGATGGCTTTGAAGCGGGACTGGGGCATCAAGTTCGCGGGCGGGTCGATGGTCAGGTCCAGCTTGGAAAGGGACGAGAAGGAGGAGGCGCAGCAGTCGAACCAGTGGCGACGGTCGTCGGGGAGGCGGAAGATTTCGAGCGGGAGTTGGTCGATGGTGAGGCTGTTGAGCGAGACGTGCCGGACGGCGGAGATGATGGCGTTCATGTTCTTGCACGTCTGCGCGCGGAAGGTCGGGTCGCGCTTGCGGCAGTTGCGCACCAGAAAGACGTCCTTGAAGACTTCGATGTCGTAGGGGCATTTGGTGTACGTGATCTCGAGGTCTTTGAGGTTGGGCAGGCGCTTGAAGGACTCCTCGACCATGGCGGAGCGGGTGTGGAACGGTGGGAGGTCGCGGGATTTGCCCTCGAGCTCGTAGTACTTGATCCAGGCATCTTGGAGGAGGATGGACCGCTCTTCGGGCTCTTGCAGCCAGTGCTGGAAGAAGGAGGCGTGGCGGGCGCTGTACTCGTCGACTTTGGAGAAGTTGAAGGTGATGGAGCTGATGGACCGGTTCAGTCGGTCGTGGTGGGCAATCGAATGTAACCGTTGGACGTCGTCCTTCCATTCCACGGCCCGGAAGGATGGTGGGAGCAGGTAGTCGTATCCTACGTCGGCTAGCCGGCCGGAGGTAAGACGGAGGGCTCGTACCGATGGTGGGTCGCAGTTGTCGAAGATGAGCCGGAGCAGTTCAGCGGGAAGAGTATCCATTTTGGCTGGCTGTATGATGTGAATTGCTTGTCGTAGAGAGATGAGACAAGATGGGATGAAGTCGAGTGAGACGATCGACGGGTATATGTTGTTATATATGTCTTGTTGATGGCGTTGATGAAAAGGCGGTCATGGAATGTGTGTGTTGTGAGGCTCAGGCGGCTTGGGGGCGGCTGACACAAGCGTGGGTGTGGTGGTGGTTGTTGATTGTCGTCACTTAGAATACAAGTCGCGAGTTGTCGGTTCGGGTGTGGGTTGACCGGCAACGGACGAGTGCATGGGGGGGGATTGGGGGGACAAAATAGAAAACGGGTACTGAAGGGGGGAAAGGGGAGTGATTTGCCCCTTATTTAGCAAGAGTAGTTCCAAATTATTTGCAGCTGCATGGTTTCTGTTTGGATCGATCTGTCATGAACAAAGGATGGTGGTGTCGTTGATACCGAAAGATTTGGCTCCTAAAGTCGGTGAGCTTAAGACAAGGGACAGCCTCAGATTCGTCGAGCCCTATTCCAGCCTATCCATACTGGGCCATCCATGCCAGCCCATGCCATCCCTGGGGGCAGTTGTACTGGGGACTGGGGGAGCACTGGGGCACCAACCGACCATTCCTGGGCTCTGTTGCTGGGCCTTTGACTGGGTATCCCAACCATCCTGTCCATCCGAGAAGACAGGGGAGTCAACATTTGGGTGCATTAGCGGCTAGGAGACCAAACCAAGCTGCAAGCCACCACAGGTACGCCCACCCCCTTTGGCGTTGCTTGGGTCCCGCCGTCCACTAAGAAACTTTCAGAGTCCCGGCCCAGGCATTGCTGCCTCCTTTGACGAGAGAGAGAAAAAAAGGTACCTTACCCTGCCATTCCGAGGGGGCGGGCAGGAGAAGAACATACTCAGGTTCTTTGTGAGTCGTGTTGTTGCTGCTGCAACGCAAAGGCCCAGCCCAGGCTCCCTGCCCAGCCTCAGAAGGGAAGAGAGAATGAGCGGTAGGAAGGCGGTGTGAAGAATACAACTTTTGTTGAACGAAATTACGGAGTCGCGGAGTAAACACTGGGAAAAGGACCACGAGTATGGGTAAAGAGGAGGTGTGATTCCGGATGTGTGATCGATCCAAGGTTCTTGCCGATGCGATGTGTGATGTTCAAGCAGGCAGTGTGATGAGATGATGGATGCTGCGATGAGGACACCTTGTGCCTCACGTACCTTGAACCTCTCTTCCTCTTCCTCGTCTTTATCTCCTTGACCGACGTTTTGACGTGAATTGCAAATGCAACACCGTGACTCTTGTCCCGTCCAAGTCCCGATGAACCCGCCCACCACCCGCCTGTTGGGTTTAGTGCCCGATGACTGCAAAGCACAGAATGGCACGTGAGGAGTATCATCTTGTCACTTTTGTCAACTTCCATGGGACACAGGGACAGTGATGCTACTGTACTGTAAAGGTAGCGATGGAAGCCTTGTCGCCAACCCTCTGGAAGCCTTTGCTGACATGCAGGTTTGCTTCTAGAAAAGGGTACCCACCATGGCCGATTTGTCGGATGTGTATGGGTGGCTTTTTGGTGGTTTGGGAGGGGCGGAGGCCGAAAGGGGAGGGTTTCATTGCTTTGGTTGGCGAGCCATCCCTTCCAGCCCTGTGAGAAACTCGGTAAAAAAGACTTGTTGCTGACCACAGATACGGACGGCGACTCCTCGCTCCACATGGAAAGTGAATCATGGCGATGCCGTATTCCAGCGAGCATTTTCGACAGGTCTGCTCATCGGTTGTCTGATCAAAGAAAGTCGGCGAGAGGTGACAGGTGAGATGAGGTAAGCTGCCGTCAACATCCTTGGACTGGTGATGTTTGCGGGGACCGCTAGTCCGCTACACTCGTTACAGTGTGCTATCCTCGTGGTGGAGAGGAACACCAAAACAGCGTTTCGATCCTACCGTTCGTAACCAGGACCCCCCGGTATGCTGGCCGGGATGCTTCACCGCGAGTTCAACAAACGGATTCCCCCCCAGTTTCTCAGGCGTTCCCGGCGGCGAGAAGGCTTCACGACAAACGAAGATACTGGACAGCCGAACCGTATGTTACGCAAGCTGGCATCTAACAGGCAGACAGCCTCCCTAACCCGTGGCCAACCCGCGCGTGGGCATGCGAGGGCATTTCTTGGGACTCGTTTTCCTTGGCTGGAAGGACCGGTGATGGATGGTGATGGATCGAGGACGTGCAGACTGGCGGACAAGAACATCGCCAAACCCAACCTCCACTCTTGTCTCTCACCGAAGGAGTTTTGCGTACACCTTGAGGGGCATTCATCGCTTACATCAGCCTGATCTCGACACGATGTCATGCAGTCTCATGGGGGGTTGTGATCATTCGTTTCATGTTCCTGGCAACGACAAGTCGGTGAGAGCTTCAGGTAAATAAATCGTAGTTATCCCCCCTTCCCCCCGTTGCTCTCTGCCCGCCCGGTCTCAATGTCATCCCTCAACGCCACTTTCGCACCTCACCCGTATACCAGTTGTTCCGTTCGGAAGATGTGAGTTCAGCTGGAGGGACTGCTCCGGCCGATATCCCAAAGCATCCAACCGGAAAGGATACCACAATCGGAACGAGGAGGATCAACAGCTGCATCTTGCAATCCCACAAGGTTGAGACATACATGATGGGTGGCCAGATGGCCTGCTCGTCCGAGGCCTGTCTGTCTGTCTGTCTGTCTGTGTTGCAGGAGGGATCATGTTCGTCCGCTCTCCGCTTTCTGATCCGGGTTGCGACTTTGTTTTACAGAGACAGAGAGGAAGAGGAACCAACCATCTGGTTCTCTTGATTAGAGTCTTAAGTCAGTTCCGAGTGGACGAGAATGGGGAGCTGGTAGCTGAATGGGAGGTCAACACCATCAACCATGACCTGCATGAGCATGAACCCCCCTCTCGTACTCTCAACACTAGAAGGTACTCGGTAGCCCCTCTTCCTCGTGTCGTTCTCTTTGGACTAGACAAGAGATCCAGATCCTCGTTGATCGGCCTCTCTTGGTGGTCTGGTGGAACCATGGCTCATCCCCCTCTCCGCCTTTTTTAGCCTCGTGCAAGGCCAGTGACATGCAGTATCGCCGGATCCGCAAGCCCAGTGTAACCTCCGCTCTTTTGGCTGCGTGCCTGATCGTGGCCGCCGCTTTGGTCTGCGCTACTCTGCCATTCTGGCGCTACTGGAGGCGGTGATGATTTTGAAAGTTGGCTAGATATGCACGTGACTGTTCATGGCATCATGGCATCTTGACTGCCCTATCTGGAATCCGCCTTGTTGTTGTTTCGGGTTCCGCGCGCAAATCAACATGTCTTGGAGTTGTCAAAGGGGAAAAAAACTCAAATGCGACGTCAAAAAGTCAATAAAACGGGGCGGAAGTCAACAGCTCCAGGGGCAACGCCGAGTGGGGACGGGAGTGCTGCCCCGGCTGCCCCGCCAATTGCCCGCTCCCGACACACACTAACAATTATATCCACTATTCACGCCCTGTTTTAGGGGCCAACGGATACGGGGCACGGGGACCGTCTCGGGGCCGGCAATCCAATATCGGGACACGATGGTACGTAATGACAATGTTTTGCAAGTCTGTCATTTCCGTTGGAGACGGGAGGAGCGATTGGATGCCCGGCCAACTCTTTCCCTCCAGTCACAGCAACTGGATTCCATTTCTGAGTTCTTTCCCAGTTTTCCTCTGCCACCATGTGAGGAGTTTGAAGGGCACGGCAGGAACTTCTTCCCTGTGAACTTGACTGTCCTTTTGCTCGACCCGACATTTCAGCTAGGGTTCAGCCTGCCACTCGTTACCATAGTCGACACCGAGACCATCGACGATACGACCAAAGCTACCATATCCACGCGACAACAACGACGACGAGACTGCACTTGCGCTTGCGCCATGGATATCATCGATGGTTGGACCTGAACTTGACGACCACAACTGTTGACCTGCAGTAGCATAGCTCCTGATTCGGTAACCCTCGCGACAAGATACTCACAGCCCCAAAGCTTACGACATCTCGTTGCTATACGAACCCCGCACAAACATTCTCAAGTCAGCGCGCCGAATCATACCGCAAACATGCCGAGCATACGCTTAGATGCCAACACCCCGCAGCCCGACCGAGAGTATATCTCGGACGAAGCGCACCTACTGCCGTTACCTCCAGACGCTCCCGACCTCCACGAACTCAATGCCTCTCTCGATGCCCTCTCCACCGTCTTCCCCGACATACAAATAGACGTCTTCCGCGAGATGCTCTCCAGCTTCGACGGCGAATCGAGACTCGCTCTGGTCGCAAACGCTCTCATCCAAAACAAGGTCACTTGGGTCAAGGGTCGTTGGAGAGCCGCCGAAAAGATGCCCCGCCATGTGCCAGCCGCTGCTGAGCCAGACCAAGGGCCCCTGCCTGTCGTCTCGGTCCCCTCAAGGCACAAGTTTCGGAGCAAGGAGTACAGAAGCGCAGTTGAAAAACTTGCGTGGCAAGAATTCAAAGGATTGTCCCGATCGACCATCACCGCAGTCCTCGCCGAGAACAATTACTGGTACCCAGATGCCCGTCCTACGCTGGTCAACCTTTCGTCCAAATCCTGGCGGTTTGCCATCTCGTCCCTTTTTCTGCGCAGGAAGTCTGTATCAGGCACAGAGGCTGCAACACATCCACTTGTCATCTGGAAGTCATCCGGCAGGGGTTCTATTGTGCCCTGTATCAAAACCACAGGCAATGCCGAACTGGATAAGGAGCTCTACGAAGCACTGATTGTTCCTATCCTCAAACAGGCACGTCAGGAAAGGGAAGACAAGGACCACACCTTGGCCGCAAGCCTCAACACGAAAGAGGCAGAGGAGCTAGAAAGCATGTTTGAGTGCTCATGCTGCTTCACCGAGGCTACCTTCGAGGAGATTGTTGCTTGCAACGTTGACGGACATACCCTCTGCTTCCGATGCGTCCACCATACCCTATCGGAAGCCGTGTTCGGACAAGGCTGGCAGTCAACCATCAACACGGAAACTGGCACGCTCCGTTGCCCAGCGGTTGAAGGGAGCGGGTGCAAAGGGTGTATCTCTCAAGAACAGATGCACCGGGCCATGCTGGAGTTCAAGAAGGGCGCCGGGATCATGCACAAGTTCGAGCAGCGTCTGGCCGAGCACAGTCTCGTAGCCAGCGGACTTCCCCTTGTCCGCTGCCCTTTCTGCTCATATGCCGAAGTCAACGAGATCTACGAGCCTCTGAACCCGCTGACTCACCGCTCTCCTAGAAAGAGCGCCTTCCAGCTCATATTCGCTGTCCTCTGCATCGGTTTCATGCCCTTCATACTACCCCTCGTAGTCATAATCGGAATAATCACGGTCCTACTAAGCTACAAGCAGGATATCGCAATCCCCCTATCCCGAGAATACCACGCCGCGCGTCAACGTCTCCACCGCCGTCGTCGCGGATCCAAGTTCACCTGCCGAAATCGCGAGTGCCAACGCAACTCGTGTCTGTCGTGCAGCAAAGAATGGATCGACATACACGTCTGCAACGAGTCCTCCCTCGTCGCCTTGCGCACACAAGTTGAGCAAGCCATGAGCATGGCCGTCAAGCGAGTCTGTCCCCGATGCAATACATCCTTCGTCAAAACAGCCGGCTGCAACAAGCTCACTTGTCCCTGCGGATACAAGATGTGCTACGTCTGTCGGAAGGACATTGGTGGGGACGGGGACGGCCCAGATGTGGGATACAGACACTTTTGCGATCACTTTAGACCGGAGGGCGATGGGAGGAAATGCGATAAGTGCGCCAAGTGCAATTTGTGGGAGGCTGAAAATACGGAGCTGGTGCTGAAGCAGGCCAAGGAAGAGGCGGAGAGGAAGTGGTTCGAGACGGAGAATAGGGAGTTGACGGGCGCGGAGAAGGTGTTCTTGGAGACGGGCATGGCGATTGACCCGAATGCGGCGGCGAGGATGGATAAGATGTATGCGAATGGGAGTTGGCGGGTGCCGACGCTGGCGGAGTTTTTGGATTTTATGGTGGAATATGTTTTGGAGGCGTAACAATGCAGGTTATGGGAACTCTGGGAAGGGCAAGGCTGGGATTAGGAAGGCGAAGGTGCATAAACAATGGATACGCTGAATATCAACAGCAGAGCATTCATTTTGCCTGAGAACAATCAGACTTGGTTATCGAAGTTAAAGAATAATTCAGAAATACTCATCCATCACTGTCCATTTGGTGATAGCCTCATGCAACGATGGCGGCTACCACGACGTCGACGTCACGGCGTTTCCCTGGCGACGTTCAGGGGTAAAGTCAATGTTAGTGATATAGTGGGGCCTTGAGGGAAGAGGACAGCCTTACGTAAGCGAGCTTGCTTGGCTCAGCGTCCCAAGCTCCCAAAATTCCTGAGCGCGGGCAGGCAACTCGCCAATCGCAACCCAAGCGCGTCCCACCCGCTGCGCCGCCAACGAGAGAGCTCCAACTTTCGCGACTTTGCGACAGCTTCAGGAACATCACTCCCTCGACATATCAACATCATCCACCAGCTCAACAACGCATTTTTCCCGACCCTACGAATAATTGACTGTACGACGGATATCTCAATACGATCGCATCCCATAGCTCAGCAACCATCACCACCGAAGCACACTTAACACCAAGTCAACAATAAATCACCCGCCATGTCAGGCCAAACAGGCAAATGGCGAGAGGAACAAGTCCTCGTCATCTGCCCCGGCAGCTCGACAACCATGGCTCAGCTCGGTTGCGGCGAACTCACCCCGCCCGCCCACCGTTTTCCGACGCGCATGTTCAGAGACGAAGAGACGGGTCAATGGAGGCCTTACCATACTTATAAGGTGAAGAAGGCTGCGGCTGTGACTGCGCCTGTGGCCGAGGAACAACAAAAACCAGAAGAACCAAAGCCTGAAGGCGAAAAGAAGGAAGAAGACGAATGGGAATATATCGAGGACCAGGATTCGGACGAGGGGGCTGTTTATCCTATTCAGGGTGAGTACTGACTGGTCTGCTGATGCTTGGAGGGAAAGGAAAGGAACTGACAGAACCATGCGCACAGGCGGCCACATCGTCGTAATGGAAGCCTTCCTCGCCTTCCTCGAACACGTCCACTCCAGCTTAACCACCACCTACCACAACACGCCCATAATGCTCATGGCCTCTCCGCAATGGACACGCCCAGACTGCGAAACCCTTGCCAAATACATCTTCGAGAAGACCAAGACACCCGCCCTGTGTCTGATCAACTCCGCCATCGCGACCCAGTACGGCCTCAAGTGGCCCAACATGACGGTCGTCGATATCGGGTTCGAGAAGGTAGACGTGACGTGCATCTACGACAGCAGAATCGTGGCGCATAAGGATGTTGGGGCCGGGTGGCCAGGGAACAGCGCTGAAGAGGAAAGGGAAATTAGCGGTGGAGAGGTCTTCACAAGGAGACTGCAGCAGCTACTGAAGGACAAGATCAAGGGCTTCAACCGCGAAATGGCCGAGCAACTGAAGAAGAGTAACATCACCGAAGTGCTGCCTTACGCGCCAGACAAGCCCAAGCTGATGGACCTCCCTACTGAGGATGTCCCTGTCGCGGCTGCTACTACCGGAGCGGCGGCCGCTGCAGCGGCTTCGGGTACCACGACGGAAGGACCGAAGATCATCGAGCCGGTTGCTGACGAACCTACCTACGACGCTGACGGAAACCTGATTGATGACGAAGGTGTGCTCGACGTTGCGAATATCGTGGCTACGGGTCAGACGAGGGAGTTCTTGGCTAAGAAGGAGAAGGAGAAGCAGGAGAAGGCGAAGAAGAAGGGTAAGGATAAGGAGGCCGAGGCGAATAGGGTGATGAGGTTGCCGAACTCTAAGAGGGTGAAGAATGTGTTCCACTTTGAGGAATATGTTACCGAGGAGGTCCCGATTGTTCAGCCTGCTCCACCAGCAGTTGCAGCCGCACCGGCCGCACCGGCTGCACCAGCGACGACCGAGGGTGCTAAGGATGTTGAGATGGCTGATGCGCCCGCGGCACCACCAGCGGAGGGCGCGGAGAAGAAGGATGAGGAGAAGAAGGATGAAGCCAAGACCGAGGAGCAAAAACCGGACGCCCCTGCTACGGACGACAAGAAGCCCGAGGAGAAACCATCCGAACCCGCACCAGCACCCGCCGCCGAAGCTCCCAAGCCCGCCGAAGCGCCAAAGGCCCCCGAGCCCGCTGCTGCCCCCGCCCCTCCCGCACCAGAAGGCCCCGTCCCCACCGAGCGCCAAACCAAGCGCATCCGGCGGGACATCGAAGTCGGCCTCGAGCGCTTCGAGTTCGCCGACCGCGCCGAGATCGACCGCATCGTCACCGCCATCTACAACGCCGTCCAGTCCATCGACGACATGTACATGCGCCCTCCCTGCTGGGAATCCCTCGTCTTCGTCGGCAACGGCGCTCGCATCCGCGGTCTCAAGGAAAACATCCTCCAAACCCTGCAAGCGCGCCACCTCATCTCCCCCTCGAGCGCAACCATGTTCACCTCCGAACTGCCCTCCAACATCGGCACCCCCACAGCCGGCACGCCCGGCCCAGGGGCTTCGACGCCTATTCCCAGCGGCCCCGGTGGTGCGCAGTCCGGCTCGCTACTACAAGCCGCCACCACCGCTGCTGCGGCGAATGCGAACCTGAACGTACCCGGTGGTGCCCAAGGAGCCCAAGGAGGGGAGGGTCAGCTGGGGCAGCATCACTTCCACAGCCAGACGCCGACGAATATCAAGCTGGCGCAGCTGCCGACGTATTTGAGCGAGTGGACCAAGAACGGATTCGAGGAGGCCATGTTCCTCGGCGCGCAGGTGGCGGCTAGGATGGCGTTTTGCATACATAATTTTGATGCGCAGGGGTTGGAGATGCAGAGGTATATGAGTTTGTCGAGGGTTGATTATAAGTGAGTACTTCCTCTTTTTTTTTTCCGTGGTGTGATGGGGTTGATGGATGGTGGTAGGCGGAAGAAAGGGGATGGATGATAACATGAACGAGATGCTAACAACTTCACAGTGAATTGGGTCCTAAGGGGATTAGGCTGCATTCTATGTTGGGGTGGTAGGGTTACGCATGGTACGGGGAGATGTACGCGTGAAATCCTAACGGTGGCCCTGTTGAAAAGGAAGAAGGGGAGCGATACCATGGATTGGGGGCCGAGTTGACGGGCAGCGGATGGTCAGCGGACAGACAGACGGCAGGGGTGGTTTCCCAGGAGGGTAAAGATGTTTTGAACGGACCGAATGGATGAGGTGCTCTGGCTGGCTGGCTGGTTGTTTGAATCACTTACACTTACACTTATGCTTACACTTGGCAGGCGTCCAAAAAGAGAGAACATTTGACAAGAAATCTGTTGGTCTGTTTGGTCGACTTCACTTGGTCGTTTTGCTTGAGTCAGGCTTTGGTTTTTATCTTCTTATTCAACATGATACCTTTGCCTGCGTCTTGTTCTTCGTGTGGTTGTCGATGGTTAGGGGATGATGATCTCGCAGTGGTGTTTGGTTGGCAAGTGCCATGTCTTGGAACCGTGGTGGGTGGTTTGACGTCTGGCGGCTTGTGAGCTGGATGTTGGACCTGGACGTGGGCTCAAAGTGGATGGAGTGGCGAGTGCCATATCATGGGGGGTGGCCTCGTGGTAGAGTCTGGTCTACCTTTCTGACTCAGGACTGACGGTACTTCGGCTTCTTCGTGGTCTCTAGATGAGTCTCAGGAAGATGGAGTGGTAAGTCCCATATCGCGGGGGGTAGCCTCGAGGCAGAAACTTGTCTTGTCTACTTTGCTGACTGATGGCCGCTCGTGGGTTGACTTCTGCTTCTTCGTGGTCTGTAGGCGAGTCTCCGGGAAGATGGGAGTGGCAAAAGCCACCTCGGGGAGAGTAGTTCGGAGGTCTAGACACGTCTGGTAGCCCGCTGGACCCTCAGATTCGGTGAGTCTCCCGGTCTCCTGGTGTCAGAGATGTCTGCTCAACCCAGATTAACCTTCCCTTTTTCACATATGTGCCACATATGATGAACATATGTCAAGCTCATCAGAGAGCGCCGAGACTCGTCTCGGGAATATTTCGGATATATCAGCTCGTTTTCCTTCCACGCGTTGTTTTGCTTCCCCGCTCGCAAGTTCCTTCTTCATGCATGCCTCCATCCCCAACCTCGCCGTCGTCGCAACTCCCCATGTTTTTGGAGTTCTCCCATCTTCAACACCCGCTCTTAAACCCAACTTGTCCATCATTGGCTGTCCAGCCAAAGTTCAGACTAAATCTGTCACGTGTTTTATTGCTTCCCCGCTTGCAAATTTTCGTGCATGCGTGCCTACATCCCCAACCTCGTCGTCACAACCTCAACGTGGTCGCAACATCACCATCGTCGCAACCTCACCGTCGTCGCAACCTCACCGTCGTCGTCACAACCTCAACGTGGTCGCAACATCACCGTCGTCGCAACCTCACCGTCGTCGCAATCTCGTCGTCGTCGCGATCTCAGAATCTCGACGGTGTTTTAACTTTTCATACATCTTGTTCTCGTGCCTTCTTATTGCTGGCTTTCCATTAATTTTCGTTGACGCGTTTCGCGCTTGCTGACTGTGCACATCCCCAACATCGCCACTGTCGCAACCTTGCCGTCGTCGTCACCTCGCCGTTGTCGTCACCTCGCCGTTGTCGTCACCTCGCTGTCGTCAAGACTTCAAACGTTGTTGACGTTTTCTATTTTTGATACCCGCTCTTAACCCAACTTGCCTACACGCGCTATTTATTATCGCCCGCAAACGAGATCTAATTCCCGACTATGGATCGTATTACGGTAGATTGGCTACCCGATGACGCCCCTTGGGAGAATCTTACGTGGTTCACGAAAGAGGAGTTGAAGACACAATGTGCGAAACGGAACCTTCCCGTTGCCGGTAACAAGTCCATCCTTCAACAGCGACTGCTTGACTACCAGCGAACCCATACCACCGAGGTCAGATCCCGTCCTTGGCGGCTCCAGCTTCCAGCTCCCGATGAGACGGACTACGGATGTTGGCATAAACACCCACTTCCCATTAGACTTGTTGAGGACTTGAGCAACTCTCGCGGTTGTTTGAAGATGCGCTTTACGTTCGCGTCCCCTCGAATCAAGCATTCTAACAGTCATCTCGATGCCTTTGCTCAAGTTTATTTCACCAATAAACCTTCTTGCTCCTGTGGGGTAAGTAGACGCGGCTTGCACTTGAAATAGATACTCAAGCCAAACCTCCCTGCTGACTTAGCTTACATAGAAACATTTTCTGCAAGGTTTTCCCTGCCTCCACATCGAATGTTCGTGCTAAGGTTTTCGCTACACCTGAGCTGTTCTCTAAGCACAAAGGCTAATTGTGATACCCGCACGCAGATCTCTTCCGCAAAGTTCTCAACTGCCCGGAGCCTCTTCTGTGGCAAGAAGCGTTCCTGACTTCAGAGCTCGAATACATCTACAACCACAGTCACGCCGCCCTTAGTCGTGTCAAGCCAGACCGTTACCGTCAGGGAAAGAAATGCGTCATATGTTTCGCTGTGCATAAGACGCATGAGCGAAATGTCCCTTGCAGTGCGTGCGGAATGCCAATGCATCCACTCTGCATCAAAGTATTCAAAAGCGAAAGACGTTCGGCTAGTGTGGAAGCGGGTCAATGCCTCCTCTGCGTGGACAAGGCCGCCTGGGCTGTTGAGAAGTATTTTGGACGGCCTCAGGTCTCGCCGGCCGCCCCCGTCCCCGTCTCCGTCGCCCAAGCCAGCATCCAAGCACTAGCCAGATCGGACCGACGGGTTGAAGATGGTATTCAGCCGTCAATCGAGGCTGTATCACCCGACTCCATACAGCGAAGGATCACCCTGAAGGAGCTACAGAGCGCAGCACAGCAAAGGTGGCAAAGGTGCACATCGACGCCGCTCCCAGGGGTCCCATCGCTTGTTTGGCAGGAGATGCAGCAGCAGGCACGAGAACAGCAAGAACAACAACAGGAGCAACAGCAACGACAACAACAAGGAGAACAGCAGCAGCAGCAACAGACGAAGAAGACATCGCAGCAACAGAGGAAGACATGGCAACAACGGAAGAAGAAGACATCCGGATCGGAGCAAGCTGCTAAGCCTGTCGTTATTCCTGTCGTTCCTAAGGGAGAATACGAGGTCGAGGCCATCATCGACTCGATGATCGATGCCGAGACGATGGAGAACCTGTACTTTGTGAAGTGGAAGGGTTACCCGTCCAGCGACAACACCTGGGAGCCTAAGCAGAATATCCAAGGTGCTACTGAGCTATTGCGCAAGTTCAATGCCGACAACAAGGCCAAGAAGTTCAGGGTTTCGGGACTCCCTTACCCTCCTCAGGCAAAAAAAGGGGAGAGGAATGGACCCGAACTCGACGGCGAAGCTTCACAAACGGCGGCTCTACATTCCCTTGACTCTTCCTCTGGTCCCGGCTCTTGCTATGTCTCTGGCTCTGGCTCTGGCCATACTTCTTCCCCTCCGCAGGGCCCCGTTGGTCTAGCTGCTCTTGTTGATGCTTCAATTTCAGCTCGCACTCCTACTGATGACGTCCAGGTTGCTCCTTCTCTTACCCCGGCCCTGGGCACCAGTGCTCAGATCATTGTAGCCAATTCTGCTATTGCTGCTACTGCTGGGGAAACAGACTTTGATACTGCCGCTGCTCCAGCGGCTTCAAACGTCGTCAATTTCAACAACAAAATTGACAGAAAAGCCGCCAAGCTAGCGCGAAAACGCAAGCGGCTTGAAAATAAGAGGGATCATCTAGAGAGGGATGCGAATTACCACTTCAATAAAGCCAAGAAGAATTTGCTAAGAATTGAGAGGGTTGAGAAGAGGATTCGCAAAACTGAGAAGAAGGCGAAGAAGAGGGCATTGGCGAGACGAATGGAAGGATTGGAGGATGGTACCGAGTGAGCGGTCTGTGACGTCGTGCGAGAAAGGAAAACATCAGAACGTAGGGGACGAGCATACAGTGTTTTTAGATCTATTCGTTTTCCTTTGCGTTCTTTGTCTTCTTAAGCTGACATTTTCCATTATTGCCCCCTTATTCGCGTTCAATGACTGGAAGTAACATAAGACTCGGCCTGTTTCTGCCTTTCACTTTTCTGCCAATTCTGCTCGCTCTTTTCCTTGTAGGGCAACGCATTTTTACCAATACGACGGTATGCAATGGGGATATGGCAGTTGAGATATATCGTGTTGACTCCGGTCTGATCCCGCCCAGCTGCAATGCCTACCGCCATTCACTGTGCCCCATCCACCATGTCTTGGGCAGTTGGGATGAAAGGATGGGCTTCACCCTTCACTGATGCCCCCCGAGTGACCGGCGCGCTTCCCGCTCCCGGACATACTCCCAGCTTGGTTGCCTGGGGCAATGGGCGAGCACGGTAGTCGTGACAGCTGGCAGCCCGGCTCGAGACTGGAAGCCTGGTGTTTCGACGGTTTTGCCCCTCCGCGCACAAAATCTGCTGTGGGTTTTCCTTTGAGCTTCCACAACTTTCCACTTCAAAATCACCACCCCAAAGTCTGGCCACGCAAAGTCGTCCAGGACGTCGCCTTCTTTTCCCCGTACAGGCTCTCACTTCTTCCTTGACCGGCTAGGATATCCGATACCCACCCTCCTCCAAAGGGACACCCACAGTGTACGAAGCGACAATGGAGGCAGCCAGGGTAACCTACTTGCCGGGCGATGCCCCTTGGCGGAAGTACAATCTCGAAGTCCTAAAGCGTCAATGTACAGCACGCTACCTGCCAGCCGAAGGAACAAAAAAGGAGCTTCAACAGCGTCTAGTCAATTACCACCATGCCAACCCCCCGTCAGAGCCAAGGCCGGAGCCCTGGATGTCCAGGCCGTTTGAGCCCAGCTACTCGGACCTCTTGAATCGAGCTCGAGTTGAAAGTTTTCAGCTTGTGAAGATCAGGGACGTTACCAATCAGGTTCAAGGGGGTGGTCGCGTCAAAAAAATGGCCTTCTTAATCGCACAGCACGGGGTCGCCGAGCTGTTTACAGTTACTTTCTGTAACCGTCCTACTTGCACCTGCAATGAGTACTTGGTAAGGCAATCCTTTTCCTTGCTTTCATGAGTCGGTGCTTTACTACTTGGAGGATTCTCGCTAACCAAAAATCTCACAGGCCTATCAATGTGTTCACATCATATGTTCGTTACCTTCTCCTATCTCACTTTCACAAAGATGGCAACTGACACTCATCTACAGACGTTCTACGGTACGTTCTCAACGTTCCAGAGCCACTCCGTTGGCAAAGAGGGTTTCTACGCTCCGAGATCGTCGGCATCTACAGACGCAGTCACCCCGTCGGGGCTCTGGTTTGGCGGGAGCGGTACACCGCTATACCTGGACTGTGTCTTATGTGCTTCAAGGGACAAGCGTATAACCGCCCTTGCCTTACCTGCAATATCGGTCTGCACTTCCCCTGCCTCGCTGTTGTCAACCGACATAGACATACACCCGAGAGCCGTGTATGCACGGTATGCGTGGACAAGCATGAATGGAATATTATTGACTTACGCCAAGAGATCGCTGAGAAAGCAGAGTGGGGCAACGATACATCAGGTCCTTCGAGTGATTCTTCCGAAGAGGAGGGTGACAGCTCCAGCGAAGATGACTCCTCGGATGAAGATCCTGGCGAGGAAGCGTCCCACGCAGACGACCAGCCTAGCAACGCGCCTGGCCAGGCCATGAACCAGCACTCTCGCTCGTCCCCCATTTTGATCAAGCAAGAGAGATCCTCTCCTCTTCCTGGGCAACAACTCCCTTCTTCACCTCCGCGCCCTCAGCAACAACAACCAGCCAGTTCACCTCTTCGCCGCCGGCAGCCATCCAGAGCCGCCAAGGACATCGGCCTAGTCCGACAGAGTCTCGCCGCGGCCGCCGAAGCTCCGGCTCGCACACCTCGCAGTCAGGGACGTACAAAGGCTCGTACACCCGCGAGCAGCCAACCTGTTAACGCCCCTGCTCAGAGCATCACTCCGGTCCCGGTGCCGGTTATTCCGGCACAGGCTTTGTTGCAGATTCAACAACTGCAGCAGCAACAGATCCGGCAGGCTGTTCACAACTTCGAGGCCGGAAGACCTCAATCCGGACCCAGCAGTGCCCCCCGTGCTCCTCCTTTCAGTGCCCCCCGAGCTCTCCCCTTTGCAGTCGCTCCTCCCCAGGAACCTGCAATTCAGGCTTCTGCGACTCCTGCACCTAATCCCGCTCCTCCAGTAAAGGAGCCTGTCGCTCCAGCTGCAGGCGTAGCTCCCCAGGCTGTCGAGGTGGCTGTTCCTCCGGCCCTTGTTCCTGCTCCTGGTTCTGCTGCCTTTGATGGTTCTCCTGCTCCCACCCCGGCCACTGCCAGTGTCAGCATTAACGCCAATAAGGAGAAAAGAAAGGCGACAAAGCTTGCCAGGAAGCTTGAGAGCCTGGCTAGGGAGTCGGCCTATGTTCGTGAGCATGCGGATCGCGAGCTGAAGAGGCTCGCGAAGAAGAGCAAGCGCCTGGAGAAGAAGGCCAGGGCTTTGGCGAAGCGGAACGAGGCGTGTGGTGATGAGTGAGGCTGGTGAGGTCAGGCATTGTGCAGAGACAGAGGGGTAGTAGTATGTATGTAATGGTAATGTTTGTTTGTTGGATGACGAAAAAAAGAAAAGCAAACGGCAAAGAAAGATGGAGCTGTAGGAGTATGGAAAGAAAGCAGACAAGAGGAGTTACAGAAAGAGATTGTGAGGGGCCAGGTAATCGGTTGGAGGCAGTGGGAAGGGGCTGGTCATGATGATCAATGTATGTGTATGGTTGGGAGTCCCAGAAGACCAAAATGTCCGCGGTGAGGGAGTTCAAGTAGGTAGAATACTGGTAGCACTTTCCCTCTTCCGAGGTTTCTGAAGGCTGTTTCATTTGAAATGTGCTCCATTCCCTTGTGGGAGGTGCATTACCTAATGGTGAGGACTTTTCCAGATTCATGCTCGCAGTTGCTCCTTCCCAAGAGGCAAGAGCGTGCTTCAAGACGTGGCCCAGTGAACAGCCGGCGCAGGCAACCCTCCCGATGAACAGGGCAGGTACCTGTCGCCGAAGCACTTTCCGGATCGGACCTCTAAGGTGAGTCCCAGGGTGAGCCCAAGTTGAGTGACTGGCCCGCGCCGGTCATGGCGTCGGTAAGTAGTCCAGTTGCCCAATGCAATTTCTCGACCCCGCGCGCCCTCCAGTACGACAAGGCAAAACTTCCCTTACTTCTGGTGCCACAGATTTCCTACGCGCTTGCTACATTTTCGACGCGCAGTTCTCCTCCATCCTGGGATTTCTCCCACAATCGCGTTACACTCCGTACGCCTGGATAACAACTCGACCGATGACAATCTTGGAGCAGCACCCTCTCGAGAAGAGGCTCCCCGACGACACCGATTGGGAGGAGATCCAAAAGTTGGAATTGCGCAGGCAATGTTTAATTCGCAACATTCCTAGCGACAAGACCAGCCGGGAAAACAAGATACGTCTTCTACAGGAGTATCATAAGGCTCACGTCACCGAAGTCAGAAAGATCCCCTGGCGCAGTCCTGATTTTCCTACCCGCTCAGAGCGCAGTCAGCGCCTGAGCAAATCTACCTACCAAGTAACACAGGTCAAGGACATGAGTAGCGCAAACGGAGCGGTTTTCAGGACAGATTTCACCCTTTCCGACGAGAAAGAATCTACTTGCGTTGTCGCCTTCCAAGAAATACCAACTTGCTCCTGTGGGTCGCAATCAATGGTATGTTCATCTACAACCTTAAGTCAGGGCCTTCAGCTAATCTTCTTTCAGGTTCATTGCGATCACATCATGTGTCAGTTGTTTACCACGTACCCTGACGTTCACGAATATCCTGATCCCAATACTGACGACAAATCTCCAGATCTTCTCGGCGTTGTGCTCAGTTGCCCCGACCCCCTTATTTGGCAAGCAGCCTTCCTGCCCTCCGAGGTCGAAGTTATTTACCGGCATAGCCACGCCGTCCGTACTCTTCTTTCCACCGACGATAAAGCCCAGGACGTTTTCTGCGTCTTATGCTTCAGGCGTGTAGTCGTCAAACTGGTCACCTACTGTGCTAAATGCGGCAGATGTATGCATATAGATTGCGTGATGGTTGCCGATGCAGTGAGGAGTTGCAAACAAGCGAACACTTGCTGGATCTGCGAGGATATTTCCGAGTGGAACATTGAAAAGTACCGTGTTGAGAATCAGATACCGGCTGCCACCACTGCCGGGCCTGTCGTCACAGCTGCCACCACTACCGCCACTATCGCCCCAGCACCTCCTACACTGGCGACGAATATTGTCCAGCAATCTATCGAGCGCAAAGACAAAGACAATCGTGACATGGGAAGGTCGAGCCCATCCAAGAAACAGGACGACAGAGACACCCAAGTCAACAACAATCCCGAGGTCAACCAACGCCCTTCCGATCCTGCACAATCGTCTGCACCTTTCTCCTCCTCGTCATCCAACTTTCCAACTCCTTCTCAGCCTGCTGTCAACCAGCAAGAGCTCCTGCTCCCTCCCCGTTCTCAACAACCCTCTAAAGCGTCTAAAGATGTACTCCCTCAACTCATGGGCTCGACTCCCGCACCTGCTGTATCCCTACAGAGGAGCACGTCCGCTCCGCCCACGAGTAACTCGGAGCCTATGCGTCTGGAGCTGAAGCAGCAGAAGGCGCAAGAGCGAGTAAAAAAGCCGTCACAGGGTGGGTCCAAGAACTTGAGTCCGGCCTTGGCTATCAGCCGGTCTCCTGCTCCATTAGTTTGGTATACATCCCCGAAAGCCTCCGCTGCTCGAGCGGAAGCCCTAGGACGAGCTGGTCGGACCCCGGCCGACTCGGCTGTCGGCGTTGATTCTCGGCATTCTGCTTCCACGGCTGTAGCTGTCACGGCCCAGATCGCTGCACCTGCCCCACCTGGTGGTACTTCGGGTGTTGTCGATGGTCCTTCTCCAGTCAACACGGCCGCTGATGTTCGCCAGCGAAAAGCGGCCAAGTTGGTGCGAGAATGCCGTCGTTTGGAAAAGGAAACATCCTACATTGGGAAGCGTGCGAAGCGTAGAATCAAGGAGATTCACAGAGAGTACAAACGTGAGCTAAAGGTGCTCAGGGAGAAGAGGGAGAGGCTCGAAAAGAAACTGAAGGCTTATGATTGAGGTTCTAAAACGAGCGCGAGGAACGATGTGTTCTATGAGAGATTTCGGGATGCTAGTCCATATGTACGGGGATGCCTCAGAAAGAAGGGAGATATTATCCGCAGTCTGAGAAACGGGAAATGTGCCAGGCGTAAATTAGTTCCGGCTTGTACGAGTATGGCCATCTGGAGGCCTGAATGTCAGATAACATGTTCAAGACTGCAGGACTGTGACATAGATGATAATGAAGGATATGTGTTCTATCTCTCTCCCTGTGAAAGACAGAAGCATGTATCAAGGATGAAGGCCCAAACAAAAAGATGTTGATCCCGACAGAAGTTTCGTAATGGAATGGACACTTTCGTCACTTCCTGCTTCTTTAGACGCCCGCCTGCGTTGTGGTCTCTTGAGCAATCAGTGTTTGAAAGATGACAAGAGTGCAAAAGAAGAAAAAAGAAGCAAAAAAAGGGTGACCCGTATCGGATTCGAACCGATATCTTCCTCAAGGACCTCAATCAGAAGTGGAATCATTCCACCTCGGGGATGTTGCCATTTACACCAACGAGCCACGGAAAGATGGCCAGTAAACGGAGCTTATGTGGCCCAGTTGGGATTGGGATGACGCGGGGGACGCAGGTGCGGCAGGAAGGTGCAGCAGGCAGGAGTGGCAGGCAGCAGTGGCAGGCAGGAGTGGTAGGCAGGAGTGGTACCCTGGCGGGAAAGGGGGGGCGAATAACAGGGGGTCTGGCAGGGAGTTGGAGCTGCAACTGAAGCTTTGTGTATAAAGCCACTGCACAGGGGTGTCGGCCTTTGAAAATCGTTAATTGATAAATATCGTTGTGTTGAAGTTGTTGTTGTTTCGAATTGTACTGTTATTATAAACCGTACATTGTGTTTTAACGTGCGTCGCGGTAGAACGGAAAGTTGGTCGCTCAACGGCAAACTGCCATTCTATAGAATACGAGCACGAGTAGGGGTCCAAATATATATACAAAAGTAGGGTGCAGACTATGTATTATGTAAAGATCTGTTCTCCTAGGTAAATCCCTTATACGAAATATTAGGGTTTTATTAGTTATGCCAGCGGGCTTAGATTATATAAGAAAGGCGGTCTTAATACTCCTATTACCTCTTTTATCTAATATACCCCCCCAGCTAAATTAGATTTAATTTAGGAAGCTAATTATATTAAAACTATTTATAAATTTATACCCTTTTACTCATTCTCTCCGGCGATTATCTTTAAAAATATTTCCCGCCGCCGTATATTATAAATATAGAAGGTCGATAGTACTATTTTTAATAATAAAAGTAATCCTATAGTTTAATAATTAGAGCGTTAAAGTCGATTTTTAATTAATTGCCTACTATTTCTTAAGTATATTTAATAATATAATTAGCGGATTATTATTAGAAAATATATTTAAAGGTCGTAGGTTCGAATCCTACCGGGATTAATCTTTTTACCTTTTTTTACCTTACAAATAAAAATTATTATATTAGAGCTTCTTAATTTATAAAGGTCCTTTTAACCATATTATATATAAAGGTAGTTTATACTTATATTAATACCTATCCCTTCTTTTTATTACTCAATAAATCTCTCCTTAATCCTCTTTATCGACCCTTACAATTAAATAATTAGCCTCGATCGTCATCAATTCCCTCTTCTCTCTTCTTATCTCTCTAATATTTATTAAATTAAATTGCTTTATAAATTCAAAGTATTTACGTAAATCCAGCGCCTTTATTAATTTATTAATAATTATTTACCCTATTAATATATAGTATATATTAACGATACCTTACTATTATCCCTTTTTAAATTAATAATTATAAATATTAACGTATTTAAATTTAATTTAGAATTTAGAATTCTCCTTAGTAATAAAACGGATCGTCTATTTATTATTATAACCGAGGGGTACGATTTCGAATTTAAACCGAAGGGTAAAGGAATCGAAGAGCCTTTTTGCTTATATACCTTCCTTTATTCCTTAAATAAAGGATAATAATTTAGCTTCGGTCGTTAAAGTCGTTATTATATTTTACTTATTAGCTCATTAATTAATAGTACTACTGAATAATTATATTGCGAAACTTTAGGAGTTCTGTCGATCCGAAGAATTATTAATGAAAGATAAATTAGTATAGATTTCGAAACTGTCGCCTCCTCTTAATTAGAGGGTATAATAATTAATATTTCGAAAGTAGGCCTTTAATTATTAGATCGCTAAATAATAAACTTATTTAAAGTTAGTAAAGAAGCGAATTAATTGGGATAAGGTAAAAGAAATATTTAATTTAATAATAATAATAAAGTAGAAAATAATACTAACCGCCTTCTAATACTCTTTAATTAAGTATTAAATAGTAGTCTCTAGCGAAGCAATTAGCTTTTTAAATATTATAGGAGTATCGGGGGCTTTCCTAATTTATATAATTCCTTCTATTATTTTAAAAATATATTTTTATTAAAATAATTAAATTAGTCGGCGATAGTGGTCTCGAATAACTTTAATACTTAAAAACTATTAAATATTATAGCTATTAGTTAATTAGTAGTACCTTTTAAGGGTAGAGATTATTCTATTTACTAATAACGAATATTTTGTCTTATAAGTAAGGATAGTATTATTAATATAGAAGAATATAACTATATTCTTATAAATTAAAATATATAATTCTATAAGGATAGGGGCTAGGCTAGCTTTTATTAGGGTTTTAGTAAATTCCTTCTACTAAAATAAAGGGGAACGTTTTAATTTGTAGAAAGTTTGTAATAATTTTAATATTTTACTTTAACGTACCTAATTGTATAGTACCTTTATATAAATAATCTCGTCTAATACCGTATTAATAAAAATATTGATAGTATCGTACTATTTAAATTCGAAATTAAAGTAAACGGCGATAGCTATTATAATCCGGAAGGACCGGATCGCGAAGGTAGTAATATATATTTTATATATATTATTATATAATTATTAATCTCTTCGTATAATTAGACGAACTTTGTATTTAAGGAAGTAACTTTCTATATTAAATTTATATATATATACCTATATAGAGTTAAGAGGAGTAATAATTTTATTAATTAATTATTCATTTTAGTTAATCTATACCTACAATTTCTTTTCCTCGTAATCGTTTATATACTCCTACTCTACCTTTGTAAAAATATTATTAAAGGGATAACCTTAAAGATTTTTATAGAAACGAAGGAGGGGAGGGAAATTTCGTTTATAGAATATAGATAAAGTTTTAAGGGTATTATAACGGTTTATAATGTCCTTAATTAACTTCGAATTATTAGAGAACTTCTTTTCTTCCTCACCGATCCCTAAGCGCTTTATTTAATTAAGGGTTTCCTTATTAATAGACTATCCCTTATATAATCTAATATTTATTTTATTTAAAGTAATTAAAAAAGACCTAACCCAATAAAGGTATTCATTATATATTAACTAACTCTCTTAAGGGTACAATATACTAAAATTATTAATAAGGAATAACGCTAGATTTTCTAAGGGAGTAAAATAACCCGTCTCCTCTTCTTTATTTATTATTATTACCTACTAATCCTCCTACGGCTATAATTTTGGGGCTACCGCCGAGGTAGTTATAATACCTTTACCCTCTTAATCTATTTATTTTTCCTCTTTTTATATATATATAAATTCGGTCGGTTTAGAAATTATAATTCTATCGGCGGTAGGTAGGGATTCGATGATTAAATTAGCCTCCTTATCCTTTATTTTAATACTTTTAATTAGTAGCGGGTCGGATTTATCGAAATTTAATTAATAAATATTATTTAATTATACGGCTAGTTCTTTAAGGGAAATATTAAAAGTATTATAAAGTTGTTCGATATTATTTATAAAGACTTCGTCCTTATTAAAGACTATATTCTTAATTGTAATTACTTAGTTCGTATACGAATTCTAAATATAATAGATATTATTAAACTAATAATTAACTAAATATTTTACTTAAACGTATCTTTTAAATTTTTAAATCCACTTCTAACTACGTAAAATATTAACCGTAAGTACGAACGCTTTATAATTATATACTTTTAAATATAATAGTTATAATACTGTCCTTTATTAACCGCTATTATAATTTACTATATAGGTTATAAAGTACTCTTTTAGAAACTTTTAATTATATTCCTATTATAGGGTTATATTTAATAAATATATTACCGCTATTGTAATTTCTCTCTAAAATTCTTAAAGTAATTTTACTTCCTCTTTTATAGCTATCGATTTTTCCTTAATTATACCCCCCAAACGTTCGGCGCTACTATTCTATATTTAGGTATAAGGAACCGAGGGCTTAATAATTATACTTCTTTTTATTAAGAAGGCGGCAATATAGGGCTTAATTATAATTATTTTATTATTATATTTAATTACCCTAGGTCGGATTTAATAATAAAGTTTAAAACTATTAAATAATAACGTTAGTATAATAATAATTGAGTCCGTTATCCGGTCTAATAAATAATATAATTATATTATCCCGGACTAATAATTTATAATGATTATTAAATTAGAGACCGTCCCTCTATTAAATACTTTTACTAGCGGATAATTAAAGAAATCGATAGTAAAATATAGTCCCGGACCTTCTAATGTATTATAAACTTCTCTACGTATTTAGCGCTTTATTTTAATTATTATATAAAAATTGTAATAAATGGGATTAAGGCCTTTAAAACGTACCCTATATTCTTTATCTATTAATTAAATTAAAGTCTCTAATTTTAGGTAATTAAATCGAAGGTACTAATATAAAGTATCGCCCTCTAGAAGCTATTTAATAGTCTTATTAGTAAATTAGTAAAATTGTACGTAAAAAGAAGATTAGTTAATATATATTTCGAAGGGTATATATTCTAATATAAATTATTTAAATTCTAAAGAGAAACGGTAAAGGTAAGTATTATTTAAGTGGAAATATAAGTAATTAGGGTCAAAAGAATAATCTTAATATAATCCCTTTTTTAATAACCTTTTTAGGGATACGAGGTTATAAGTTATTTTTAATATAAGTATAACGTTATTAAATTTAAGATTAATAGGGAGACCTTCGTTATTACTTACTATTAAATAAATTAAACTGTACCCTTTAATTATAATGGATTTATCTCCCGCCTAGACGTAGTCTCCCTCCCTTACGGGTATAAGGCTTTTAAACCGACCGGCCTTATTAAAAATATAAATTATTATACCTAAATCAAGAATTATTAAATCTTTTAATAGGTATTTAGGCCCTTTATTATAAGGTTCTAATATTAAGAAATTCGCTTCGTAATTAATACTATTAATATACCGACTATTAAATTAAAGGCTACCAATGTTATTAATATAAAATACCTCTTCCTTATCTTTTTTAATTTAAACCTCCTTTAAAATCTCCTTCGTATATTAGGTAAATTTAGGGTCCTTCTAATAATTTTTATTTACTTTCGTACGGATATAGGAATTCTCTTTAAAATATTTAAATTAATTAATAATATTAACGTATTAGTAATATTTAATTTAATAACTTATACGCTCGTAAATAGGGTAAACCCTCTTCGGCTTCTTATTATTATAATCTTAATAATTTCTAGCCGGCCTTTTACTTCGGTTATCCTAGGGGTTATTAGGAGTATCCCTACTAATTTCTTTAGTAAATATAATTCTAGCCCTAAATATTCCGCCCTTATAAATTTAGGAACTATTTTTATTTAACGGAAACGTTTTATAAATTACTTATTTAAATTCCCGGGCTATATTTATAAAAATATAAAGCTTATTATTTTTAATTTAGCGATATATTATAGCCTAAATATTAAGGGGAGAATTAGAAAATTTATTTACTATTTAGAGGAAATTTTAATATTAATTTTCTACGTTATTACATTTATTAACCTTATAATATTAATTAATAATTATAACTCCCTCCTACTCTTTAGACTAAGCGGTCTAACTCTTGGGGGGACGAGTAAAGCGAACCTTCTCCTAATATTTAGTACGGGCATCCTTTCTAACTCTAACGGGGTTATAATTAATCGAAGCGTAAAATTTATTGTATTAGACGGTAATAGATTAAGTTTTTAGGAAATAAATTAAGTAAAGCTTTTTAATAGTATACTTCTTTATTTAATCCTTAACTTCGTTAATATTTAAAACGAATTTATCCTAATCCTTTTTCTCGTAATAGTAATTAATTAAAGCCGCCTTATAGTTACGGAAATTAAATTTAAATGTAAAACTTAGGCGTTTAGCGGCAAAGGATATTTTAGAAGCCGGTCCGGAAGGGACGGGCGTTCGAACTAAAACAGGAATAAGTTTAGTAAATACTAGGGTATAGGCCGGGGCTATAGTAGACTAGGCAGTTTAAGAAGCCTAGGTATTAACTACCGGAGGTCCGCTATTAGTCCCCTCCTCTTTAATAGACTCAAAGATTTACTATTAAATCTATATTTCTTCGATTATTTCGATAGCTAATTTTTAAAAATTAGTAATTAGTAGTTTAAGAAGAATAATAGGCTAAAGGATTCTCTTCTTAAAATTAGGGTCGATAAAAGATTAGAGCTCCTTATTAAAGGCTTTATCCTTAAATCCCTTCTCCTAAAAATACTAGTCTTTAGACTTATCAAAGGTAACCTCGCCCGCGGTTTTAAAATTAATAGAGGTAAATATTATCGAATATAGGGGGAATGGATCTATTATCTTTATTGTTATTTGCTAAGTACTATATTTGCCCGGTTGATTGTAATCGTAGATAATGCGTATAAGACTCTTAATTGTAGAATACGAATACGAGTAGGGGTCTAAATATATATACGAAAGTAGGGTATAGACTATATATTATATAAAGATCTATTCTCCTAAATAAATCCTTCATACGAAATATCAGGGTTTTGCTAATTATACCAACGGGCCTAGATTATATAAAAAAGGCGGTCTCAACACCCCTATTACCTCTTTTATCCAATATATTCCAACGGCAAGTTCCAATCACAACTCTAGTATCTACCCAATTGAAAGTTCGCCCCATATACCTATTAAACATTATTAGCAATATTCTTAATTAAAATAAAAGTTATATCCAAAATAACTTTCATTTTATAGGCCTACTAAAAAGCGAAATAAAATTATTTCTCCAAATCCAAACTATAATTATAATATAACTACCAAAGCAACGAAAAATTCGACGCAATATATTTATAAAGAATATTAGCAATATTCTCTCCCAAAATAAATATTATATTAGTAATAAACCTACGAATATAACGTCGTATTTAATTAAATATTTCTATTCAAAATATTAGCGGTATTCTCTATTCAAATTAATATCTATAGGTTTTTATACCTTATTAAAATAATTATTATAACTAGTATTTATATTATACGTTATATCTATATATAAAAAGGGTAGTAAGGGAGAAAGCGCTATATTAAATTATTTATCTATTATTATTACCTATATCCCGCTTGAAATTCTATTACTTATATAACTATAGGCCAAAACTCTATCTTATTTTATTAACTTACAATATTTCATACCCAATAACTATTTATTATAGTAAGTAATACTATATAATACCTTATTACTTCTCCTTCGAAATTTATATAATATATTAGTATAAAATCTATATTCCTACTACTTTATTAATAAGAGTATATATTTAGACTATTAAAGTATTCTATTAGAAATAAAATTAATATAGAAAATAAATAGAAAGAGTATAAAAGGAATAAAACCCAATTCTAAAGAAAGCCTAAATAATATATAATCTCTCTACTAATTATAAAATACCCCTAGTCTCTTAATATAATAAATACCTTCTATATAGACCGCTCCAAATATTTAAAAATAAGAATAAGAAAAGGAAAAAATAAACACCTCTATAAAAGAATAAATAAAAGATTAATTATAAACGAAAAATATTTATTATACTATTATTAAAGTATAGTAATAATAATATCTTTAGTAAATATTCTATTTAATACCTATATCTAAGTTTAGAGGAATTAGAGGGGGGTGAAATCGGGAGGCAAAGAAGGGACGAAACCTAATATAAAGATAGTTAAGGATTAGGTAAGGGGGCCTAACTATTTATAATAAGTATTCTATAATCTTATTCTTAAATAAATAAATAGAAATTGTCGAAATATTCGGTAGGGAATTCGAACTTAAAGGCCCGGGGGGGAATAATTAACGTAGAGGTATAGGGACTATTTTTTATAATCTAATTATTTATACCTTTAAGCTCCCTTAAATTTAATTCGGGGTTAATAGGGTATTTATTTAATACTTAATTTTAATATAGACCGTTTAAATTATCGTCGTTTATTCCCTTATATTAGCGCTATATAAATTCTATTTTTATTTTAATAGGATTCTATATTTCGCCCTTATATTTAATAAAGTTATACCTCTAATCGGTAAACTAATTAATAATTTCGTACTCTCCTTTATACTTATAGAAGTTATATAATTTAAGAATTTCTTCTAATTTATTAGGAATTTAAATAATTGTAAGCGTAGCTTTAAAAATAATTATATCGGAGGCATCCTTATTTTAATATCTAACGTCTAAAATAAATTTATTAAAAATACTTAATATAATAGTGTAATCGGGAATAGGGTTAGAAGAAAGATTAATAGTAAATTAAGTATAATAATTTAATAAAATACTTCTAGAGGTAATATAATTGGAATTATTACCGCTTAACGGATCCTCCCTCTTATTATTAGGCTTACTAAAAGTATTATTATTGGGAATAGAAGTATTAAAATTAGAAATAATATTTATAAGTAGGTTAGGGTTGGAAATATTATTACTTAACAAATTATTATTAAGGTCCGATTCCTTATCGGAATAATATTATTCGCTACCGGGATAATAATTATATTAATTAAATTTAATATAATATTTTTTCCGAAGTTTATATTTAATAAAAGTAAATTTATTATATTCCGATACATTAGCCTCTATTTTCTCTTCGTATAAAGCCGGGTATATAATAGGGATTATAAGTATTAATAATATAACCTAAAGGATTAGAACTATAGAGTTAAGGAGAATTTTAAATATTATCTCTCTCTTATATTTAGGGGGGCGGCCGTATTTATATTTAGTAGGAAGAGTTAGAGTAGAAATAAAAACCGTAATAATTCTATTAAAAATAATAAGAATTTTAACTATTTAATTATTAATTATAATAGCCTATTCGGCTTTAGGCTTCGATATTAATATAATACTAGTAGTTATAGAATTAAGTAAAATAGGTTAGGAATAAAGATTATCGACGAAAATAACGGTATAGGGTAGGTAAAAGATTCTTTAAAATTACTAATTTAGGGAATTTTTTCCTATTTTTTCCTTGGTGCCGTATAATGAAAATCATCACAAGAAGAGAGGTTCAAACAATAGGAGGAAATCAATTCCTGGCTTTGATAGGTCGAAGGGCATCACTGGCCTAGAGATAAAAGGGTAGAGACTCCTTCCTCGTTTAGAGGAGGAGGAGAGAGAGAGCTCAGACCAGACATTACTTACTACGAATACACTTGAACTTGTGCTCTCCAGATCTGCTCCTCGCTAAGTCCGCTTTTACTTTGTAAATCCCCTCCCCTAACTTGAGAACTCTAACCCCCAGATCTGCTCCCCCTTCTCCTTCTAAAATCTTTGGAGTTTAAAGGTTGGAGGTAATGCCTCGGCATTGCTTCTGATCTGCTCCCTGGGTGTTCATGGCAGTTGTTTGGGCTCTCAAATCTAGTCTTATTGTAGATATTACAGCCCTCTACAGACGATTTAACTCACTCCTTCAAACTCTAAGGTTCTTCCTTCAAATCTTGTAGGGTTGTTGTCTTTTCTTCGTGGTGTGGTTTTTTGCTCCAAATCATTACGATTAAATTAAAACGAATTTGCCGGTATATAGTAAAATCTCCGAAAAATTACCCTTATCGACATTATCAAATTTAATTCCAAATAATACTATTTCCCCGTTGCGGTAAATAACCCGTATTTCAATTACTAAACGACGGAAGAAGCGAGCTATATTAAACTATTTATTATAATATACCTCCTAATTAATTTTCGTATTATATATAAACCTTTCTTCGCTTATTTCTAAAGCTCTTACGATACTAACTATAAAGATTACGGCCGTCGGACCTTTATACGGGTTATTATTTTAAATAGCCTCCTTCAATTATATTAAAAATAATTTATAATAATTATTTAAATAAATACCTTTACCTATAATAGTATTGGTAATATTGAAAATAATACTAAGAGTATTATATTAATCGGGGATAGGAACGGCTGAATCTATAATAATAATAACTTAAATATTTTAATCTGTAGAATTAAGAATAAGAATAAGAGCGGTAATACTTTTAGCGGTAATAATTTGAGCGCTCGGGTTTATAAAATTAGGAGTAAAAATAAGAGTAATAATAATTATAGTAATTTAAACTCTAAATATTTTAATATTATTCTTATTACCGGGAGGTTTACTTCTCCAGCTCTTAAGTTTCTTAATAATAGCGGGAATAATAACTTAAATATCCGGATCCGTAATAGTAAAAGTAGTAGTAATAGTATTAGTAATAATTTTAAATTTATTTTTACTCCTAAGAAATTTTCCTCTATATACTTTAGAGGAAATAGTAAATATTGTATCGGACTTCCTACTACTAGGGCGTACGGGTCCTTTACCTATAGTACTTTAATTACTAATAAAATTTATTAATTATTTTATTATAATTAAAAAGTAAAATTAACTTTACTTACATTCCTATCCTTTTTAAAAGTTATAATTATATATATAAGGTAAAGTAATTAACGACGGCGAGTATTAAAATAGTAAATATAAATAAGTATATAATAATATAATAATAATATATATTAAAAATAAATTATTATATTAATCTTTATACGTAGAGATATTAATTTATATAGTATTAGGGGGAGGAAATTGTATAATAGAAATAGGGCGGGAAGAGGTTTGTAAATACGTAGGATAACGTACCGCGTACAATTAAATAAGACGGAATTTAATAACAATTCCGTAGAAAACTCAACTATCTCTCAAATTAGAATAACTCACCTCGATATTTAATTTGGGTTCGATCCGGTTTCATTTCCATTTATTTATATTAATTATTGAAACGCCCATCCTTCCACCGTGGAGGCGCTTCGGGCTGGGCCCACCAAAGGTGCCATGGAAATCCACACCAAAGGTCGTGGTCCGTGGGCCCACTAAAGCGCCAAAACTGGAAGGAGCGGCGATTTCTATTTATCCGGGCCCAATGTGCAGAAATTCGGTTCGCATATGGGCCCGTACACGACTATTGACACCGTGTCTTGCAATCCCAAAAAGGAAATTGTGTCGTCATCGGGACACTTTAAGAGCCAAAAATTATTTGCATCAACACCACCCCTCAACCAGAGGATGCATTAAAGTGCACTCAATTGCAGATTGTTCGCCTCAATTTTGCGGTCATTTTGGTACTTTGTGCACTTTGTGCTGATGTATGGCCGTTGAGTAATGAGGATTCTTAGTGGTTTTGGTCGTTGTCCAAATGCGACCGTGGTTCCAAATGACCAAGTCTCCAAAATGACTAAGTCTTTTCAATGACTAAAACCCCTAACCCTAGAAATGGGAGCGATAGGAGCAATAGGAGCAATGAAGAGACATTGGGAGCAATAAAAAGACATTGGGAGCAATAGGAGTAATAAAAAGACATTGGGAGCAATAGGAGTAATGGGAGCGATGGGAGCAATGGGAGCAATGGGAGCAATGGGAGCAATGAAGAGATATTGGGAGCTATGAAGTTCCCAAAAATGACCCCGTCCCCAAAATGACCAAGTCCCCAAAATGACCAAGTCTTTTCAATCACTCATAACCCTAACCCTAAAAATAAAAATAAAAAAGGCACCAAAATGATGAGAAAAAGACAGCGGACATTTTGCACCCGGCTATAAATTAATCCGCCTTTTGGTTGTGGAGGAATCCTGATCTAAGAAAAATTTGACGAATGAGTCTTTAAGAATCAAATTCCTTTTTTTTAAAAAAAAAAAAAACCCAAAAATTTAATAAAAAAATATTAAATAAAAAAAAAATTTTCAAAAAAATTAAAAAAAAAAAAAAAAATATTTACAAAATAAAAAAACCTATATCAAAATTTTTTTCAAAAACAAAAAAATTTAATTAAAAAAAATATCACGGGGCGAGAGGGCACCGTTGGGGGTAGGGTAAGATATACGTTATTGTACGAAGGAGAGGAAAGGAAGTGTACGTAGAGGACTAGCTATATAGGCGAGAGCCTAGACAGGCCAGTCCGTACGCGCGTACATAAGACTATACGTAACGGAGTATATAATTAGTA
The DNA here is from genome assembly GCA_009802275.1 of Neurospora sp. CHS-2018a. NCBI lineage: Eukaryota > Fungi > Ascomycota > Sordariomycetes > Sordariales > Sordariaceae > Neurospora > Neurospora sp. CHS-2018a. The sequence continues at coordinate 367,383 of RAKG01000019.1, read as the reverse complement.
CGAGTATATAACTCTAAACTATAGTACAAAGTATTAGTATAGTATATATACGGTTAGTATAGTATAATTATATTATAGGCTAGCCCTATAATACTATCCTCCCTCAAAAGAAGTTCGTAGAGTTGAAAAATTTATATATATATATAATAATAGACTTATTCTTTTATAAACTATTATAATCTACGAATTACGTTAGCAGTAGCTTTCTTAACTATATATCTATTAACCGTTATATAACCTTCCTAAATATTAGATATAATTTATCTTCTATATCCTTATTAATTATTGTATTTATTGTAACTATTGTAACTATATTTAGGAGTAACTTTATTATATTAATTACAAAAGCCGTCTCTTATTAGAAGCGAACGGAGCGGCGCCGAGGGGGCTCCAGTACTAGGGCAGTTAAAGAGGGCGCCGGGGCGGTTAGGGAATCGGAGGCGAACCGGTAGAAGAGGCTCTAAACTTCTAATAGAATAGGCTTATCTAGGTTCTCGCGATAGAACTACTATAAGCAATACTCGTAATCGATAATATTACCGACGGGTTCTTAAATAGGGTTGCCGGTCTTCTATTTAATATAGTAATACTAATATAAATTACTTTTAAATTAGGTATAATTAGTAAATCTCTCGAAAGCCTATTCTTCGCGTTCCTTCTAATTATCCGTCCAAATTATTACCCTCCCATCGTTAACTTTAATATTAATCGAAATATTTTAGCCGGGTAATCCTTTATTAAATTATAATTATACTATAGAGATGTAGAAAATTAATAAATATTTTATATTAATAGGTAGGACAAAGTAAATTGTATAAGATTTGGCGCGGACGATTTTAAAGGGGCCTTCCTATTAGAGGGAGAATTTAATATAAGGGCGACTACTAGCAAAATTAATTATATTTAGTAGGATTATATTATTAATACAATATTTAAACGAATCGACGTATTTTTTATTAACATTATCCTTATATCGCGCCTATATACACCGAAATTATTAGACTACAAAGTCTTAAATCTTCTAAAAGCAATCCACTAATTTATTAACTTTATAATACTCTTTAAATTAAATTAATAATAAGTTTAACGGTAGTAGAGTATAGGGTTTAATATTTATACGAAGGTAATAACTATAATTAGCGAAGAATAGTAAAATTCCTATTAACGAAGAAATAGCGTTATTATTAGCGAACTCTACGAATATTAACTACTTTACTTAGTCCATTTATACCTAATTAATATAGAATTTTAAAAATTATTCTATCTCTATATTAATACGCTCTATTTAGGCGTTAATCTACAAGTGGAAAGCGGAAGTTAATTTATAAATAACAGATAGTCGTTTATAGAAGGTAGATTAGAAGCGTAATATAAATTGGGTACTTCTATTAGATAGGATATTATTTAGTAGGTTATAAATTAAATAAATACAGTCGATAAAACGGTCGGCTAATTCTTCGGCTTCGAAGGTTATAGTTATAATATAGTAACGTATTTTTATAAAGCGGTTAACGACGACGGTAACGTATTTAAAAGTCTAGCCTAAGTAGGTATTTACCGGTAGCGGAGTAATATAATTAATAGAAATATCCTTCTAAGGTATTAGAGAGATAGTTATAAGCTTAAAATAGCCAGTAGAATTATACTTTAAAGATTTAGTCTTTACGTATAGGAGGTAACCTTTATAAAAAAGTTTTATATTATTATATATCCCTTCCTAATAGAAGTTGCGTTATAAAAATTTATATATAGTATTATAATTAAAATAGCCTACGCTAGGGGTATTATACTATCGATTAATTAATTAGAACTGGAGGTTCTTATTATAGGGATTAATAATAATTTTATCCCGCTACTTCGTAATATTATTAACGGCGTAGCATTTTAAAAAGGCTTTATAAAAGACTTTCTTAATAGTTAATAGCTATTACCGACGGAATTCGTCTATTAAGTAAAAGATTAACTTTTATAAGAAGACAGATATTTTATAATTAGTACAAATTAAATCGTTAATAAATTTAGTATCGAAGTCCTCTTAACCTAATAAATAAAATAAGAAGTTGGCGGCGGGGTCGTCGGATTCGAAATAACTTTCTTCGAATTAAAAAGGGTTTAATAAAACTCTTTTACGGGCGATTAAACGGTTATCCTCCTCGCCGTTAGGACGGTCGTTAGGCTTGCGATTTAAAGTATCCGGTCGTAAGTTTTTCGAGCCGGGGGTATATTTAATTAAAAAGTTAAAGCGAGATAGGAATTAAAATTAGTATATATATTATTGGGTAAGCTATTTATTAGTTATAAAAGTTTATAAATTCTTATAATCGGTTAAAATATCGAATAATTACTAGGCTTCCTCGAATTCTAACCTTTATTCCTCTAAAGCCTTAATAATAGTAAATAATTCCTTATTATAAATATTATAATTATACTTTTGCGAAGTATATTTAATAGAAAAGTAGGCTACGGGGTAAAGAATGCCGTCGTTACTATATTGTAAGAGGGTGCCGCCAGTAACTTAATTAAAAGTATTTATTTCGACGATAGTCTTTTTAGTCTAATTATAGATCTTTAAAACGGGGCCTTTAGTAAAGGCCTTCTTAAAGGATTCGAATACCTTTTAATAATTATTATTTTAAATTTAAACTATATCCTTCTTTATAAATTTATAAAGTAGGGTCGCTATAATCGAAAAACTTTTAATAAACCGCCGGTAGAAATTTATAAAGTTTAAGAAGGATTGTAGGGACTTTTTAAATTCTAAGGCCTACTATTCTATAACTATTTTAACTTTTTCTAAATCTATTTTAATACTTCCCGGGGTAATAATTAAGCCTAAATACTTTATACATATCGTATAGAATTTATATTTATTAATATTAATACTAAGGCCTACTCTAGCGAATTAATCGAGGACGTTATTAACGTACCGTTCGTAATCTTGTATATTGTCCGAATAAATAAAGACGTCGTCGAAGTAAATAGTTATATAAACGTCGAAGATATTGTAAAGGATATTATTAATATAATTTTGGAAAGCCCCGAAGGCGCTTTATAAATTAAAAGGTACGACTAGGAATTTAAATAGGCTAAATTATATTATAAAAGCGGTTAATTATTTATAATCCTATTTAATACGAATTCTATTAAAGGCTACAATAATATCGAATTTAATAAAGATTTTAATATAGTAAATAGCGTTTAAAGTTTTTTTAATAAGTAGGAATAAATAGTAAGACTTAAGAATTATATTATTAATACTTCTATAGTTAATATAAATACAGACTCCGTTTTCTAATTTTTTAACGAATAAGACCGGTACCGACGCTTCGGATTAGGAAGGCCTAATAAACTTCTTTTTAAAATTATCGTCAATTTACTTTTTAATAACGTTAAATTCGTTTAGGTTAAAAATACAATTGTAAGAAGCGGGCGGTATAATTCCCGGACGGAATTCGAATTTAAAATCGTAAAAATAGTTGGGAAGAAGAATTTTAGCGCCTTCTTAGCAAAAAGTATTAATATAATACTAGTACTATTTAGGAAGTTTAGTTTAGATTTAAGCGTTAGTCTTCGGGGGCTTATCTATTTTCTCGTAGAATTTGGTAGTATTTTTAGAAGTGATTTTACTAATATTAATACTATTAGCCGCGAAGTATTTATTAATAGCTTCCTTATAGCGTAGGAAATTATTACTAGTACTATTAATTTATATAGAATTAGCAACCTTTATAGCTTATAGAGCGATTATATCTCCCTTCCTTATTAAAGTATCGATCTATTAATAATAATTATTACCGAAAAACCTCTTATATTTTTAATTTCAATCTATTAATACTTTTTTAATTATATCCTCCGTTAGGTTATTATTTATATTCTTAGGATTTAAAACGTTTCCTTCTTCTTTTACTTTATTTTTTTCTATTATCCTCTTAATATCCTCTTCTATATTAGCCTTAATTATACGGATAATACAGAGTTTATACGTTTCGGTTAATTAATTAAAGTTTACTATAGAGAGTTCTTTAATATTATTAGGGTTAATAGGATTATTAGGGATACTATAAAAATAGATTAGGATTCGGTAATCTATAATTTTAGTACGGACCCCTTTAGTAATATAGTAAGAGATTAGGGCTACGTAGGGAATTCGGGATATTAGGAAAGCCGAAAATATAATAGCTTTACTTCCTATAATTTTACTAATTAAAATTATACTTAATTAGTTAACTATACAATTTTTAAATTGGTTAAACCTTTAATAAGCAGCCCTCTTTATAATTATAGAAATAAATAGGCGGTGAGCGGACTCTATCTATAGCGGCTTTAATAGTTCCAGTTCCCCTTCGTCGGGTATTTCCTCGTAAGAAGGCTTCCTATACGTAGGGCGTATACCGGGCGCGTTGGGACGGAGCGCGAAGAGATATTAGTTTATTAAAGGGGTATAACGGTTAGCGGCTTTATAAAGGAAATAATTGTATTATTTATAGGCGGGGCCGAAACGAAGAAAGTCGCTAGGCTAATCGATACCGGGGGCGTAATATATTAATTAAGGGTAGCCGAGAATAATAGGGTTATTTTCGGCGAAGTCGTAAATAAATAGATCGATAATTTCGTAGTAAACGCCTGCCTATATTATTAACCTAAAGAAGTAAATAATATTGCCCTTCGCCTAGCTGTTAGCGAAGTATAATAGTTTAGGGATTAGTAGTTTAAAAAAGGGAAATTAATATTGAAAGACGAAACGATAATTAATAAAATTAAAAGTAATATAACCACTATTAACGAGAGTAGAATAATATAGTTTATATAATTTATAGGATAGGTAAATAGAAAGATTTAATAAATTAAAGTATTTATAACGGTTATTTATTAAAGATTTATTTATTTTAATAATATTTAACTATATAAGGATAGGCCCCTATCCTTCTCCTTATCCTATAGATTAGTACTTCCAAGCGCAATTTAACTAGGAGGCTATATATTTCCCTAGTTTTAAACGAAACTATTCTCGTTACCGACGACGGAGCCAATAAAACCGGGCTAGTAGATAGGGACCGGGTAGTAGTAACTACTAGGGCCGGGGGTATTAGGAGCTAGAGCGCCTATATTTATAGGGGGAATAGCGCTTATAACGTTAACTTAGTAGCCGCCGCCGTAGTTAAGACGCTATTAACTATAATTATATTAACCCTAGGCCGGCTATTACTATTAGCCGTTATTACCCTTACTACTATTATTACTATTAATATTATTATTATTACTACTACCGTTCTTATTTTTACCTTTATTTTTATTATAGGGTTTAACCTCCTTCTTAAAATTAATACGAAAGCGGTACTCGGTTGAGTAATAGCCTTTCTTACTATAGCGAATATATATTCCGTTTTTTATACAGAATTTAAAAATATTATTATTAATAATACGAGAGATTTAGACGTTAGAAGCGGATATAGCGTTAAGGTCTATAGCGTTACCGCTTTAATTAATAGTCGGCTCCGAAGCGGAAATATTAGTAGTAAGAATATTAGTACTAATCTTATAGAAGGAGTTAATATTCTTTATACGCTAATCGTTATCCTTTAAGTATTTAGTTAAATTGTAAATTATTACAAACTATTTATTATATTTATTATTAGCGGACTAAACGTTCTAATAGGTAAGGGCGGTATAAATATAATTATTAATCTTCTAGCGAAGGTAATAAATTTTTATACTATCGTTAAAATTATATTTATTAATAAGGAGGGTAAAATATTCTTCGAAATCCTATTACTTTATACCTTTAACTATCTTTAACTCCTCTAATTCGCGATATAATTTTATAATAACGTCGACGTTATTATATTTCTTATCGAATTCGTCGAATAGTTTGAGAGTAGTATTCTATTTAGCGGGTTCGCTAGTAAGAGCCTTATTAAATTCGGTTTCAATAGCCTCGAAAGAAGGGCTTTTAATAGAGCGGACGATTAAGGAGAATTTAATATATTTATTAATAAAAATCTTAAACTCGTCCGCCTATATAAATTTAATACGAAGACGCTAGGCGCGATATTTAATAATATATTTAATATTAGTACTTTTATTATTAAAAGCGGGGGATATAACGATATACGATACCGATTTATAATTATTACCGTTACTTATAATATTATCTTCGCTATTAGGATTATTATTATTAAGAAGGTTATTAGGAGGTTTATTAAAGGGGTTACTAAGGGGAATAAAAGTAATATAATATTTACGAATATTATTAATAGCCTTCTAGTACTTCTCCGTCTACTTCTTATATACCTCCTTTAATTTAGTACGGAAGTCCTTAAACTCTTCCCGAAACGTAATAATATTAGTATTAAAGGTACTAATTTAATTTTAATAAGAAGTACAGATCGCTTAAATTTCGGTAATATACGAGGTTTGGAAAGTATTAATTAAATTATAGTAGGAATTATAAATAGCTTTTAATTTATTATTATAAAAGGTTTAGAGAGTAGAAAATTAATTATTATAGTCCTATACTTTAAAAATAGCCTATACTTAAAAGGTAGTAATATTACTATTGCGACGAGCGAAGTCGTATTATATTAATTCAAATTCTTCTTCTACTTCGTAGGCTTAAATTCTAATTATAACAATATTATTATAGAGGAAATAATAAAGGGCCGCGAAAACCGCTTAGAAAACCGGAAATTGGGCGAAGTTAAAAGCGTATTCTATAGGGATAGAGATAGGAAATTTAACCGTTTAATTATTAAAGCCCTTAAATACTTAGGTTAGAATAAAAAACTACTCCTAATACTTTGGGTCGATAGCCGCAAGGGCGTTAACTACGGTAATTATAAAAAAGTTATTAATTATTAGAAGAAAACGTAGGAGAGCGTTATTAAATATCGATTACTAAATTAATATACTAAATAAATATAAGGAGAAAGAGAGTACAAACTACTTAATAGTAATATTCGGCTTAATAGTTACTTAATTCGACGGCTAGGATCGCAATAGGTATCTTAATCGTATAAGGATAAATTTTAATTAATTAATTAATACAATTTGAATACAATCAATCTTCCTCTACTAAATAATAAGCGTACGTAGCGTAATAATTTAATATAATAAATTATTATAGGGTAAGAGGGTATTATTAGGGGTAGGGTAAGATATATATTATTGTACGAAGGAGAGGAAAGGAAGTGTACGTAGAGGATTAGTTATATAAGCGAGAGCTTAAATAGGCTAGTCCGTACGCGCGTATATAAGACTATACGTAACGGAGTATATAACTAGTGCGAGTATATAACTCTAGGCTATAGTACAAAGCATTAGTATAATATATATACGGTCAGTGTAGTGTAACTATATTACAGGCTAGCCCTGTAATAAAAAACTTATAAAAAATTTTAAAAATTTTAAAATAAAAAATATTTATAAATAAAAATTTTTTTTTTTTTTTAAAATAAAAATTAAAATAAAAATAAAACGTGGAAGGAATAATGGGCGTTTCACTATCTCCCTCGGGCAACAACCTAGCTCCGCCCAAGGGAATACTATTTTTATAATCCTAGTCCTACCTATATAGCCGCTAGCGAGAAGGTTATATAATATCTTCGAATAACGAAGATATAGGTATTTTACTTTGGCGGTAGTAATAAATTAGAGATTATTTCTAATACTTTATTTACTAATAATAAGAGCGACTATAAGAGTTTTTAAAGGTTTACTATTAAATTTTGTAGTAGTCTAATTTATTAGGGAATAACTAAATAAATTACGGTTGCTATATTAATAATAGAAGTAGAACTATATATAATTGAAAAAGTAATAAAAGAAACCCTATTTATAAGCCGTTTAATATTAACTCTAGGGGTAAAGTTATTAGAAAATCCTATCCCTACTTTATAATATAATAATTAATAAACTATTAAAATATGTAAGGATATTGGACTAAGGGGCCTGGGATAGGCCCGACCCGGGATATAACGCTAGGATTAATAAGATAAGGGATAAGGAGCGGATTAATAAACAGGGGTAATAAAGAGTGGAGGCATTCTATTAGAATTTGAGCGCCGATATCCGGGCTTACTAAGGGCTTGTATAAATATAAAAGCCTTTGTAGCCTAACCGGATATTTTTTACCAGTTAGGCTAAAATCTTTTATTAAAAATAGATTTACCTTATATATTAAAATATTTTTACCCTATTATATTATAACTTTATAATTCTTTAGCTTTAAAAATATTCCGTCTACGAAGGCCGGAAATATAGTTAGTATACGAAAGGAAAGCGTTAGTATTAAGAATACGTTACGTTGTTGAGAACGTTCTTAAGAATATAAAGTTAACCCGGAAAAATTTATATTAGAATAAAAATCCCCGGAAGGATTGGGCGAAAAGATTTATAATATTAAGCGGGCTTTAAGTAATATTAAAAACGATTAAAATATTAGTAATTAATTTGCTAATAAGTAACCGACCGAGCGGATCGACGTCCTTATAATTTAAGTCGAAGAGTAGCCGATTAATATTACCTCTATTATAATTATTAATAATTAAATTTAAAAGTTAGAATTTAAAGGAGTTTTACTATAAGAGGCTATATTAAAATAACGTTCTAAATAGTACTATTTTAAATATTTATATATTTCCCGCGCCTATTGGTCGTATAGCCTATATTAATACTGTAAATACTATTCCTTTAAATATTAGGCGAAATATATATTATAATATTGTTCAAATACTTTTATATATTACTATAGCCGCTTTTAATCGCCGTATAAACTATTAAAGCCGATTAAACATTATAATTATAACCCCTCTATATAGAAGTATTATAATTATAGCCCTTCTACGTAGTAGGAAAATTATATTAGATTATATTTATATATACGGTCTCTTACGCTATTGGATTTAAATAGGTCTAATAGCCCTTCGTAATCCGAAAATAATAATAATTCTAAAAGATATTTTTAAAAACGCTCCGCGTATAAGAATTAATCCTTAATTAAAGGAATTAGCCCGCTCGAATTTATTATAATATTAAGAGAATTATATATAATAATTTAAATAATAATAAGGGAGAAAATTAATCGGATTCTTAATACGAAGGCCCTTATATATAGTATTCGCCGCTTTACTACTTTTAATATTAGTATTAAAATCGAAGATTAGATCGAGGGTTTATAAAATAGTAATCGAATATAAAAAGACGCCGACGATTATTAGAAGATCCTCTAAACTTAGACTTGTATAGAAGAAAAATTAGTTATATTATAACGCGTTTTTACTATTATATTTAAAGATAATAATAAAAATAGACGGGATATTACGTAGGAGGAGTTTATTAAATTCGTTTGTAAAGAATATATTATACCCGAATATTACGAAATGGATATTTGCGCCGAAATTTATAATATATAGTAGAAGGATAATAAGAACCTTTAAATTTTCTTCGAAAAGTTTAATACTAATTATTAGAGGTTTGGGTAAAATATTAAGAATAATAAGGACGTAATTTATATTTTCTTCTTTAAATTAATTCCGAAAATTAAATAGTATTTTTAAATTATAAATATATTTATTTTAAATATATAGGAGGTAATATAGAAAGCTTCTATATAATAAATAAAAAATATAGAGTAGAAATAAAGAAGGCGAGAAGGGTCCTTTAAATTTAAAGATAATAATTATTCGAAATAATATAATAATTACGGCGATTAATTAGAGAAGAATCGTAATTAATAGCGCCCGGGCCGAGAATACTAGAAGAAAGACCGGTCTTCGGATAAGTAAGAATCGGGCTCTAGGATTTCCTTATAGAAATATTATAATTATTAAAAAAAGGGTTATATTATTTAAAATTATTTAAAAAAGCCTAAGATAAATAGATATAAGTTATATAATAAAGCGGCGGTTTAAAGTATTTTTATTGAAAAGAAACGGGATAATTCCGAAAGATTTGAAGAATTATTTAATTTTTTTATATTATTAAAAGATTAAACCCTTTAAATAAATTATTGCTTAAGGAGGTTATTAGTTTTAAAACGGCCGGAAGAGATAGCCCAATAAAGGTAATAGTAATAATATTGATACCGAAGGGTTACTAATTAGAAATCGATATAGATTTAAATATAAGAGCGGAGGTTAATATAGTTTATAAGAATTTTATTAAAAGGTATAAATTAAAGTAGGTGGCGATTATAGTAGTCCTAATACTAATAGGTATAAGTAGTAGAGAAATAAAGTATTACAGAGTATTTGAAATTACTTTATTATTAAAGGATATAAAAGGTTAAGAATAGGAAACGATATAATTATTTTATACTATTTGTAAGGATGTACGTACGTTATTATTATTAATATTAATGCCGGGTATAAACTCGGAAAGTATTATTGTATATATATATAGTAATAAATTCGAATTTAATAGATTGTAAATATCGGATCTAGATTTTTTCGCGTATAAAATAATATAAGGCGAGAGGGCTTTTATTATTAATATAATAGCGGTCTATAACCTTTTAGGGTTTACCTTTAAAAATATAGACGAGGAGGAGGAAAAAGACGCCGACGGACCGGCGACTATTTTATTAATATTAGAAAAATTTAAATTGTATTTCTCCGAAGTAGGGGTTAAATTGCTACCTACTCTCCCCGATACAAAATATACTATTAAAATTAAAGATAGTAAAATTGTATTAGAAAAGGCGATATACCTTTTATCGAAAGTATAATTTAATATATTTTAAAAATATTTAGAAGAGAATTTACGTATAAATCGAATTAAATATTTAGATAACTTAGCCGGGGTATTAATTTTATTCGTATTTAAAAAGGATAGTTCCCTACGGTTATATATAGATTATTATAGGCTAAATAAGGTTATTATTAAAAACCGCTACCCCTTACTATTAATTAGTAAATTAATAGATCGTTTAGCGGGCGCTAAAGTCTTTTTTAAAGTCGATTTCCGAAAAATTTATTATTAAATCCGCATCCGGAAAGGAGACGAATAGAAAATAGTATTTAAGACCCAATATAGGTACTTCGAATATATTATAATATTGTTCGGGCTAATTAACGCCCCGGCTACCTTTTAAATATATATATATAAGGCCCTAGCGGGCTTAATAGATTAAATTTATATTATTTACTTCGATAATATCCTTATATTTTCCTAAATTAAAGAAGAGTATAATAAATATTTAGAATTAGTATTTAAACGCTTTAAGGACGCCTAACTCTATATTAAATTATTTAAATATAAATTCTATAAAGAGTATATAAATTTCTTCGGCTACCGAATTATAATTTAGGGTATTATAATAGACCCCGAGAGGGTCGAAATAATAAAAGAATAACCGAAGCCCGAATTATATTATAATATTTAAATTTTCTTAAGATTCGCGAACTTCTACCGGCGGTTTATATATTGATATTCGAAGTTAATAGTATTATTAACCGATTTATTAAAAGGAAATTAAAATAAAAGGAAGAAAGGGCCTTTTAAGTAATTCGAAACAGCGGATAGGGCATTCGAAATATTTAAAGAAATTTTCGTATTAATGTTTATTTTTTAATATTAGGACTAATCGAAAGAGATTAGAATTAAAATGGACGCTTCAGTTAAAATTATTTCGGGTATTTCATCCTAACGAATTAGTGATTAATAGTACCCGGTAACCTTCTTTTTAAGAAAATTAATAAAAATAGAATAATATTAGTATATAAATTAGTAAAAACTCTTTATAATTATAGTAAGCCTAGAATATTAGAACTAATATTTAAAGGGATTACTTTAAAGGTTCTACGTCTTTATAGACTATTAGGCTTTAATAGGCATTATTAAATTACTAGCGAAGGATCTCCGAAGGAGATTCGCGTAGTAAATATACCGATTATTATAGTTTAATTTCGATATTATTTACCGGCCGGGTAAAATTAATCCTATAAATAATTTATTTAAGAAGCTAAATTATATAAAGGGGGAGATAGAATACGGTAACGTCCTACTAATATTATAAAAGAAATTAGGATTAGTATAATAATTCTCTTTTATTATATAAGAGATATTCGAAGTAAAATTCCCCTATAAATACGGGAAATAATTTATAATTTATTCGTTCGTTAAATAAATTAAGAAGGTTATTAAGTCGGCGACCTAACGGGTATAGGAAACTTAGGAAATAGAATTAAGGGATAACTTATTTCTCTAAATACTATTTAAAAGGATTATTTGGAAGATCCTACGTAAGGAATACCCTTTCGCAACCGAAGAGAGTTAAAAACTTTATACTATTATAAAAGAATTTTAATTTAAAGATTTTAATTTTATTAATTTAACGGCGACTATACGAATAAAAAGTTCTATAATTAAAGGGTATAAATTAAATAATTAAAGGGTCCTATATTTTAAAGGATGGTTAATAATCTTTAATAAGGGTTTACTACGTAAGGAATTTTTATATAACTATTATAATAATTTAAAGGTAAATTATATAAATATTTTTAAAATATTAAATTTAATTAAGAGGAAGTTTTATTAAAAGAATTTAATTACCGATATAGGAGAGTATATTAGTAAGTATAAATTATATTAAAGAATATAACGACCGAAATATAAACCTTATAAAGATTTTTAATCTTTATTATTATTCGAATAATTATTCTAAGAGATTAATATTAATTTTATTACTAGCCTACCGCCGAATTAGGGATTTAATAGTAAAATATACGATGCTATTTTAATAATTATTAATTAATTTATAAAGTTCATAATAATAATACCGACGAAGAAAATTTTAAATCTTATAAAAATAATTGGCCTCTTCTATAAGTATATAGAATATTGCTTTAATTCCCCCTTTAGGATTATAAATAATAAGGATAAATTATTTATTAACGTATTTTAGAAAGAGTTTATTAAAATAAGAAATATTTTATATCGGTTATTTACTGCCTTCTACCCGTAAATAAATAGGTAAATAGAATGAATTTATTAAATTATTAAAAAGCTCCTCCGTATTTATATTATTAAAAAGGATAGTACTATATAGTCCCGTTAACTATAAGAAATAGAATTCGCCTATAATAATTCTAAATATATAACGACCGGGGTATTACTGTTTAAAACCCTATATAGATATTACCCCTATATAATTAAATATATAGAAGGACGCTATAAATTAAAAGTTTAAGGAGTAAAGGAACGTTTATAATAATTAGAAGCTATACGGAAGGCTATACGCTAATATTAGGAACGAATTATAGAAAATTAAAAGTAGGGCTATAATAAATAGTATAAACTAATCGAATTCCGATTTAGCGACTTTATAGGATTGTTTACTAAGAATTTCTACTTCCAAAATTGTAAACTTATATTTATATTTATTAAAATTAAAATAGTAGAGCGAATTAGGTTATAAATATATTGGGTTATCCTATTTATAAAATATTAAAGGATATACGATATATTTTTTATAAGTTTATTAGAGCTATAGAAGATAAGTAGTAAGGTTGCCGATGAAATATTATTACTGGAATTTACGGAGGATTAGAATAAATAGGAAGTAGAAGAGATTATAGGTTATTAGGGATAAGGGGTAAATAAGAAGTTTTTAATTAAGTAGGCCGGATGGCCCGTTAAATATAATATTTAGGAATTAGTAAAGTATTTATATAATACGTAGAAGGCGCTCTCTAAATATTAAAAAATTAAATAGAATATATATAGGAAATAGGACGATATAAATTAATTAGAAGAAGTATATAGAATTCTATTAATTATAAATTATTATTATAGATTAGAATTATTAAGGAGTAAAACCTAAAATATTTTAAAAGTATTATATAATAAGGGTCCGACGTAAAGCCGATAGGAAGGCGAATTATAAAGTTTAAGTATTATAAGATTTAAAACTATTATATTTTATTAGAAGGAATATAAATACGTTTGCTTTATTTATATTATTTATTCGGATTAAGAAAAACTATAGTAGAATTAGAAATATTATATTTATATAATAAATGGCGAATAATCGAAGAAATTGTAAGTGAACGCCCGCCGACGGTCGAACTCGAGAGGGGTTTTAAACGTATATTAATAAAAGGAATAGGTTTACCCGCTTTACTTTTTCTTTTTTCTATTACTATAAAATATTAATTAATTCCGGAAGGTTTAATTATTAGAGTAGAAGCTTCCGAGAATTATTAATAAACCGACGAAGAGCCGATTTAAGGACGTTTAAAAATATTCGGAATTAATATTAGAATATTACTTTTTTTAAAAGGAAAGGGGCGAATAGGTTTAATTATTAGGGTAGGACTTATTTTAATTATTAGGCCGCTAATAATAAGTTTAAAACCTATAAGAGGACGCTAAAGGGTTATACCCGGTAAACCGGCTACGAAGTTACGGATAATTTTATTCGTAGGCTATTTTAATACTAAGGGAATTTTAAGAGGTATAAAATCTTTAGGGATTTTAATAGGACGAGAAAGGGCTATTTAAAGAAGAATAATAGAAAGCGACTAAATACCGACGGAATTATTTATAGCCGAATTAATTAAAAGTAACCGAGTATTAGTAAGACTATTTATAGTAAGGGCCGAACTTAAATTATATTAATTTGTAATTATTAAGGTATAAGGATCCTTATTTTTTATAAAGTTTAAAAAAAGGTTTAATAAATTAAACTTTTTAGTAGGAGTTTTTTAAAAGGAATATTAAATTAGTAAAGGGGCTTTAGAGGGGAAATATTGCGTTAAAGGAGGAATAAATAGAAAAGATTTAATTTTAAAACGATTTCCTTATTTAGAAGGAAGAATAAAAGGATTTATATTACGGAATAAGCGGCGAATAATAAACCTTTCGGTTAAATTTGAAAAAGAGGGTAACGGAAACTATTCGGACGTTGAACGCTCTTTATAAGAATTATACTAATTTAAATTATTATTAATAAAATTATTATAAAAGGGAATTATGTTCCTACTAAAAGGATTCTTAGGAAGTAAAAGTAGGTTCGGAATATCCGGGGAAAAGAGACCGCAGCGACCGAAGGGCAATTTAAAATTATAAAGCTTTTAATAAAAAGGAGTTAGAATATAAAAACGTTCGATTAAATATTAATAGTAACAGAAATATTATTTAAGGATAATAGATATATTAAATTAGGGACGAAAATTATTATTTAAAGAATCGTTTATAGAAAGATAAAAAATATTACCTCTATTATTAATTATTAATTTATTACTATTTAGGAAGATTTTACCGCCCTACTATATAAAAGGTAGGTTATAATTAAGAGTAGGAATCTTAAAGCGGGGATTTAGAGACGTTTTGTAAGCCGAAGGGCTACCGATAATCTATTTATCTATTTCTATAAAATTAAAGATAATTTCGGTATTTATAGGATTAAAGGCCGGCTTTATATTATTTGGGTCCTTAAAAATATATTTAAAATAATTAAAAAGGCTCTACGAACAGGAAGAATTAAAAGAATAGGAAGAATAATTAAATTCCGATTCGTCGCCGCTTTAAAAACCGGCGGTAGGAGGGATTTTATTATCTTCTTTATTATTAAAAATACTAATATTTTCCGTATTAAAATACCCGGCTTTGTATTTATAATTAGGGAAATTACTTTCGACGTTATTAAATTCCTTATTTTCGTTTTTATTATTAGAAAGATTATCCTCGCTATTATTTACGGGAATTATAAAAGCGGTAACGGGAGAATTACGAATAGAAAGGTTCTTAAGAAGTTTAGGAGTAGGCGATTCTAACTTTTTAAATAATTATTTAATATTAAGTTTAAAGATAATTCTAACCCTATAAATTTTAAAAACCCGGCGATAGGCTTTTATATTACTAATAACAATAGGAATAAGTAAGAAAAATTATAAGTAAATATCGAAAGGAAGTTTAAGAAAGAATATTAAGTTATTAAAATAAATAGCCGGCAATTAATAATTATTATTATTATTATCGTTATTAGAAATGTAAAAGAAATCTTTTATATTATTTATATAATTATATTAAATTAAAGTCGCGGGATGAATAATACAAAGATTTAGGCCGAAACGAATATTAAATTACGGGGATTAGAGTTTAATACTTAATTCTAAATTAATAGCGACGATTTTACGAATTTTAATATAAATAGGAAAGGGAAGACCCTTTTTCTAATTCTATTTCTACTAAGTAAATTAATAGGTTGAAAACTTATACGTACGCTATATAATAAATTAATTTAATATAATACCGGCCGTTAATAAAGTATTTAGCGCTTATTCGGCGCTTAAAAGGTAATTAGCGAAGGTATTTATAGTTTTAATATATTAATTTATATTAAAAATAATATTAGGGCGTAAATTATAATAAAAAGAGGCTACTATAACGGAGAAAAATCGACGTATAAAGTATATTTCTTCTAAGAATTTACTAATAGTAGTTTCTTTTTTATTTAAAACCGACTTTTCGCCGACGAATTTACCGAAATAGCTATAAAAAGCTTTAATAAGGAATATAGCCTTTAAAATATTAATTTATATACGTAGTTCGAAATTTCCGAATTAATTTCGGATAAGGGTTTTACCGTAGTATAACTAAATATACCGAAGGATATTTAATATATAGTATTAATAGAATTAGAATAATTTAAAATATTTTATAAGAATTTAAGTATTGAATATTAACTAAAAAAATAAATAAAGAATAAAGAAAGAACGTATAAGGCGATAAACCTTACTTTAGGCCTTGTAACGAATATAAGTATTCCTAAAATCATTTATTTAAATATAGTAAGGAAAGAGGGGATTTAGGTATATTATAATAGAATATTATAAATAAAGAATTCCTTCTCCATTTTAAAAGAAGTAAATAAATTAATATTAATTCGTTACTAATAATATAATTATAAAGTAAAAATATTTATTAAAACTTAAATAAAGGGAAAATCCTTTTTAAAATTAAAAAGATAGCGGCGAAGAATTTTCTCTATTATTATATAAGGGAAGCCTACGATAATACAAAGGAATTTACTCCTATCTACGGAACTTTTATAAACGGGTATACGAAGTAGTATATTAATTATATTAATAATAAGGCGGTGCGAGGACGAAGAAAGCGCGATAATAATCCCTAAGAAGATTAAAATTTAGGGAAGAAAGAAGTAATAAATATATAAGTCGGCGAATAATCGTAACCTATAAAAAGATAGTCCACCTTTTACTAAAATAAGAATAGTTACTTAAAAATTAAGTATTTAAGGGGGGGAATAACATTAAAACACTATAAAAAAACCTAAAAATAACGAATAAAAAGAGAGACGTCGTACCTATACGCTATAGGTCCCTAATTAACGAATAAATAAAAGGATAAACCCTTACCGAAAGGACGCCGACTTAATAATTATAAATGTATAATTATAAATAAAAGATAGTAATTAATAAATTATAAAGGATTATAATTCTTAGAAGGGGGGATAGTTATAAGGATATTAGATTAAAGGGCTTAGAATAGGCCTGACCCGGGACGTAATACTAAGATTAATAAGATAAGGGATAGGGAACGGATTAATAAATAGGGGCGATAAAGAATAGAAGCGTTCTATCGGAATTTAAGCGCCGATATCCGGGCCTACTAGGGGTTCGTACAAATATAAAAGCCTTCGTAACCTAACCGGACATTTCTTACCGGTTAGGCTAAAGTCTTTTATTAAGAATAGACCTACCTTATATATTGAGGTGTTTTTACTCTATCGTACTATAACTTTACAAAATACTTATAAAGGAGACGCCTACCTTTAATATAAAGATAAGGTATATAAATATCTATAGATACTAATTAAAAGAGGAGATTATCAATAAGAAAATATTTAATATCGAGTATTTAGAGACAAAATCGATGCTAATAAATAAATTAATAAAAGTACTAAATATTCTAGAGTATAAGAAATTTAAGGAATTGCTAGGTATAGCCGAAGTACTATTGTGGAAGGATAGTAGAGGAGAGGTTATTCCGATACCGAAGGAGGTTGATTTCGAGAATCTAAATAAAATACTAGGATTAAAGATATAAAAGGATAAGAAAATATATAAATAGCTTTACTTTTAATTTTAAAGAGGTAATAAGAAGTTTGTAAGTAAAGGGGTGTATTAAATTCCAGGGTAGTATTCTACCTAAATATAGGTTAGATGCTAGAGTCCCAGCCACTTGATTTATAGGTCTTGGCAAATATAGGTTACCCCCAGAACCCCCAGACCTTCTGCAGCAGACCGTTCGAGTCAGTTACACACACACAGAATCAATCAACCAGATCATACCAGTAAATCTGACAGATACCACCCTAGAGGGTTACATTGCCGCGCCGGTGCCGTCCAGTGTCCACGGCCCCTCCCCTCCCCTCCAGCCCTCCTCCTCCTCTCACTTCCCTGCCCTGTCCCTCGATGCTACCCTACGCCATCCCGTTTCGAACCTTCTCTCGGGCTTCTCTTCCACTTCGTACACTGTTCGTCTTTGCTCGAATCCACTCCAGTCACGCCCGAAACTTTTGTCGCTGCCCTGCTCGCCACTGGGCGGCTACTGTATGCCACCTCGCGGGTGACAGGGGCCTTTGATCAGGAACGGAGTGGTGCAGATGCATCGCTGACTGATTGGAGTGGATACACACTTCTGTTCGAGACACTCCTTCTGTCCGACGCCGCGGAGAAGATATCCAGAAGATGAGTTAGGTGGCTGTTTGAGGCTGGAAGAGAAGATCGTGGCGATGTTGAGCAATCACTGCTAAATCGAACATGGAAGCGGTGATATACACAAAGGAAAGAGGAAACAGCAAGCACCGATAGGTAACCATCTAAGCAAAACACATTTTGGGGTCTAATGTCCAAAAGAGCTTGGATCGGAAAAAATGCTTGAAAAAATGTGAGATATCCCAATCAACACTCATTTTCCAATATTCACTTCAAACATTTAGAAATCACTAGCTATCCATTACCTAGACTAAGATTGTAAGTCCAGACTCAACCTCCTCCTCCATCACGAACGCCCAATTCAGCAACACATCCCGTAAACCCCACATACCTAATCGCAAAACCATCGCCAAGCAAATAGACTGATGGCATCCGAAGTCCTGCAGCAGATCCGACTGAGCTAAAGTTCCAAATTGACAAGGGCAAAGAAGCTCCGGACCAGGACCGTCGGTGTTGAAAGAATATCCGGTCGGGGAAATTACCCAGATGGACCAGATTGCTTGAAGTGAAACATAGCTGCTCGTACATCAACCACACAGTCACTTATCTCCGCAAGCGCTGTCAAACTCCGTCCATCACGATCAGCATCATACATATCAGGATCAGGATGATAGGAACTGGTACCCCGGCCCGATAGGCGCTAGTTCACGTCAGACTCGCCGCCGAACAAAAGTAAGGTACATGGTAATGGGATTGTCACTATTGGCTTGACCGTTACACTGCGTCATGATCCTCAGCTAAGGTACTCAGTACGAGGATGGAGTTTACACTCTTCCTTCCTTCGTTCCCGGCGTCCCGCCGGGAGGCAGACACATCAGGAGTACACTACCTAAGGTACTTAGTCCTTTGAGCGTGGGGGTGCTACAACTTGAGGCTGACACTACAGTTGAAGCGCTCGCGCGGGAGTCAAAAGGCACAATGCATCAAAAATTTCATAGGTCGAGCTGAGCTGAACTTCAAGTGCCGCAGCTGCAACATCGGTCACAGTTTCCTCGCAAAAGTACCGGTACTTCGCTTTACTGCCCGGCTGTCTCAAAGAACAGTTCCCGACGGACGCAAGGTACCTTCGTTTGGCACGCCGGCGAAAACAAAGTCAGGTACGTACTTGCCAGATCTGCTATCTACATCATGATTCGTTAGCATGATTACCTCATTGCATGTAGAGAAGTTGAACACGATGTTTACTTGTCATGCAGTGGATCATCAGTCAACACACCTAACTTCCGCTGACTGCTCCTTCGTTGTTCAGTCCAAGTCGTTCTAAGTACCTTACTGTACGTGCATGAGGGAACGGTCCTTGTCGCGACCACTCACTGCATGTTGGCCGGTCGTGCCTTGGCCTTGGCGCCCATTCACTGGCACTCCCGTCCTGGGTATTTAGGCTGCCCTGGTTTTTCCCTTTCTTCCCCGTTACTACTACCAGAATCAACACCTTTCTATCGTTGCCTTTCCCAGTCCAACACTGCACCTTCCCGGGCTATTCAAAGCCTGAGTGGATGGTTCTGCTATTTATCTCTGAGCTGCGACTTCCAGTTCGTTCCGTTCATTGGTTCTACTTGACGTACTTTCTTATCCGAGAGAAACTTCAGCTCACCACAGCAAGTGCAAACGTGGCTTACTACCACTGCACCATTCAGTTGCGATAAGTCTTTCCTCAATAGTCCTTAGCGAGGGTACCTCATTTACCGTACCTCTAGTAATCATCAGTCTTTCCTTCCAGCACCCCTCGTACAAAAAACGAATGTTTCAGTTCCCGTTGTCGCCGTCAGATTAGTACATCTGTTAGTGGCCCTCAGTCTTCAAGTTGATTATGGCAAATTGATCGCTCTACTACCCCCTCTAACAGAGTTTCTGACGACCTACGTAACTCCGATACACCAAACTAGACGGCACTCTCCTTCTGTATCACTCATCCAGGACACGGCATTGGAGATCAATGTTACCTCTACCAATCCAATTTAAGTCAACGAAAAGAAAAGAGTGAAATTCTAAAACAAAACTGAAGTCTTGCGTCTTCAAAAGTTTACAATCTCGAAATCAAGATGCCGCTCAACAAGTCAAAGAACAAAAATATGAACCCAGAATACCTCCAGAAAGCACTGAGCCCTAAGCAGACTGGACCAACAAAAAGCCATCCCGAGTGGGCAAAACAAAATTCAAAAATCCCCTCGAAACCCAGACAGATTAACAACATCGAAGCTCAAACAAAATGCCTCCCCTCTTTCGTCCCACCAACCCAACTCTCGCTCATCACTCAAGCACAACTAGCCCTCTTAAAATCCACCCTCAACTCAGGTGGACTCGCCTCAATATCCCACTTCGTCCCCACCTCCCTCCTCCACTCCTCCTTCTCCCACTCATACACCTCCCTACCGACCTTCTCCAGCCCCTCTGAATCCGACTTCCAAGCCATTTGCTCATTCCTCAACCACAACCTTAGCATATGTCTCTTGTGTTCACCTTCATCCACAAAGCTGCTTCTAGCATGCAACATGGCAAAGTTGTTAAAGATCTGCATATCCCCCTTTTGCAGCTGGATCTCCAAGGCATGCTCTTTCGCTAAGAAGTAAACCATGTCGAGAGCTTCGGCTTGCACCTCGCTCATCGCCGGGACGAGGGGGTGGTGAGGCGAGAAGTGCGCGCCGGTGAGGGGGCGGCGGGAGAATTGGAAGCCTGGGCCATGTTCCACCACTCTTTGGTTGCCATCGACGCTGGAAAAGTTATAGAGAAGCGGCCGCGTGTGATACTGGTTCTTGTAAAACTCGTCAAACGGCCAATCGTCCTTAGCCAAAACATGGATGACGTCCGGCCGGAGGCGCGCGATCTCGTTGTAGATGGTGGCCGACGAGGAAAGGAAGGATTCACCGCCATAGGTGGCTACCCCCAAAGCGTAGAGCGACAGGACGTCGCAGAGGTCGGTGTGGAAGGGCTGGGCGCGGTTGACGTAGGGGGAATTGGGCATGCTGCCGTGTTTGGCGACGTCGTTTTCTTTGCGGACGGCTTGGATGTGGAGGATCATCCGTCCGTCAAAGTCCTGCATCCCTCGCGTTTCGGCAATGTAGCTGGTGACGCCGAGGTAGAGGAGGATGTTGTCCATGCTTGAGTACTTGTCTGGTTCAAGACCGCGGAGGACGATGAAGCCACGGCCGTTGTGGATGATGTCTGAGATTTCCTCTAGCTTGGAGCCTAGGTTGGGAAGAGGGAAGGTGTCCTTGGAGACATCGTCAGGGCCGAGGTCAAGAGCTATGAAATAAGATGTGTTAGCTAGGAGCTCAGATGCATCATATTTAATCGGGTGGAGATAGAAGTCTTACCCTTGAAATACTCCAGAGCACTCTCAATCTCAGAAATATCTTCTCGACTGAGCTTGACCACATAGTCGTCCTCCGACTTGAAATCAGACCCAGACCAGACACGTTCAGATGTGATCTTTGAAGGCCATCCGGCGGGAAGGGTGGTGGGACGGTTGAGGTTCAGTGCTGCCAAGCGTTGTACACGCTCTTTGAAGACTTTGTAAGAGGGAATCCAGTCAATGTCTGGACGGACGATTGGGCTGGAGTCCTTCTGGACAGGTGCCATGTTGCAGGCACGAGTGGACTGAAGGGGGCAGGCCATTGTGTTTGGGAAACTTGAAGAAACGGAAGAACTGATTGGGTTTGAGGATTATAAAAGTGAGAAACAATGCAATTGTAAAATTCCAAGAACGCCGAGTTCAATGTCGATGAAGCTGTGAGGATGCTGTGTGCTGTCTGTCCCATTTCCTCAAGAAACTCGTGTATGACCTCCCCCTTTTATATCCAGAACCTCAAGGCTCATTCCATTTCCAAGGCTCATCTCGAGGTTTACTTTGCTACCTAGAAGCACTCGAAGCCGAGTTCTACCGCTTCTTTCCGCAGAGCCTCAAGCTCTGTGCCTAAACAAATCTCGATTATGCCGTTACCAGAGCCTCAAGTCCTCTTCCCCGACACCGAAACCCCATAGCCGCATCGAAGCAAGTGAGTCAAGATGCAAGGTTCCCGGTGTGAAGAATAGAGGTATCTAGTTTCTAGGCTCACAGAGCCGCATCGATAAGAATTGAACTGACATGATTGGAGAACTTCGGTTCAAACACCGAGAACTCAGTCTGAGCCTCCTTGCCTCTCGCCCTCTCCACATGGTAATCATAGGGCAGACCAATGGTTTGTCTTCAGCAGAGCCTCAAACCAGGGTTCTTTTTGAGCCGAACAACCGCATGCGGATAAGCAGGGTTCTTCGAACAAGTCCTACGTCGTGCAAATAGGGCTGATGAAACGGTGAACAGAGAAAGTCGCACTTGCGGTGCGAAACATAGGTACCCCGTTGCGTAATTAAAATGATTGACTGACTGATGCGCATCTGAATGGACCAATAACGGGATATCATACCATGGGTCTTGAATGGTTGACTTGTGGTTTGCTTCACCCTTGCCCCAGGCTGCCATTCTGACTCTTAGGCTGCCATGCTGGCTGACTTTTCGCAGCAGTCACCGAAATGAACTACACTGGTACGCGTTCGAGTGGGGGTATCATATTTCTAATTCTTTCGTCACGATCTACACCGAACTCCGAAAATGTAGTGGCAACTGAGGTGCCTTTGAGCCGCAATGCGTGGGAGTTTCCAGAGTTTGTCTATCCAATATCCGGCACTGGTGCTGAGAACAGAGTCCCCGTTGAATGCCTACCCGACAAGGGAAACCTGTCCCACTCTACCCTGAGATTTCAGTCAACTGGTCATTCGTATGGGTCCCTTACATCGACAGGGGACGTGTCCCAGTCTTCGATGAATAGCTGATGATACCAATGCCCATGAGTCTCGTATTCATGTTTGGCGGGGAGATTGCGAAGATCATGTTCTGTAGCGGGGAAGGTCAGTGGGCATCGTATCGCAAAATACCAGATGAATTAGATATTTCAAACGTACCTCTCTCCTTGAATGCCTTTTGTATTCTCTGCATGAACTCAACTTCTTTGGGCCCAAGCTTGGCCATTGAAGAGACATGGGAGGCTTTCCAGTTAAGGCCAAGCGGTACAGATCCGTTACACGCGTAGTGGAAACGCGAGAGGATGATCTTTGCAGTATTGAAAGCCTGCTCAAGGAACTTGGCGTTTGAGTATTTGGTCTGCTTCAATGTCAGCATACAGTTATATGTACTGGAAAAAGGTCGGGTTATCTGTTACTGACCGGCATTGTGTGGGTCTCGGCATGTCGGACAGAGTGTGCCGCCAACCTTTCGATGTGCGTGAGCATGATAAACGAGGCAAGAAAGGTCTCGAACCAAGTTTCAGGCTTTGCTGGAGAAATATTCTTCTCGAACAGGCCAATGACCTTGCCTCGGAGATGATTCAGAACAAACTGAATTATGACCTGGTCTAGTTGAGTGTCCATCATTGGAGGAATTGGGATTTTCTCATGGAATTTGGTTCCAGGCAGATTCACACGGGAAACACCGAGTTCATTGCCCTCCAGTAATTCCCACGGGTCTTCGATCATCCTGCAGATAACCCAGAGATCAAGGACCGTATCAACAAGTGAACCCTGGTCCAGTTAGCAAGACTGGACGCGTGTATTTGGGGAAGGAAATTTACCTTTTTCGTTTCAGCGTATTTCATGGCCATTGATACAAGTTCCCAAGTGAGACCACCACTGTCCTTGAGCATGTGCAGGTAGTCCTTTTTTGACAAGTTGATATACTCCAATATGTGACCATGGACCTTTTCGTAATTGGTCAGACAGAAATGGGACATCGGTATTTCGTGCCTTTGTCCCGTCCTTCTGTCGGTTGGCGTGTAAGACAATTTGTCTCCCGGCAATGGCTCGAATTGGGAGGCGTATACAACCAAATGATGTTTGCCGATGTTCTGTGTGAGCTCCAGCGTAATGACGCCAACGTCTGGTTTCGAGAAGTCTGCAAGCTTGAAAACCGTTTCTCGCTTAATGAAAAGTGGTTCATTGACCGCTGGGCCTGCAAAAGATCGCGTATTGTCAGCAAACATTTCACTTGATCGGCATTGTTCGACGGTTTGGACATGCCTGCACGAAAGAAAAGCATATCCGCTAGTGTTGATGTGAAGCAGGGCATTCGCAGAACGCCTTTGTATGTCTTTTTAGTCGCACATTCACGACAGCTTTGATAGGGACCTTTCTCGTGAAGGTCACACTGCGTTTAGGTTAGTACATGTGACTAAAAACGGTGATGAAGCTGTAACTTTACCTTTCTCTTCTTCTCCTTGCACCAGTAACAAACCCCATTCTTTCTAGCTAACGCACTGGTTCTCTTCTCCTCTTCGGTTCGTCGCACCTTTTTGGTGATTTTCTCACGATGGTGAAAGACGATCTGGATGCCTTTAACGGTCCCTTCTTGATCTCTCAAGACATCTTTCGTAATGATATTGGCTGAACCATCTTGATCATCATCGCCATAAGTCAGCCGCTTTTTGGAGGTCCTATCACCTGTGTCGCTTCCAGCAGTGTACTGAACGAACTGGAAAGTCGCTGGCTGGCTCTTGCGTATGCTATTCGGCAAGCTGGGCTCTGGGGTGGGCGGGCCAGAGTTACCAGTCGACTCAGGAGTGGTGGCATTTGTTGACAAAGACGGGGTTCGTGGGTCATCTCTCAACCCCGGCGTACGTGATGTTGAGAATGGTATCAGGCTTCCACATCCATCAAAAGGAGACTGGACCCCCACGGAGTGGTCGAACCCGGTTGACTCACGATCCACGTTATGCCCGTCATGTCCTTCGCAAACTGGTGTCTCCCAATCGCAGAGATCCTCTTGTGGACTGAACCATTGGTTCTCTGTTTCTGTTGGCTCGCCAACATACTTCTGAATGAGAAGGCTTCCATTTCCATGATCCGTCCAACTTCCATGCCCCGAGCCTCCGACAGGCTGCCATGGCTGGGACGATGAGGCATCTTCTGGCAATGCCGGTGTATGGTTAATGTTTGGAGACAAGTGGCTGAGGTTCGGGTGAAAGACGCCGTATAAATGTTGGTGCTGTCCTGGATTTGCACTGTTCAGGTTTGCTCTGGGTTGCTTCGCCACGAAACGCCAGTCCCGGACCTTGTGATGACTCTCTGAACTAGGCTGTTGATAGCCTGGAGGTCCTGTATGGAAACCATCGTCTTCCCCACTCCCGGAAAGTCCTTGAGGCAGGCCGGAGTAAGCATTAACGCCAATCATGCGGGGTAGACCAATGGTTCCACATGGTGATGATGCCAGTCCTGCATTGGGGGATGCATGATAGTCGGGAGCCTGATCAGATACGATGTCATGAGCCTTCGGATAAGCTTGAGTCGAGGGGTTGGAGAGTCTCTGTGCTGGTGCCGGAGCAGGGACTGGGATTGGAGTTGAGAGAGCTGCCTGATGAGTCGGCCCAAGAACACGAGAGGAGGAAGGGTAAGCAGCGTAGAGTGAATGGTCGAAATCGATCCCATCCCAAGAGAAGTCTGACAAGAAACCAAAAGGAATAGGGAAAGAGACGCCAAGGAGGTCCGGGTTTGAGTCGTCATAAGGCTCTGCTGACCCCAGGAGCGGATTGTCGAGGGAGGACGAATGGGAAAAAGGACCCAAATGGTCGGTGGGGGGTTGAAATGCCATCTTGTCCAACTTTGGGCAGGTGGCCGGTCTAGCTACATGATGGTTATTGAATTAGAGTGGGTGATATGGGACAAGGCTGCGGAACGTGAGCCGATGAGGACGATGGACTGCTGCAATCGCTGTGTCAACGGAAGTCAACAAACATGTGGTTGCAAAGTTGCATCGTGGAGCACTCAACCGACATACCTGGACACTTCAGTTCTTTATGATCCCCAGGGTCTTTGGTCCCAGCTTGTTATGTAGGCAAACGACAAGTGGGAGGGCCGGCGCTTGAGTGACGGAGGCTCGAGGTGTTACCTAGGACTCCTTCTTCTCGGACACTCTTCAAGATTCGACCTGAATGCCCGGTTGCCAAGGGGGCACAGAGCGAGGGCACCGGGAGGGCAGTGTGAGGGCGAGTCTTCGAGTGTCGCGCGGAAGAGTTGTGGCTTCGTCTCGTCATTCCCCCAGCCAGGAGTGCCAGGCTCTTCGCCCATCATCGCGCTGCATTCAGCACATCCATTTTGGGAAGTTCACGCTCGCCGCAGTTCCTTTCTGGGTATGGTCTCATGCAAGACCCGCTTTACGGTTTCGATGAGAGCTGGGGGCCAAAGCCGGCGTCATTCTGTCCATTGAGATGTCGATGTTCCCTCACTCATCGAGAGAGTTCGGCGGCAGTGTTGTCGTGCTCAGGTTGGAGGGGTTGAGCTAATCGGATTGGTTGAATTGTTAGTGCAGGAGCGCGCTCCATGCCCCTGAAGTGCGGAAGTTGGGTGGCAGCCGTCAGCGGATGATAGCGGCTGCCTCTTTGACATCCTCCTGCTGTGAGGTGTTGCATGTGTACAAGAAAGTGTGACTATAGCTCCAGATATTGCCATGATAACCGTCATTTCCTGTACAGCTGTTGGAATGTTGGCGGCGGGCAATTTGCTCCGGCTGCTCGCAAACACCAAATCATATCATCGGATTTCCTCGTTTCCCGACTTCCAATCACTTCATTGTTGGTGGCTGAAGCTGACCTCATCACCAAGAACCATGGCATGTCGGCCAGCCATGTAGAATAGTCGGATATTTGAGGTTCTCAACACTGAAACACGTCCGCCTTCTTTGACATGCATTTCTTTTTGCAACCTACCTTCACCCATTGCCTCGGCCTGTTCACCGAGTCACCGAAACGCTTCAAGCTAGAATCCAATACAAGCTCGATACGGCAATGTCAACGACTACCATGCATTGGCCGTTTGGGCAAGTTGCACAGCCCAAACGACCCAGTCGAGGCTGTTCCGCACACTTGCATAAGAAAAGGTGCGACGGCAAACGAGCCTCAACAAAGCTCAACAAACTCAGGCGGGATGCCTGGCTGATCCAGTTGTTACAAGCAGCCATCAGGCTGTCAGCCAAAACAATGTCAGCTGCTGGGGGTAATAAGGCTCGCTCACTGTCCCTCCCTTCTTGAGGTTGGACTTTCGGGTCGGACTTAGTAGTTGCTCAGTTGGAGCCTCAACTATACTTCAAACCAACGCTCTCTACAACAACTGCCATGATCAGGCCTGGACTCCCATCAGACGTTGATGCCATCACCAATGTCATCATCAAGACAATGCCCCTCGACCCGCAATGGGACTACCGTTTCCCTTTGAGGAAACAGTTTCCCGAGGACCACTACAAGTACACGCGCATGTTGTTCGAGTACTTCTTAGACCCTTCATATGATGACTGGACCGTCATGGTGGTCGAGGACGTTGACCCGGCCGGTAGCGAGAAGCTCAAGATAGCGTCCATCAGCGTCTGGGATGTCTCTTACTTGAACAAGCGGAAGCATGGACCGGAGTATATCCCCCAGGATCGCAAGTAATACCCAAGTGCACCTAACCGTCAGTCTCACGCTAACTCCCCAAATAGCTAATCGTGAGGTTGACAAACGAGGAGGCAGCACACGTAGAGATGCCAACCAGCAACACTTCAACGCCTTCTGTAATGGTCAGGCCAAGGCCTACAAGAAGTACTTCGGGAGCATTGGTCCGGAGCAGCTGCATCTTCAGATCCTGGCAACCCTACCAGACTTCCAGAGACGCGGCCACGCAACTACGCTTTGCAGATGGGGTATGGATGTCATTCGCAGAGAGTGCTTGAGAGATATCGCGGTCATGGCAAGCCCAATGGGATATCACCTTTACGTCCGGTTGGGGTTCGATCACGTTGCTACCGTCATCATCCAGGTCCCGGGTGAAGAGGAGAAGCTTGCTCTTCAAGCGATGAAGTATGATTCTGTCATGGATGGAAAATTGGCAAATCTTTAGCTGCTCGTACGGCTATGTCAGGTGAAGTGTAAAGCGAAGGCTTAAGCGGCCTTACTAGAGGCAAGCTGCAAAGCTGATATTGCATTTTGGACTTTACACATATTTTGTTAGCGATGACTTATTTCTTTTCTTCCTAGTATAACAACGCAAACCTTAACTACAATAGCTCGTTTTAAGCTTGAAGTTGAAGTCCCTGCTAGAACAATCGGCACACACGGCCGAGTGAATATTCAATACCACTGCAAAGAACTCATATGGGATTGCTGATCAAGTGGGAAAATGACATGGCCTTCTCTTTGAGGTTAAAAGAAAGCTGCTCCCAACTACGAGGATTCAGATAATGGAAGGAATTTGTTGAACCTTTCCCGTGGCGGGAAGGAAGCAGCCGTCCTTATGCGATGTTCTAACTTTGGATCGCGACTTCTTTGTCTATCTGTTCTGCTTCAACCAGGGGGTACATCGATGCTTTCTTCGTTAAGATCCGGACGACTTCCACTTCGCCCTCTGCTCTTCATCATCTATTTCCTCTCTTCACCTAAAGTTGTCAACGAAAGAACCTGGTTTCAACTCTTCCTATAGAATTCTACCACACAGTTTTGACAAGCGCACAACCTACAAACAAGTTTACCAACTACGATCAAACCTACCATCACCACCTATAACCATTCACACACTCTCTCATGGATGTAATAGAACAGGGGTTGAATTACATCCTCAACTGGGTCCCTCCAAACTTCTCGTTCTTCGTCTTCTCCCTCGCCCTCATCAACGCAGCCGACGTCCACAGCGCCAACATCCGCGGCCACCTCGCCAGTTTCATCGCCGAAGAGGCCGCCGTAAGTGATTTCAAAACAGCCACTGGCCTCTTGAGGCTTTCCTCCTTCAACCCGCCCACAAACACCCGTCGCCAACTAGCCGCCATCGAAACCAACACCGTCCTCATCGAGAATCACGATGAAGGCCATCCCGCCCCTACAGTACCCTCCCTAAAGCCTTTCACAGCCACAGACGCGGCCGCAACAGCAACAACGAAAGCAGCAGTCACCGCCAACACCACCGGCACCTCCAAACCCTGCACCCCTAAAATCGGCACCGGCAGCGGCACCGTCCCCCTCCCAACCGGAATAACAGCAACCCCAACAACCCCAACAGCAAAAACCCTACCAGCAACCACCATAGGAACATTGTCCTTCTCCTCCATCTTCCTCCCCGAAGCATCCTGCATGCTCGCCATCTTCTCGCTCATAGCCGACATCCCCACTCCCGGCCCGGCACTCTCAACAGCCCTCGACAAAGCCGAAGACGCTCTCGCCCCTTCCGCCGTGGCAAATCCTCAATGCACCATCACGCTCCCCGCCACGCTCTCGAGCGAGTACGGGGTGTACACATCCAGAGTGGATAGCTGGGTGAGCGAACACAGCAAGGAGCTTAATAAGTTGGATAGTGTTTGTGGGGAGACTTATTCGGAGACGGGGAGGATGTCTGCTTATACGTCAAGAGCGACGGGGGCTGGGGTGACTAGGAGTGTATCGGTGTGGATTGGTTCGACGACGGCGCATGGGTGTACGGCGCCGGTTGCGGTTTTTACTGGTGCTACTGGTACTATTGGTGGTGGTGGTGGTGGTGGAAGTGGAAGTGGAAGTAGCACTGCGAAGGCTACGGGGTCTAGTACTGGGGTGGTGACGTCGACGAAGACAGGGACAGGGACGGCGACGACGACGGCTACTGTTACCAGTTCGGTGACGAGTTCGATCACTGGGTCGGCGACGACTGTGGCGGGGACGACGAGCTCGCAGCCTGCGTCAGGGCCGCAAGCGGGTGGTGCGGCAAGGGTGACGGGTGTGATGGCTGCTGCGATGATGGTGGCTGGACTTTTGGCGGTTGTTGTTGTTGCGATGTAAAGGGATCGAAGACGAGATATTATAGTCAAGGATTGGGAAGAGAAGTCCATTGGGGAAATGGTATTTTTGTTGCAAGACTGGATGGGCCGTCCAAGGCTTGAATAGTTATTAACTGATTAGGTTTTCCTATATAAATACAAACTCTCTATAACCATGGCGTCGGCTTCGGAAGTGTTGCCATAGCAGTTGAGCACTTGTCCTTCAACGCGGCTGTCGCCTCCGGGCTGGTTGAGTTGACGCAAGGAACGCCAAGGTCACCGCTGATGCCATCGCAAATGACAACTGGCTCACCACCGCAGGGGCTAGTGACGTTGAAGTTCTTGAACTTGATGTTTTCGCAGACAGCGTTGGGGCTGCAAGTCAGGCGAGCAACAGCGCGTCCGTACTTGCCCGAGGTGTATCCGGAGAAGTTCTCAAAGTTGACGTTGCTGATGTTGACCTGGGAGGGGTACGCCAAGCAGGTAGTAGCGTTGATCTAAGTGTATCATGTTAGTCGTTGAATCTCTTCTTGTTGGAGAGCAGATACTTACATTAAAGTAGCAAGAGTCCAGGAAGGCGGAGTACTCATTGTTGGCATTCCAGAAGTTGCGGAACGTAACATTGTCAATGAAGCCATAGCCAACGTTAGGGCCGGCCCATGACTTCAAACGAGCGCCGTGCTGACCGTTCAACATCCACAGGTTCTCAATAACCACATCCCGGATAAAGCTCTTCTCGCCGGCATACTGGCCAATGGAACCCATCGACTGTCCGTGAGTGCCATTGCAGTACATGGTGTTGACGTACAAATCCGTAGCATTGGACTTGGGCGAGAAGCAGTCATCACCCACATTAACCCAAGCGCGCTCGACGCTGACGTGCTCAACATTAAGCGAGTCAAAGAAGTCCGAGTTCTTGGGAAGAGCGGTGGCGTTATTGGACTCGGCCGTGCAGGCCACGTCCTTAAAGGAGATGTGTTTGGAAGTGACAAAGAAGGTAGTCCAGCAAGGCGAGTCCTTGAAGTGAATACCCTCGATATCGATACCGGTAGCGTTCTCGGCATAGAACAGGATGGGGCGCAGGTACGTGTTGCTGGGGTCGAGGATCTCCAGACCGGCAAACTCGTTCCACCACCGCTGACCGTTGCCATTTAGAACGCCATTGCCATAGATCTTGATGTTCTTGCCGCCCCATTTCCAGAACATGAGGCTGTTCTGGAAGGGATGGGCAAACGCGTGCTTCTGCCAGTAGGCCGTGTCGTTTGTGAACTTGATCTCGCCCTCGAGGTGGACTTGGACGTCGTTGAGGAAGGTCAGGTCGAGCGGCTTGCCGATGACGAAGGTCTTGCCCTTGGGCAGGTAGAGGGTGCCGCCGTTGTTGGCCTGCTTGAGACCGCGGAGGAAGTCGTCGGCAACATCGTCGGTGTCAGTTTTCGAGGCCCGGATGGTGATTGTCTTCCGGCAATGACTGCTGCGCTTGGCTGTGTAAGGGTGTTTCTCCTTGAACTCGGAGAGGGAGCGAGGAATGCCGGCGGGAAGCTCGGGGGCAGGGAATGCGGAAACGACGGCGGCCGCGAGGGCTGCGAAGGCAAGGAACTTCATGTTGGCTCCAGAGAGGGAAGTTGAAGGCTGGATGTCGCGATACCACTCTGCATTTCGAGTCGGCACAGGAGGATTGGCCTGTTATATGGTCGTCCCCTTCGCCCATGGTCGTCGCCCATCACACCGTTTCTTGCGATCCTTGACACCGATGGAAGCTTGGGTGACTGTCGATCCCACCTATCCCGTTGTCTCGGTAGTGTAAACATGGCGGGCAAAGTGACGTTCGCATGGTTGTCGGCACCGGTTCCCAGGTCGGCCAGGTCGTAGTCGAGAAAATATCAGTGCAACCATCGTGTACCGTCCTGACCGGCGCGTTGGGGTAGGAGAAAAAGCGAAATGTCATTGATGGAAAATGGGATGCCGTCCAACGGAGAAATCCACCTCCAATGGTTCTCATTCCCCTTCCAGGCCAAAGGCCCTAAAACGCCCTAACGAACACTTCCCCGCATTCCGCTAGTGCTACTGTGTAGCCCCAAGCTACCCCACAGCGGGCTTCTCGCCATCGATTTCCGTGCGGAGTAAGATTGGCGATGATCCGGGGAAGTGGAGGACGGTGGAGGTGGAATCTTTCCACGACGGGTTTGGATACCAGGTATATTTCCAGGACTCGGATCTATTCAGGGGAATGGAACGGTCATTCATTGTATTGAGAGAGTACATGAGTGTGAATCTTGGTCGTTTGACTTGTCCACTGCCTACTGTATCGGATTCGATTTGGTGAGTGAAGGATAGGGGGAAAGAGAATCACAGCTCTTTGCTTGTAACAGTTCAAACTCGAGATATTGCCTCCATTTTGATTCCGTGGTAGATTTTCCGATGTAGTGTAAGATGAACGAAAGTAAGCGCAATTATAGCTTACTATCCTTCCAAACAGGCTTCCTCTTCTCCACAAAGCTCGCCACACCCTCTCTCATATTCTCCCCCTTCTCCAGCTTCCTATACATGCCCCCCTCCAACACCGCCGTCGCCTTCTCCGGTCCCATCCCCTCCCAGCCCAGTCTCAGTCCCTCCTTACTCGTAAGCACCGCATCAGGCGAATTGCTCGAAATCTCCTCCGCCAACTTGACAGCCTCCTCAACCAGCGCCTGCTCGCCGCTGACAATAAAGTTAACCACCCCCCATCTCTCCATCTGCTCAGCCGAGTACCTGTTCCTCCCCAACAGCGCCATCTCCGCAGCCCTCTGCTTCCCCACCGTGCGCACGAGACGAGGCAGTGCGCCGGCAACGGCAATAACACCCACTTTGACCTCGGGCAGGCCGAACCGGGCGTTGGAGGAGGCGATGACGATGTCGCAGTTGATAACCATTTCCATGCCGCCGCCGAGGCAGAGGCCGTTGACAGCCGCGATGATAGGTTTCTTGCCCGAGCGGTTAGAGAGCCCGCCAAAGCCGGCGTTGAGACCGAGGCTGCCGACGCGGGAAGACTCGTTGTTCGCAACCCGTGCGGCGGCGGCCGCCTTGCGAGAGGCAACGGTGCCGTAACCACCGCCGATGCCGGTGGTGATTCTGGCGTCGTCCACGTCTTCGAGGTCTCCCTTTCGAGCCTCCTCGGTCAGCTGGGCGGCGCTCTCGATCGCCTTACGCCTGTTATTAACGGTTCCGTATCCCCCTCCGATACCCGTCGTCAGCTTATCCTCGTCCTTCATCTTGCCATCCTTAGCACGACCGTCTCTAGCAACCTTCTCCGCGGGCGCATCCGGCTCTTCACCAGCTTTGACACCCTCCGCATTCCGGAGCGCTTGCTTCCTGTTCCCAACGGTCCCATATCCACCCCCAACACCGGTGATCAACCCATCACTCCCTCCTACCCCTGCCCCTACTTCCGCAGCTTTCTTTCTCTCAACAGCAGCAGCATCCCTCAACGCCTCCCCCCTCTTCCCCAAAGTCCCATACTGCCCCCCATGCTCCACCCCATCCACCAGCCCTCCTCCCTCTTTCTGTTTCTGCTGAAACTTGCTATGCAACTCATTCCACTCCTTCAGATCAGCGCCCGCGCAAAACGCGCGACCAGCGCCCGTGATAACCGCGCACCGCAGCGCCGGCTCGGCGTCGAACCAGTCCCAGAGCGCGGCGAGCCGCTTGTGCTGGGACGTCGGGATGGCGTTGAGCTGGGCGGGGCGGTTGAGCGTGACGAGGAGGACGTGAGGAGCTGGGAAGGAGAGGAGGGTGTTGAGGACGGAGGGAGGGGGGGTTTTGAAGTTTTGGGTGGACATGGTTTGTTGTTTTCGGTATTGGTGGTGGTTTGTTGGTGTATGAGGCCTGGAGAGGTGGATGACGTAATTGATTGTTTTCGAATGTGTCTCTCAGGGGTTGATGTTTACTTGAAGTTCCCAGTGATAAGGTCAAATGTCGAAGTATCGTGATGACAACAAAGGAATATGGTTAAAAGGGAAAGTGAGCAAAGCAATGTGAAAGTGAACAAGTCAATAACTAATGGTTCCCAATGGACCTATTTGTTGACGAAGGACAACGCCCAAATGCCGATTGTACCAAGCCCTATTGGATCATTGATCCAAAAGCGGCTGCGACTCAGCCCAGGATAAGTGCGGGCAAGTGGCGCAACGCTTGGGTTTCCCCTCGCTGTCAGAGTAGATCTGTGGGCATTTGCCGAGGCACGTCGGATCAACGAACCAACACCAAGACCTTTGCACTTCGCTGATAAAAGTCAATTAGCGTTCCCAACGCTTGATGCTTGGCGATACTATCCTACAGGCATTTGTTTTCCTACGATGTACATACCGTATAATCTCTAGGCCTTGATCCTTCGTAAATTGTTTCATGGACCTCAAAAGAGACCATACAAGACCGAGAGACAAACCCTCTGTCATCGGCTCCCAGACATTCTTCTAAGCGGGCAAACCACGCTTCTCGCTCTCCGTAAAGAAGATCACCATCCTCCACAACTTCTTCACTAGATCCTCCGCGTCCTCATCCAAAGCCTCGCCCAGCGTCTCAACCAGCTCGGCAGGCTTTTGATGCTTGCGCAGGTGCTCTTCCACCACGTCAACAAGGAACTGTTCTTGTACACCAAGATACTCGACCACCTTCTTTTCCACAAAAGGCCGAAGCTTCTCGCTGATGATGGATTCTTCGAGGTAATCCCACTTGACGTCCCAAGCCCAGAGCCCGTCCTTGTCCGCAGGGATTTCCTGCGCCAAAGCGCGCACGGCCTTTTGCAGATCCTCCTCCGACATAGCCTTGGTGTCGGTAATGGGCTCGAATTTGATGGGAACAAGCTGGCGCTTGGTGGTTTGCTCCTGTTCCTCGTCGTCCAGGAGACCCTCAACTTCGGCAACTGTCCTGCGGGCGCCGGCGGAACGCTGGGCTGCCTTTTGAGCCGCTGCGCCAAAGGAAATGGTAAACCGCTGGGGCGCAGCCGGGGCTGCAGCTGGCCGCCTCTCCATTTCCTCAGCTTGCCGCTCGAGGAAGGAGTCGGCCATACCCCTGGCTTGTTCCATCTCTGCTTCCGCCTTACGCCTCTCGTCCTCCTCGGCCCGCCTATCCATCTCATCCCGTGCTTGTTCGTCGTTGCGTTCCTGTAGTCGTTTCCTGACCCAGTGCGGGTGGTCGCGGTAGTACATATGGTGCTTACGGGCTGCCTCGCGTTCGTCGTCCCAGCTCTTCTCCCTCTCGAGTTGTTCCTCCCTTCTCCTGGCGAATCCTTCGGTTTCCGCCTTCTCGCGCTCCTTCTCACGCTCGAGAGCAGCTGCACGTTGGCGTTCACGGTTCACCCATTTCCTTTCGGCCTCCAAGTAGAGCTTTTCCTCCTCTGCCTTCTGCTTGTTAACTTCGCGTTGGTAAAGCTCGTCGTCATCGGCATCGGTGTCGTCCTCGTCCTTGAAGTTGTAACCATTTGATGTGCCGCCACCCACAAACTCAACACCTCTGCCTTGTTGCCCACGAGGTCCTGATGGCGCATTAGGCACACCACGCGGGCCAAGCGGGACGTGATTTGAGTTCGCCGCATCCGTAGGCGGAGGAGAATCCAGGCGTGAAATGCGAGGCGCTCCGTTCCTTTGACGTTCCCTTTCCTCGAACTCTTCCTCCCGACGTAGACGCTCAAGGTCGCGCTTGTTGCTCCTGTCTCTGAAAGCCGCGATTTCGGCGGCAACAGTTTCGCGCATCTCGGCTGGAATATCCGCCAGCTCGTCCTCCTGAGCGAGGGGGATGTTGATAACCTCAACGCTATCTCCGGCAGCATTTGCTCCATCGGCCATGGTGGTGTCTCCGTCGGCGTCCTGTCCAGTGCGAAGACGCGGGTAAAAGAGGTCTCGAACAAACTGCTTGAGTGCAACCTTGGCCTCACCTAGTTTCGCCTCAAAGGCCGCATCCTCCCCTCTCTCCTCTTTGCGAGACTCGAGGTACTTGGTCGTGTTCGCGTCAACCTCGACCTTCAGCTTGACCTTGTCGATATCGGCGGCGAAAGCCTCATCGTCGTCTTTGGGGGGCTCATTCTCGGTCGGTGTTTGCTTCTTCACGGGGACCTCGAGATCTTTGAGTAACTCCACAGCAATAGCTAGCGAATCGGGGTCCTCGTACTGTGCAAAACCAAACAATGCCCCCTTAAAGTCCGTCAAGTGGGAGTGCCCCGAGTCCCACCTCCGCAGCCTGCCAACCGTGTTGAGCAGCTTCTGGACGCCTTCCTCGCCGGCGAGGCCATCGGGAATCTTGTGCAGGAATATCGTTCGTAGCCTCTCCTCCGGTGTCGGCGGGACAAGGTTCTGGATGCTCTCTCGCAGCTGCGCGCGGGACTGTTCGACGCGATCGGAGCCGAGACCCGGGCGGTTCGCACTGGTCGGGGTATGCGAATCCTTTCGGTCGATGCCCTGGGGCATGCCGGGTTTGTTGGGGAGCGAAGATGCGCCCAGGCGAATGACGGGAGCATTGAAGTTGATGTTCAAGTTCGGGGGTGGTTGGAACGAGGCAGGTAGGCCGCTTGGTCGATTAGCTTGAGTAGCAGGAGGAAGCTGCTGGACACCAGGAGGCGGTGCCAATCCGGGGGCAGAGGACATGCCTGGTGGAGGACCTATAGACAGGAGCAGGTTAGATGACATGGCCAAATGAACAGGAAGGAGCTGGTTCGGGGCCGGAAGCTTACCTAGACCGGGCGGCGGAACCATCCCCGGGGCCATAGGCACACCTGGGTAGGCGGCAAAGGTCGGCGGGGGGCCGTAGGGCGGCGCTACAAACGATAACGACATTGTCAGTATATGCCTAGCGCGAGAGCGACAAAGACCGCGATCGCAGGCGCGCATAGACCAAGGGCGATGTCAACAATGGAACATACCTCCATAAGGATTATACGCCATGACGAAGAGTCTCGGAAGAGTGGTTGTGAAAGAGGTGCCGGGGCTGTGCTGGAAAGTCGTAAACTCGGGGTTGGTCTAAATCCCAAAGTCGGCGAAGATCGGTTCGAAATCTCGTATGTCTACTATAGATACAGATATTCGGGTTGTTAAGGTTGGTGGTGCTGGATGGTGGCAGTTTCCAGTTTGGATGTGAATGGGAATTGTTTGATGGTTCGCCAAAACTTCAACTGCCCCGGTTCATTGACTGCGTGGACGCGCACTGGCAACTGCCCGCAAATGCGATCCAGTTGACTGGGGTAGGCACTTTCTCCAGCCAGAACTTTAAACTTCCCTGTGGAGCGCCACCGATTGCACTCGCTGCAACCGCGACCAGCTGCGACGCTGCGTAACTGTGGCGCAAAAGACTGAATTGCTGCGCTCCAGCCTCACCCTTCAGCCTCCCAGAGCAAGACCTGCCAGCTGGCGCGGACGCCCGGGCCACAATCAACCGGCAACTTGGCCGGCTGGGTGGACGCGCTAGCAGCAGGCGCCGGGGCCCCGAACCGTGCCCGTCGCTTGGTGGGAGGCTTTGAGATTCTGAAAATCGACCGCACGATAAGCCGCTGCCTCTTTGCGACCGGACGGAGCAGTTCATGACCAATTGAGTGAGTTGTCCACCCTTTTGCTTTCTCAGTTCCCCGTACTTTACCTGCCTTCATCAAGTTACTAACTGCCACTTCTCACCATGTAAACAGGCCAGCATCATGGAGCTCCGTTCAGCACTCCAGTCCGTCTGCCGCACGACGGTAGCGGCCGCCTCCGCCAGCGCCCGGTCCAGCGTCGTCGTTCGCCATGCCTTCTCTACCAGCGCCCGCGCGCAATACCAGCCGCCGAGCAACCCCTACGTCTCGAGCAAGCCGCGCATCGAGAGCACGAGCAAGTTTCGCATCGAGACTCTCCGAGCGGCTCTCTCGAACCGGAAGCCCGCCGCCGCCGCCGGTGGCCCCGGCACCACCTCCTCATCCTCTGCTCTCCCTCCCCGTCCTCCCACTGCCAACGACAACCCTTGGACGATCGTCGACGCCATCAACAAGGACAGCAGCGCCTCCTCCTCCGGTGGCGCCCTCCACTCCTCCTCCAAGCCCTCGCCCATGCAGACCTGGAACGAAACCGATTTCGAGACCCGCCACATGGCTCCCCAGCAGGAGCTCAACATCCGGCTCCGCCCGTCGACGGGCAGGACGTTCTACGTGTCCGGACATCAAGATTTCGCAGGCGCGCTGAAGCAGCTGCACAGGGCGGTTGCGCTGAATCGGGTGAAGAAGGACGTGCGGCTGCAGAGGTTCCATGAGCGTCCGGCGCTCAAGAGGAAGAGGAACCTGAGAGAGAGGTGGAGGCTTCGCTTCAAGGAGGGCTTCAAGGCGGCGGTTAACAGGACCTTCGAGTTGAAGAACCAGGGGTGGTAAACGAAGAGATGGGGGACAGAAGGTGGAAGATTGGGAGAGATTTCGCGATTCGAGGGGGCTGAAACGGATAGAGATGGGACGACGACGACGACGACCAAAGCAAACCTAGATTGGATGGGAGGAACAGAGCTAGAGGTCGGTCGCATCGATGTATCACCACCAAGCCAAACCCTGTTGAGACCCGAAAAGAAACTCCCAGAAGACAAAAACTTGTACAATATCCAGTCGCCGATTCCTGCGATTAATGAATGAAAGCCTTGACCAAGCTCTCGTTGGTACAGTGGGTGATCAAGGGTTATTCGAGATCAGCCATAACACCATGAACATGACGGAAACCCAGATGTCTGAACACTCAGGAGTCGCCGTTGAACATGGTAGAATTGCCTAGGACTCACAACTTTACGAGCATAACCCATTTACCAGGCACATTCCAAACCGTACTGACGAACTATCTCAGGACCACCTCCCTTAGCTAAAGTCAAACATAAACAACCCACATACAAATACCCACCACCACTCCTTCCCTTCCCTCCTACTCCCACCCCCCAAACCCTCCATTATCATCTCCCTTCCCAGGCCTCGGACTCATCGCAATCTTCGGCCTACTCCTAAACACAGCATCATAATCCACATCCTGTCCCGCACTAAGCAATTCCTCAGCCAGCAACAGCGCCGAGTTTCCTTCTTCTCCTGCTTCTCCTTCTTCTTCGCCCACGGCAGGGAAATACCCGCCCTTTGACGGCGGCGGGGCCAGCTGCTTCGACTTGCGTTCCGACCGTCTCCTCTCCAGTTGAGCCTTCTTTTGGGCGGACTCGAAGTTGGCCATTGAGCGGCGGGTGCGGGTCATGAGGTCTTCGTAGGTTGATGCCCCTCCTCTTGCTTCCGCTCCTCCTCCGCTGTTACCACTGTCACTAGGTGTGCCAGGTATGCTTGCTTTGTAGGGGCTTGAGATGGTGTGTGACCGTTTGTGAGACGCAGAGCGGACAGGCGGGAAGTACGTATTTCCTTCCTCATCTGCGTCGCCGTCGGCGTCTGCGTTGTTGGCAGCGGCCTGTGAATTGCGCCGAGCAAGGGTTAGGCGAGTGCGTTCGGCCAGTGAAAGAGTGTGCCGTGGTTTGTTCAGGGGGGAAGGCGAGGCGGCATCGACGGACGCCAAGATCTGGTCGGCTAGTTGTTGTGATTCGGGAGACGGGTGAGAGCTGTACTGTCGGCGAGTTTCCTCAGTCGGTGGTGAGGGTGGACGGTCACTCGAAGCTGTACTGCTCAATATCCCTTCTGGTTGCTTCTCCTTCCCGGAGATCAAGGATGGCCTACGGCGCGGGGGCGAAACTGAAGACTGAGGTGGTGTTGGGTTTGTAGCCTCTTCTCTTTGCTGATTCCTTGTTAGGCGAGAGGAGCCCTCGGCTGTCTCAGGGTCGTTGGCATATTGTGATGGAAGAGTAGCTGATCGTCTTGACCGTGTTGAAGAGCCGGCATGTATCTCGTCTGAATGGGCCTGTGCTTCTCCCTGTCCGTGGACACTCTTCAGCCTCTCCAGTATAGGTTGGTATGACAGATCTTCGGCTGCTGTAAGCTCCCGTCGAAAGGTTCGAGAAGGCGCTGCGGCAAGGTTCCTCTCGTGATCACTAATATCGGAAATGACCTCCGCATCAGACTCCTGTCGTGGCGGCTCTCTTGGCTTTTGTAACCAGGATGGAATACTGGATAGCTTAGGGTCGATATTAGACAACTCCGACTTGAAGTCATGGAGTAGTTCCTTGTATTCGCCCCGTAGCTCATTAGGCGTTACAGGTTTGAGGAGAGTAAGCCTTCGCGCACTTCGGCCGCGGTGCAAAGCCTCATGTCCCCTGAGTCCGAGATCGATCCCCTTTGGGTTGGGCTGTGGGGCTGACTCTTTGGTTGTAGACTCCTTGCTGGTTTTTCCGAACATCTGCTGGCGGAAAGTCTGCCATCTCTGGAGTCTTTCCTTCTGGCTCTTCACTCGGTCGTCCAGCTCGTCCAGCAAACTATCTGACTTGTCTTCAAGCTCCGAAATGCGACCAGTTTGAACGCGGTGCCAGACTCGATCAAAAGGCGCCGACAAGACACCATCGTTTCGGGTGTTTTTTTCACCGTGTAAAAGTGTCTCCAACCACCGCTCATTACCCGACCAGTTATTTCGCACAGTCCGCCAAACATCAAGCTTAACATCATTAGAGATCTCTTTCCCATCATTTTGGCGTCTCCTTTGCGAAGCTTGAGCTCGCTGTCGTCGATCAGCAATGGTTTGCTCCTTGATTCTGAGCAGATCTGAGAACTCTCTGTACCTTTCTCTCATCGCTTTCTTGACTTTCAAAGTGCGACAAAGAGAGGCTCTGTGAGCGACTATGAGAGCTGTGAGCTCTGATCGGTCGCCAGAGTAGCCACGATCCTCGAGTGCCAGTGCTTGCGCAAGGGCGGGATGCCTTTTTCGTGGGTCATTCCGCTGCTGGTCTGCTACCACCTTTTTAAGCACAGCCGACGAGAAGACGGCCAAAATCTCCTCCAGCCTGTCACCCTTGCACTCGTCGAGCATTGTCTTGCGCACTATCGCATCCCGGCCAAGCACGCCATTTTTCTTTGCCTGTTCCAGGCTCCGGACGAGAGCGGCGCGCAAGTTGAGGGATTGGACATTTTCGAGAGGTGGAAAGAACGGCTTCAACTTGTTCCGAGTCTCTTCGGAGTCCCATAAGTTGAAGAGCTGATAGAGAGCCCATTCGACGCACTGGATGCGCTTCTTCTGACCTTGCACTGCATCCTTTACACTGAAGGTGGCCGCATTGATGTCGGGCCAATCCGGGAGCAAGTCCAAATCCAACAATCGAAGGTTGGTGAGAAACAATGAGATGTTGGAGACGTGGGAGGAATTAGATACGTTCGGAGTAGGGTTGGTTGTCGACGGCGGGGCGGCCGCGCTAGTGACGGAGCTGGTATAAGTGGTATGACTGGCGTGACTGGTAGCTGAAGCGGTACTCCGGGAGAATCCTATAGGTTTGTTCAAGCTGCTGCTGCTTGTCCCAGTCGAGCGGACAGTCTTGGTGCGAGGGACGTTGGAGGAAACGTGATGACTGGCCATGGTGACATTATACGTCCGTCCGTTGTATGACACTGAGGTTGTCCTTTGTCAGATGTGAAAAGGTAGGAAGCTGAAAGAAGGAAGATTTGGAAATCGATCTGGAAGAAGCCCGGTGGAAACTTGGCGGGTACACGTAGAGAGTACGAAGTACTAGCAATGGCAACTTCTGGAGTGAAGCTGAGCAGTTGCGACAGACGAAAACAGCCCGTCGCAGTGTCCGATACCTTTTCTTCAGCTTCTGGAGTACATGCGCTACTGTAGTACTCGTATAGTACCGGCGATGATAAAGAAAGTATGGAGATGGCTGGGATTACGGTTACAACTGAGCCATACGTGTAATTGCCGCCAACTCAGACGTGTTACCGCTGCAGAGCTAATGACCGTACCGTTCTTGGTTCGCCAGCAAGGAAACTAGCAGCAGCATGTGAGATGACTTGGTTGTCTGTTTCTCTTCCATCAACTGTTGCGCGTCATGTGGGAGAAGCGACAGCTCTTTCCAAAGGTGTAGTTTCGTCAACACCATGAGAATGAAGAGATGTTTGGGGAATGCAGGTGACAAAGGAAGGTGCAATGCAGTGAAGATGCGACAAGGTGGGTGGTTAGAATCCGATGATGGAATGCGCGATAAGAACTGTACGAAATCCTTATCGCGTTAGTGCATCCGGGTTAGGGTTATGGCAGTTCATGAGGGCCAGTTGCCCACTCTTCCCTTTCCAGTCGCCAATCTCCTCACTTTCACCACAATCAAAGTAAACAACACATGGACCACACTAGCGACTGCGAAATGGACAATGTCAACCCTTAATATCGACCAAACCATTTCTTCCACTATCTCTACACATCCGCGTTTTTGTTCTGCCAAAACAATATCTTCGTCACCACCTTCATGAACCATCTAGCCATCCTCCTTGACGTCTTCCTAGTAGTCTGGCGGACGAGTCCCAACTCAAGTAAACGGACGCGCACTCGATTCCACGTCCATTCGTCACCCCGGGCATTCATGATGACTTCTTATCCTGCAGAATTTCCCGCAAAATGTCTACTTCAACACATTACCCCAACCCCTTCCCCAACCTTTGATGATGTCGCCTTCTCTCTTAACTGCAACCTCAAGACTCATAACCCTCACCCAAGGCTCTCTCCATTGCAGACACGACATATCGTCTGCCTTTCGTCCTATATCAATCCTTGTCGACCCG
This sequence comes from Neurospora sp. CHS-2018a, assembly GCA_009802275.1. NCBI lineage: Eukaryota > Fungi > Ascomycota > Sordariomycetes > Sordariales > Sordariaceae > Neurospora > Neurospora sp. CHS-2018a. The sequence continues at coordinate 324,221 of RAKG01000019.1, read as the reverse complement.
CGGTGTCGTATGGGCGCTCTCAGTCAGAGACTCGTTGCTTTCGACGACCCGCTTCTCCTGGGCGGCAGAGGTAGCGGAATACGGCCTCATCTCCATCGTCTGCTGCATGGGCGGTTGCATGCTCTGGACGCCGCCAACGATTCGTCTTGACTCCTCTTTGCGAGTCTTCTCCATCTCGTACACCTCGTCACTGATGCAGGGTTCGCACGAGATGCAACTGCACCCACAGCATCCGGCCTTGGGTCTTCCTCCGAACATGTATGAACCGCAGCATGTCGTCCCTCTGACGATGGCGGGCGATCGGGCGCAGAGGTTCCAGAGGGTGATGACGGGCCAGAAAGCGAAGGCGAAGATGAAGAGCAGGGTCGAAACAAGTGTTGATAGGAAGCTGCTGTTTTGGAGCGTTGGCGAGCGCCGACGGGCTTCGAGTGGTAGGAGGCGGTGGTAGTAGACTGCCATGCCGAGGGAGGTGAGACCCCACATGATGCAGGCCACGACGATGACGAATATCTCGGAGAAGAGCATTGTGATGGATTTTCTCTTCTTTCTTGGCTTTTGTTTATGCTTGGCTCTCGGACCTGGTGATGATGCTGATGCTGATGTCGATGCTGGTAGTTGGGGACTCAAGGACGAGAGAGCGATGGAGGTGAGATCTTGCTTCCAAAAGCTCTCTCGACTAGAAAGGAGTGGCAAAGCACTCAAGATATATAACAGCGCCATCAGCAGTCGCAAGGCCAAACCGTTGCCGAAGCTTTCGTTTTTCCTTCGCACGGATTTTGTGATATTTCGCAACGGCCGAGGCAAGATAGGTCTCGGAACGGGAGGGTCTGAGACACTGCGTGGTACGCAACCTGTGGTGAGCTTTTACCCTCCACACCACGTTTCTGACACTTGGACTCAACGGCGTGCTTGGAAAGAAGCAATGGTTTCCGAGACAGTTTGATCGATTGTACACTCCCTTACATCTTTCTACCGACGGTACTATCGTGTAAGACTGATGCGAGACTTTGCTAATTCAGTCGATCAGCTCAGAGAATCTTTCCAGGTTTGGAACCCAAGCAGCTTTAGCATTGTAACTTGCTGAGAAAGCAACGGTATCTTGCATACTGGCAAATTACACCATGGTGTTGTGCTTGGGCAATCGCAACATTGGGCATCGCCATTCCCAACTTTGGGGTACTCAGCTGACTGTGGGTAGGGCTGACTGTATGTGCAAAAGGTCTGTCTGGAGTTGATTACTCGCACATGAATTTGCGCCGTTGACATACCTACCCGCGTTGATGCCGAACGACATGCGGCCTCACCGGGAGGCCAGAAACAACATATGCATTGCAGCAAACATATCTTGGGGCCCTTCATGTAAGTATTCGTGCAACCTGAGGTGACCGCTGACCCAGGAAAGTTTTGCCAAACAAAACCGCAAAGTTAGACAAAGCTGCATGTTTCCTCGTTCTCAGTTCTACCAGGTGGAACGTCAGTTGTTGACCCTCATCCACGGAGCCTGGATCCAAGAGTGATTGGACAAACACCGAGCATCCAGCCCCAGACTCCCATCTCTTCGGTTCCGGGTTGGATCGCGCAGTCGGAGCGAAGCCGCTGAAGCATAATAAGACCTTGGGCCGATCGTTATATCCTCTCTTGCAAGGTGCAAAGAGCAACCCTTTTTGTCGCCAAGGGACCGACACTTTCTTGGTTGGAGACGTTGACTTGTACACTCTTCATCCTCCATCCATGCTAGGTAGGCATGATTCTGGAAGCCGGAGAGGGTATCATTCCAACCACATCTCGAGCTCGGCAAACCTTAAAATGGAGTGATTCCCGACATTTTATATCCGCTTCCCCAGACCTCAACGGGACTGCTGTCGGGTACTTTACACCACATGCCTCCCTCTCTCCTTGATCATCACGTAGAGGCCTTTGGAAGGGTTAGGGTTCGAGGTAAGGGAGAAAAGCCGCCAAATGAGGTCCAGATGGGGCGATGGAGGGTGGCGATCCATTTCGGCAGCTAACCGGTGGGCCCACTCCAGGAGATTAGACGCACCTGTCACAGCCTGTCACAGCGCGGACCACTGCAACGCTGCGGTTGCCAAGCGGTGCTAGCCCGCCAGCGGTAATTCATTTTCTCCGTTGTTTGAGCTCTCTTGGTTCCAAGACTGGGACTCGGTCGACTCCATCATCACGAGAGTCGGGACTCGAACGGGGATTTCATCAAAGTGGAATGGAGGAGAAGTGAAGTGGAGGACTTGGAAAGTTTTACCACTCATGCCATCTCCGGCCTCCCGTCGATGCCTCGAGGATGCTTGGTTCATTTTGGGCCTCCTGTCGTCGGGTGGGTCTGTCCCACCACCCTTGTCTTGTCGTATAGGTCCAGCCCTCACACCCTTCCTGTATTTTAGCCCTCCACATTTCTTTTCTTTCTTTATTCTAGCTTCCTCTCCATAGTATACATATCTATACTTCTTTTACCCTCTAGTCCAAGAGGTTATAAGCCCTCTAGCGATATTGAATCGCATCGTTTTCGCTACCCTCGTACGCATCTAAGGAATCAATTAATTAAATCGCCGTCGCACTATATAATCGTTACATATACGCCGCATTACAATACAACCCCGCCCGCCGATAAGAACCAACTCTATCGACCTTAGCCAACGACCGAATAAAGCCAATAAATCGCTACTTACCTCTATAAACTACGAACTCAATTCTAATCCCAAAAACAAAGATTACGACTATTACGACCCCGTCCGTTAGTTTAATAACTTTACCTATTAACTTTAATTATAATATTTCCATTATAGAGTATAATAATACGACCTCGACTCTAATTCCTATTACGATGCACCAGCTCACGTAGTTCCGTATCGCGTAGTTGGGTACAAATATATAAAATAACTAAAGCTAAAGAAGGAAAGAGGGAGAGGTTGAAATCTAGGCCCTAGAGTTACATCCTTATATAGGATAGCCCAGATTCTGCCAGCCTCGACCGCCTTCCTTATCTAATCTAACAACGTGAGCGCGGTGCCAATTAAATAGTCATATATATTAATACCGCCCGTGCCGCTAATATAGCCAATTAGGGTGCGCGCATCGATAGCACCGGTAGGTCCTATAGGTATTGCCAATAAGACGAATAGGGTCTAATCTATAGTATTAAATCCCAATCGTTATACTACCCTCCCCCCTAGGTTGAGGCTTAGCCCTAAAGCCTTAAGAATAAAAAAGAAAAATTTTAATACAAATATAATTCGAATACTTCCTCCGACGTCCTTCTTCCAATATCCTCCTACTTCTTCTTCACTATCGCTCTCCTTCTCAAACCAATTTATAATCCTTTTACTAATATATTATTATCGTTATAGTTTAATTTATTGCCCGTTAACTACTATACTAATCATTTGGGGGGTCCCGGTATTATAAGGTTTACGTCGTAATACTCCTTTAAAAGTTCTATAGAATTAATAAAGTTATTTACTAACTAGAATTCTAAATTAAGATCCCAACCTTTCTATTCTATTTAATATTCTAACTTTCTTTTAATAACCTTTAAGGAAACTACTTTTAAAACTTCCTATTCTTTTTAATTACTAATTAATTCGCTAATTAGGTTATTATTACCTTAATTAAATAGTAGGTCGTCGGTATACTTCTTTAAATAATTAACGTAATAAATAGTAGCGCTTCTCTATCCCTTAAAGACTTCCAACTCATACAAATATCCTTTTATAACTTTAATCCTATAAGGGATATATATTTATCGCTAATTAAATTTATCGTTAAAGTAGTCGGTAATTTATCCTCTCTTAATAATAAAAATACAGTCTTTAACGCCGAAATTTAATTCCCTTTTATACTTATTCACTTAAATAATCTATTATTACTAAACTTTATTAATAGTATAACGGGCCGTAGTATAAAAAGTCTTTAACTAATTTACTAATTAATAAGCTTCCTAGCGATTAATTTCGGTCTTAGGAGGTTTCGGCTTAATACGGTCTTCCTAATCTAATATATTAAGTATAGGGAATCCTATAATAATCTTTCGAGGGGACAAGCCGTCTAGATTATCGTAGGGTAGGTTTATTTAAACCGTATTTAATATTAGGATAAATTCCGACTAATCGTCTTAATTATAATTAATATATAGTTTTAATCGTTAATTAATATATTAATATAAATTTTCGATTTACTTTACGGTCTATAAATAGCCTAATATAATTAATTTCTATTTAATATTTAATAGAAAAGCTACTTTTTGTATTATTTAGGATATAAATTACGGTCCTCTATTACTAATTACTTCGTCGGGCAATCTAAAAAAACGGTAAGGGCCGTAATAATATAGGATAGCGGCCTCCTTCGCGGTAATTATATCCTTATAAGGGATGCTCTAATTTACTTTTGTAAATCGGTTTATAATAACTATTAATATATTATAACCGTATCGGTCTATAGGTATTAATTTGAAATCGATTACTAATAATTTCCATAGTCTATAATCCTCTTTCAAAGGGATCGAATACATTAGACTAGGGGTCTTGTTTTTAGGAGCCTTCGATGCCTTGCAAGTCTAGCAATTACCGATATATCGATTTACGTTAGCTGCTAGTCCCGCCTACTAATACCGTTTATATACTATCCGTTTAGTTTTATTCTTACCTAAATATATTAATATTACCGGGTAATAGGCCGCTTCGATAAGCCGGGTACGTAAATTATTATTTTCGGGAATTATTAATTTATAGTTTTTAATTAGTAAGCCGTTTTTAATAACGAAGGGGGAGTCGTCTACTTTTACTTTCTCTCTATAAATTAATAATAATTTTAAAGAGCGGTTGGCCTAAATAAATTCGTCGGTCAAATTATAATTAACCTCTAATTTAGCGATTTTAACCGTTTTAACCACTTTGTCCTCCCCCTCCGAATTAGCTAGGGGTTCTGAGTTTACAGGTTTATCGCCAGCGAAGGTAAAAAAGCTATTATTAGTAGGTTTAAATATTTGTAAAGTAAACTAATCCTCCTTCTTATCCTTTACTATTTTTAGATTTTTTAATTTATATAATAATATATTAGCAGCTACGTTCTCCTTTCTGGGGCGGTAAATTATCTTAAACTAATATTCTAATAAGATTTTTAACCACCGTACTTATCTCCCGTTTAATACCTTCTTTTCGCTAAAGTATTTTAACGTTTAATAATCCGTATATATTGTAAATAGTATAATATTTTTAAATTCCGGGCGCTATTAATTAATACTTTTTATAACCATTAGGAGCTCTTTATTATAAACCGGGTAATTAAATTCTACCGAATTTATAATTTTAAAGTAGAAGGCTACTAAATATTATTCGTCGTTTTTAAATTAGAATTAATTTATTACTTTAGCATAGACTCTATTATTAGCGTTTATTTCGATTCGAATCTCCTTCTCGTAATCGAAATATAATAATATAAGAATACTAAGTAGGCTCCTTTTTAAGGAGTCGAACGCCTCCTTATAACGGTCGTCCTATTTAAAAGCCAAATCCTTCTTTATTAAATTAATAAATAATTTTACTTTTTTATTAAAGTCCCTAATAAACTTCCGGTAGAAATTATAAAAACCTAAGAAGGCCTATACACCTTTTACTATAGTAGGGGTCTTCTAATCCTTTATAGCTACTACTTTTTCCGGGTCTATAAAAATGCCGTTAATACTAATAATAAATCCTAGGAATTTAATCTTAGTAATATTAAATTCGTATTTTTTAATATCGGTTTAGAGCCCCGCTTCCTCGAATCTCTATAGTATTATATTAATGTATTTATTATAATCTTTTTAATTATTAGAATAAATTAAAATATTATCGATGTAAGCGCTATAAAAAAAATCTAGATAGCCTATTAAAATTTCGTTAATAAATCGTTAGAATAAGGAGGGGCCTCCCGTAAGTCCGAAGGGTAATACTTTATATTTATATATTCTATATCGAATCCTAAACGTAATAAAGTCTTCGTAATCTAGGTATATTCGTATATAATAGAATACTTGACGGATATCCACTTTAGTAAATATTTTCGCTTAATTAATACGTACTAAAATTTCGTTAATAAGCGGTAGAGGGTAACAGTCTTTCTTAAATAGAGTATTAATTTTACGGTAATTTACGTAGAATTGTAGTCTTCTATTTACTTTTAATACGAATAATACGGGTACTACCTATAGTACCGAATTAGCTTCGATGAATCCTTTTTAGAGGTTATCGGTAATATACTATTTATACTCCTTTAATTCCTTTAATATTATTTTATATAACGAATTATAGCTAAGGTTTTAAAAGGATTTACCTTCTTCGAATTCGATTTTATAATTAATTTTATCTTTCAATTCGGGTAGGGTATTAAACTCTTTCTTATTAAATATATTAATACGGTTCTAATATTTCTTAGGGAGCTTCTCTATAACGAACTATCGGTATTTTTCGTCGTCTTCTAGGAGTATAGTGCCGGTCTTTATAGATTCGATTAATTTATTAATTTCGTATAGATTAATTTCCTTAATAACTTCGCCGTATTTAGTATAGAAATTTATTATAATTGCGCTAATTATAATATAGTCGCAGGGTTTCTTTTTCGTCTAATTAAATTTACGTTCTATATAATATAGGCCTTACTCGTTATAGTACGGGTAGAAGTCTTTACTTTAATAATAAATATCCTTTACTAATTACTTTATTTCTGCGATTTTAGAAATAGAGGTGTATTCGTATTTAATTCTATCGAAGAGTTACTATTCTATTTAACTAATATCCGATATAGGATTGCTAATAGTACGATATATAGCGTTGTAAATGCTTTTAAATTACTAATCCGACGGTAATTTACCCTTTAGGGTCTCGCTAAGAATCCTCCGTTCTTCCTTTAAATCCTCCTTAATTAATAACCGTATTGCGGGCGCCTTCTACTTTTCTAATTCTTTAATCTTCTTCTTAATAGCCTTTTCCTCTACTATTCTAATATTCTCCTTTTTTATTTTTTCCGTCCTACCCTATAATTCTACGATAATAGTATTTATTTTTTTCGCCGTCTCCTTAGTAGCAACCTCCTTTAAATATCTAACTTATAATAAAGCGCTATCCGTCCGGCGTTTATTTTCCTTAATTATTAATCGTTCCCTCCTTTTTATATTTTTTTTAAAAGATAAGTCTAATAATAAAGGCTTTCGTTTACCGACGTCGATATCTTTAATATCCGGGCTTCTATTTATCTTTTCCGGGAATTATAATTAGTTACTTTAATAATCGGAGAATATATTATATTCTACTAACTATATACGGCCGATAATTATATCCCTTTTTATACCGGGTAAAACAATTATTTATTAATCTTTAAATCGGAAGCCTTAGATTTTAATATAGCCTTTTAGAACTTATAAAATAACGTCGGGTTATAACGCCTTATATAGTTAAACGTATCCGGGGTCGAAACTATTATTTAATTTAAATTAGAGGTGCTTACGTAGTCTTTAAACGAATCTTTCGTTTATAATAAGATAAGTATCTACTCCCGTATCTATAAGTGCTTTATAAATTGAAATCGATAGTCTATTATTTACTATAATATATTTAATAAGAAAGGAAGATCCTCTTCCTAAATAATTACGTAAAATAAATTAATCTTTATTATATTTATTTAATCCGTCCTTTAGATTATTCCGTAAATTACTAACCGATATTTTATTTAAGAAGGAGACTTCTTTTTTTAGGTTTATTCGTTTTTCGACTCTTTAAAATCCTTTTCTTTCTATTTAATTACAATATTAGAACCTTCTCCTTCGAATTCGATCTCGTCGTCGGGGAGCTCGGCCCACATAATATTAAATTTAGCTTCAACGGCCTTATAGAATTAATTTCGACGGGGGTACGAAATCGATATATAACCGGATTTATAATAAATAAAGTACTTACTTTCCGCCTATAGGGTACGAATCTCTTCCTTAGAAAGCTTCTTATATATAAAGGACGAATTAGGAAAATAGTTATAAAGGGGGTTAAACGTAGCGTCCTTAGGAGGCTTCTTATAATTAAAGGGTTTAGCTATCGAAGCCTTCTTATCCTTCTCTTCTGTTTAATTTTAATTTATATAGAAGCTTTCGTCGAAGCCTTATAATATTTCGGTATATTCGTCGTAGGTATTCTTCGAATAATAAATTAATTTAATATAATTATAGAGACGTATAGTAATTTTACAATAGAATTTAACCTTCTATTAATCTTCGGGGATATTATAATAGTTAATTAAATGAGTAAAGGCGATCTTAAAATCTTTAAAGTAGTTGTTAGAATATATAAATAATTTCTTGTAATTTTCGTGTACTTTTTCGTCGGCGTTAAAATTATAGTAATTAACTTATAAATAAACTATTAATTATTCTATAGTTTCTAAACGTATTAAATTAATATTTAAGCGAATAAAAGGAAAGAAATATTTTAACGCTTATTTAAATAATTTAGAAATAATATTATTAAAGGCCGCTTCGTTATTAATAAAATAATTAGCGTTAATTCTTAACCGATAATATATTTAGAAATACTATATATCGAAATTAAATTTATCGCTTTCCTCTCTTAAGAAGGTAGGTATATCGACCTTAACGGTTTTACTTTTATAGTATCTTCTATTAAAGGAATATAAATTAGCGGGAGTAGTATTGCGATTACAGGGTCCAATATTACTAAAACGAGGGGGACTTTAGGGAAGGCGCCGAGGGGGGTCGCCAGCGTCGTTACTATTATTATCATTATTATCCGGATTATTAAAGTCGCCGCTATTAATACCGAAATAATACGGCGGGGTCTTTAAAAGTCGACGCTCGTCGGGGGTCTTATCGCGTTTACGAATATAGTAGATTATATTAATTAAAGAGATAATACTAGGGTCGCGCTCAATAGATTTATAAAAGGTAATTCTTTCTTTAGCTTTATTTAATTTAATTAAATCGGTTATTTCTAACTCTTTTTCCGTTATATTTATTAAAATAATAATACGCTTCAAACTATTAATTTAAGCCTCGAAATAGGATACTTTAAGGGCGTATTAAATTTAGATATAATTGAATTCTTTAATATAATCCTTTTTAAATCCTTTTATTTAATTATAGGCGCGTTCTTCGTATATTAGGATAGCATTCTCAGTCGCTTTAATAATAGCGTCGATAGACTTTTCGGATAATTTACTTTATTCATTATAATTTTATTAGAATTAAAGGTATTTATCCTTAATACGCTAAATTTCATTTATTAGGTCCTTCTTATCCTAATTTACTACCTTTAATTATTATTCGAAATTAATTAATTCCTCTATTTAAGCGAAGGGGTTAAATTCGCTAATACCGGAGCGATTCTCTACGTTAGTCTAATATTCCTTCGCCTTTTAAACGAAGTATATAACCTATTTATTTATTTTAATTATAATTTCGTAGGTATAATAAAGGGTTTAAACTACCTCTTTAATAATATTAATAAAAGTTTCGAGGGCGTAAGTTCGAATATTAATTTTATATTATATAGCGTTAGGGTTTTATCTTAATAGGTTGAGAAATTCTTAGAAAGTAAAGGGGCCGTTTTAATTCTTAATAGTATAAGAACGACGTCTATCCTATATAATAGTATAGAAATTAATAATACGGTTACCTTTATTATCTTTATTATTATCGTTAAATAGGTTAATACGGGCCGTACCGTTAGCGATAATTTCGTTTACTTTTAAAGTATAGTAGCGTACTTCGACTAACAAGTAAAGTTTATTTATATAGATAGTTAAATTATTAGTTAAGTTTTACTATAATTAATCTTTTACGAAGTAGGCTACCGAAAGCGAAGGGGGCTTAGCCGATAAGTTTATTATTTAATTATTAAATTCTTTAGTATCGATAGAGATACAACGGACTTAGGAATTCTAAATAATAATATTATTGCGTCGGGCGTCTAAAATACCGTCGAATCCTCTTTAATTAAGTCGGATATAACGATAAAGGATCTCTTTAATAGTTTATTACTTATAAAGAGGTATATATTTATATATAGTCTTTAGGCTTAGTTTATTTAGAGCTGTAGCGCGATTAGGGTTAAGCGGGGAATTCGTTTTAAAAACGTATTTAATACCGCGTTTGAATCGCGCCGTAAATTTAGTAGGGTTCTCCTTCGTAGGGTCGTAAGGAGTAAAAATATTATAATTATAAAGGGGTCTTTTATTAAAGGTATACTACTTTTTAATTAGGGTGGACATATCGATTAATTTATTAAAAGATTTATCGTTAGCTCTAGTATAGAAAGAATCGTCGCCCTCGTCTTCCTAATTAAAATTATTATTAATATTATTATACTATTCGAAGGAAGTGTCTATATTATAATTATTTTTATTATAATTAGCGGTAAAGGGTTATTATATATCGGGGACGAGAGGATGGCCCGAAGGCGCGTCCTAAACGTAATTAGCTATAAAAATTAGCTTTCGTTGTAATTAGTAGGGGGGTTTCGGGTTTAATAACGGTCGGGTTTATAGGTTCGCAATATCGGTAGGGCGATAAGAATTTGGGGTCGTAAATCAACGAGGCGATTTATTAGGTTTACGGGTTTAATTAGGGATATTGTAATACTTTCCTAAACGGACGTAATAAGCTTTAATTAAGTATTACAATACATTAGTTTACATAGTTCCGTATTACGTAGTTGGGTACAAATATATAAAATAATTAAAGTTAAAGAAGGAAAGAGGGAGAGGTTGAGATTTGGGCCCTAGAATTACATCCTTATATAGGATAGCCCAGATTTTGCCAGCTTCGACCGCCTTCCTTATTTAATTTAATAACGTAAACGCAGTGCTAATTGAATAGTCGTATATATTAATACCGCCCGTGCCGCTAATATAGCCAATTAGGGTGCGCGCATCGATGGCACCGGTGGGTCCTGTGGGTATTGCTAATAAGACGAATAGGGTCTAGTCCATGGCACTGGATCCCAGTCGTCACAATTCCCCTCAAGGGTAAATCCAACCTTAATACTTAAGCTCGCGCCTTACGCGTTCAATTCGCTTCGCTTAGCTTAAAGCCTTATATTACGACTAAAATTTCTACGCCTAAAGTTAAGGTTGCAATAAAGGAGGAGGATGAGAAAGCTCTCGCCAAATAGTATATAGACCGCGCGAAAATTATAAGTATTATCTATTCGACTATTAATAACAATACTATCCAATCTATCCTAATAATTAACAGCTAGGATAAAGATAACGATAACCCTAAGTATCTCTTTAATTTAATTAAGGCTAATATTTCTAACGTTACTAACGAGGTTAAGAATAATATTCTTAATAAATATTAAATACTTAAGCGTATTTTATTTACTTCCCTTAAATCTTTCTTTATACACTATTAAACCTTACGTAAACGCGTTAAGGATATCGGTTATATTATTAATAATAACATTAAATTAACGAACCTTTTCAACGCTATTAAATATTCTTACCTAATCAATACGAAATTATAGGCTGCTAATTTCAATAAGGGATTACTTACTACTAAAAAGTTCTTAAACTTACTATCGACTTTAATTAATATTAAAAAGACCTATAGCAATATAGTAGTTACTAAGATTGAGACTAAGAATATAAAGATTAAGGCTAGTATTAACAATAATAGTAGAGGCAATAATAACAGTAGTACTAACTATAATAATTAGGACCGTATTAATTATAATAAATATAATAAGAGGATTATTAAGGGTTGGAAATATTTCCCTTATAATTATTATCGTACCCCTAATACTATTAAATATTAGTAATATAACCCTAATAAGGCTCTAGATAGCTAGAGGAATAAAAAGAAGGCTTTCGAAGAGAAAGGCAAAGCTAGAGGAACAACTACTACGGTTACTAGCAATACCTCAAATATTCACAACCCTACTACCTCCGCTATCAATTCCAACCTTCTATTTAATCTAAGTGGCTTATCCTTTAACAACGACTTCCTTAAGGATTTTCACTAAAGCTCCTAATAGATTTAGAACCGGAACCGCTTACTTTTAAATATATATAGAGTAGCAATAATATTTAATTTAATTTCGTTAAAATCCAATAAACTCCCGAAGTAACCTTTTCATTATATAAAAATATAATAATATTCGACAACGGCTATACATTAAATATCTTTAACGACATTAAATAGTTTATAGAATTACACCCGCTACTATAATTAATGACCCATTAAGTAGGCAATAGCCAATCTTCGAAATCTTACTATATTAGCGTAGTAGAATTAAAGCTACTAACGTTATTAAGAGATTTTATCCTCGTTAAAATCCGAAATACGATATATTCCCCGTCTATACTAGCCAATCTATTAATAACAATAAGTCTTATTAATAATTATATAATTTAGAATATAGAGATAAATAGAATTAATTTTACTAAAGGAAGGTATAAGGGATAATAAATATAATACCACTAGGTGAATAACCTGCTAATACTACTGGTTTCCCTATTAGAAGAGATTAACTAAAAATATTAACGTTAAGCACCCGGTCTAACTATAATAGCTATAATCAATTACGATATTATACATTATCGGCTAATATATACTAGAAAGGATCAGGTCTTAAAAGCCTATAAAGATACTAAAATTAAACTTGCCAATACGGGATATAGTAAGTATAACGCTTATTTAAGAAGCAAATTAATTAATATTATTTATAAAGTTAATAATCCGGTAGTAACGAAACCGTTGGAGTTTATAAGGATTAATACCTAGAGTTATAACGTCGTTGGCCATATAGGTTATCGATATATAATCTACTTTATATATATAGTTAATAGTTTTTATTAGATTAAAATAATTAGGGAAAAGAAGGATAGCTTAGTAATTATTAAGGAATAGAAGAAGTACATAGAGTTTCAAATAAGGCTGAAGGTGAAGGTATTAGGCTTAAATGGTAGCATAGAGTTTGGATTCGGTTCGAAGGACTTCTAGAATAATTCTATTATTATATAGGAAAGATAAGAGGGTATTAAAATCATCAAAACACCCGCTTATACCCTATAGATGAATAGAGTTCCTAAAAGAGTAGGAAGAGTAATGATAGAGAAGTCGAAGGTAACTATTCTAAAATATAATATCCCTATTAAATTCTAGCCTTTAGTAATTAATTTAGTAATTAAAGTGATAAACCTTCTTCTAATAAAATTTAATAATAAATATATTAATCTATATAAAGTCCTTAGTAGAACTATTAATATTCTTAACCCTAAACCAAACCTTAAGCATCTTGTTGGAGGGAATCGTTCGACGAGTTGAAGCGTTACGAAGTATCGAATAGTATAGTTGAATAGAGCGTTCAAAATGGAATAGAATAGTATGTGGTTTGTATGGAAAGGTCTTATATTAGTAAAGATATCGATAAGTCTAAAGAGCTATAGAAAACCTTTTCTTTCCTCGAAGGGGACTTCCCTTCTTATAGACTTTCTGGGCCAACCGGTTGTCCTATGAACAAGCCGTTTTTTCCGTTGCATTCTTCGGCTTCCGGAGATTCCGGAAACGTTTTGTTTATTTGTTTTCGTCAAAGAATGGCCGAGGAATGGGGATTCCAAAATCCATCCCTTGAATTCCATCCCTTGCATTCCTAGCTGTTTGCGTTCAGCCGGGCATTCCTAGGCCGCCCTGGATTCCTGGGCCGCCCTGGCAACCCTTGCAGGCCACCCTGGCAGTCACCCTGGCCAGTGCAGAGCCTCAACCACCCTCTACGAGGGTTAGGGTTATATATCGAAGAATTTCAACAACGAATATTTAATTGAATATAATCGATAAAAATCAACCAAAAATATAGGGCATATATTTATATTATATATTACCCATATATAATTGCTTATACTCGTATAGTATAATCTGGACCCGTAAATCCGTTATAGATAATATAATATTATATAATATATATATTAAGACTAACACATCTACGTACGTATTATTATACGGTATATTACTATATTAAAAAAGAGAGGCGGATTTAGGGTAATAAGTTCGTTAAACGAGCGAAACGAAGCTATTTGGTAGGATATAGTGATTTTAATAGTAGGATTTTCCTAATTTGGGATCTAAAAACGAAGCAATTTATTAAAGCCAGCGTAGTGAGGTTCCTAGAGATATCTACGAAAGAAAGCCTAGAAGAAGAAGTATTTAATTATACAATTATTTTTTTAAACTAATCGATTAAGTAAGTAGAGGAGGTATTGCAAAATAAGAAGAGCGTTTAGATAATAATAACTAATAACTAATTACAACCTTCGTCTCCTCTAGTAATAGTAATAATACTAATAACGAAAAACCCGACTCCCGAAACGATTCTAAGTATTAAAATAAAGCCCGATATATTAACCCTACCTACGCTATTACCTAGTATTATACCCGCGCTATTCTCCCCAAACTTTATCCTTTTATTTAATATCCTAATAATATTTCCTCTAGGCCTAACGACCCCATCCCTAAACCCAACGACCCCATCCCTAGGACCGGCCAACCTATCTCTAAGACCGGCCAATCCACCTCTAAGACCGACACCTCCTTCTCTAAAACCGACATCTCCTCTAAGCCCGGAAAATACTTCTAAAGATCTAAATAACGAAATAAACGGTTCCCCTACCCTAATAAAGGGGTTAGACCTAAATATACTTCCGTCGATAGAATACAATAAAAGGGAGGAATCGTTTCAATCCTTTAATAAGGACGGGGATATATTAGAACTATTTATAAGCATCGAAAAAAGAGAGATTAAAAATCCTAATAAAATATTCCTATTTAACGAATCCTTTATTAATCCTAATAATTTTAGAGAAGAGGACCCCATCCCTACCCTAAAGAATTAATTACGTTAATAATTATTACCAAATCCCCTAATTAAAGGGATAACCGAAATAATAATTACAAATAATAATAGTAAAGTAATAAGAACCCCGACAATAGTACAATTCTAAATATTTTTAAGGGCGGCGCCTTTAATAACGGACCGACTTCAAGCATCTTTAAGGGCGAAGGCCCCGACAACGGAATAATAATAAGCTTCAATAAACTAATAGTAAGCATCCCCAAACCTAGCGGTCCTAATAATAGCGTCGGACTAAATTAGGTCGGAACTATAACTAATAACTGTATCGGGCAGGCCTCGAAGACGGGCAGCGCCTATTATATAAGATATAATAAATAAATTGAAAGTAATTAATAGTAATCGAACGATTTAAAAGGACAAGAACGGTAATATTATTATTCCTACCTTCTATTATAGGCTATAAAAGAGAGGGGTTACTTATAAGAAGGTTGAATTACTATATTTAATTACGATTAAAATCATTTATAACTTCAATTAGAAGCTAAGAGTCCCTAAGAATTATCGATAAGTAAAGAAATTCGGCAATTTCGATAAATATTAGAAACCGGCTATAAAAAAACAAATTTAAACGCTAGAAGAAAGAAGGGTTTATAATTTAGTACCCTATACCGATAATATAGAAGTCCTACTTAGGAAATAAATATATAATAAGAAAGAGAATTTCGAAATAAAAATTAGGGAATTTCGTACTAAATAAATCGCCTATAATAATTTTAAATAGGGATCCTAAGATATAAAAGAAATCTATATTACGGTAGCGAATACCTCGAATATAAAGATATTCCTAGCTATTATAACAATCCTAAATTTAGAATATTATTAATTTAATTTTAATATAGTATTCTTAAACGCCTTAATTCCTACCAATAAATAATACTACATTAAATAGCTAACTAGATTCGAAAGGGGATTATAAAAACGGAGAGGGAAATTAGTATACCTTTTGAAGAGAGTGCTCTACGGGTTTAAATAGGTTCCTCTTTACTAATTTTAAATATTATACCCTATCTTAAAAAACCTAGGCTTCGAACCGGTTAGTAACGATATTTATCTCTTTAATAATAAGGAATTAAGAATTCTTCTAATATTCTATATTAATAACTTCCTTATTATAATACCTTTAAAATCTATTATCTTCGATATTAGAAATAAATTCCTAATATATTTTAAATTCAAATACTTAAGAGAAGTAAAGACCTTCTTAGGTTTCGATATTATAAAACGTAGGAATAAAAAAACCGTCTTCGTTAACTAAACGAAATATACTAAAACTATTATAAAGAAATTCGAATATAATAATTTTTATAATATTAATACCCCGTAGCTTTAGGAAATAAAGGTTAACAATTATAAGACGGGAAATAGGTTACTAAAATAATAGAAGAAATATATTAAGAAAATTAGGAACCTAAATTACTTATTGATAAGTATAAAACCAAATATTATATTTACAGTTAATAAATTATATAAAATAAATATTATACTAATAATAAATTCGATAACGGTTATAAAATATCTATTTCGTTATCTAACGAAAATAGTAAATATAAGTATTATTCTAGGAGGAAAAATCTTACCTAATAATATAAATCTAAAAGTATTCGGGGATACCTCCTTCGCTAACGATCTTACTACTAAGTATAATATTAGCGGATATATTATTTTTCTCGCTAACGGTCTAATATTCTAAAAATCGAAGAAATAAATATTCGTAATAACGAATATAATAAAGGCTGAATTTACCAATCTTATTCCTACAATAAAGTCTCTATAATAAATTATATATATATTAGAAGAGTTGGACTATATACAACTACCCTTAAAAGTTCTATATATAAATAGTAAAAATACTAGGGATAGAATACTAAATCGAAAAATACCCAGGAAGAATAAGTATATAAATATTCGATTCAAATAGATTATTAAGAACGTCGAAGCATAGGAGTTTAATATTATTTATATTAAAGGAGAGGAAATAATTACAAATAGTTTAACGAAGCCGTTGAAGGCGGATAAATATAATAAATTTATCTCAATACTAAGACTAAAAACCAGGAAAGTTCCTTAGGGATAATGGGGGTATTCAACACTATAAATTATTTATTTATTTACATTATAATAGCCTCTACGACCTATATCGGGCTACGGGGGCGTATCGTCAGGTAGGTCTATCCCACCACCCTTATCTTATCGTATAGGTCCAGCCCTCACACCCTTCCTATATTTTAGCCCTCCACATTTCTTTTCCTTCTTTGTTCTAGCTTCCTCTCCATAGCACACACATCTACACTTCTTTTGCCCTCTAGTCCAAGACCTCCTCGTGTTTCACCTTTCGACAACAAAGCCTGCCAAATCAAAGAATGGTTTGATGGATGATGATTGGGAGATCCGAAGCGGCATTCCTCACCTATGGAATCTATGGATCTTGACTATGGATTTCAATTCTTTGTTCAGAACTCCCCAACAATCCCATCCATATGCCCATAGCTGATGAACAGGACGAACAGTGCGCTCCAGATCCGATATGGTTCCCTGCTCTTGGGAACTACTGTGACAAGCCATTGTCTTGGGTTGAAGGGGTTTGATCAACCGCGAAATGACTTCACGGCGGTATCAATCTTCTGGACCTTGGTATACCTTGGCGCACGCAATTGAGCCTCCTTCTAGCCCACTCATCTTGTCCATCTTGAAAGACCATCTCAGCGTGACAGCAGTCTAGCGGTCCCTGCCGTTGTCCCTAGCAATGCACCAAGTCCACAACCACAATGCACACCTGGCAATGAAGTCTGGAGTGCCAGCAGTCTGTACCTGACGAGCCCGGCTCACCTGGAAATAGTGGAAACCGAGAATGAAGATGGAGCAAATGGAGGCCATTCGCGGGAACTGGGAGGACGGGACTGCCCATGATACGCCGACGTCCAACACGGGGTTTACCAGGGAATCGCTGAATAAGATAGGGCCAAGCCGTGCCGGCGACAGCCTATTGGCCCGATGGCATTCCAAGAGGCTTCCAAGAAATCCCAAGATTCTTGTCACCAAATGGCTGGCCTTGGCTGGCGTCTTACCTCGTCTTGGATCTCTTGGATGGTGGCTATGCACCGCCAACCAACATTGGTTCCCGAACCGGTTTTAACCTCCCTTTCTCCCTGGGAACACGAGAATGTGCTGACCCTCTCTTCTTCTTAAAAAACATTCATCGCTGGCTTTTGCTGTTTCTTCATCAGTCTGTCGTTAAACCCCTCTTCCGCAACAACTCTCTTTGTTGCCCTTTTTTCACTCACTGCCATAGCGCTCGTTTGTATGGCATTTTAGTCGTGTTATTTTTTATTCTATAATCAGCCCTTTTCCCGCCATCCTCGCCGCCCATTTAACGCTTAGCCATCTGAATACCTAAGGATTATTTATCTGGACCACCTTCGCCGTCAAAATGCGTTCCACCATCATCATCACTGCCCTTGCGGCATCTGGCGCCGTTAATGCCGGTGTTGCCGGCACCAAGAACTCCAAGCGTGCTACCATCACCCCCATCACCGCCAAGGGCAACGCCTTCTTCAAGGGTGATGAGAGATTCTACGTTCGCGGTATCGCTTACCAGCCTGGTGGCTCTTCTGCCAATCTCGTACGGATCCCTAACCTCATTAACATCTTAAGACTTGTTGACTAACACAATCATGTAGGATCCTCTTGCCGACCCCAAGATCTGCCTTGAGGATATCAAGAAGTTCGAGGATCTCGGCATCAACGTTGTCCGTGTCTATTCTACCGACAACTCCAAGTCGCACAAGGAGTGCATGGAGGCCCTCGCGGATGCCGGTATCTACGTCGCCCTTGACGTCAACAACCCGCAGTACTCCATCAACCGCGCGACCCCCCACCCCTCTTACAACGCCGTCTACCTGCAGAGCGTCTTCGCTACCATCGACGAGTTCGCCCAGTACGATAACACCTTCGCCTTCTTCTCCGGAAACGAGGTCATCCACGATGAGGCCGAGAGCACGCTCGCGGCCCCCTACGTCAAGGCCACCGACCGCGACATGAGGGCCTACATCAAGGCGCGCAAGTTCCGCGCCATCCCCGTCGGTTACTCGGCCGCCGACGTGTCCAAGAACCGCATGCAGACGGCCAAGTACTTCAACTGCGGCACCGACGAGGAGCGGTCCGACTTCTTCGCCTTCAACGACTACTCGTGGTGCAAGAGCAACTTCAAGACCTCTGGCTGGGACGTCAAGACCAAGAACTTCACCGACTACGGCCTGCCCATCTTTTTGTCCGAGTACGGCTGCACCACCAACGGCCGCGACTTCGGCGAGGTTTCGGCCCTCATGGACCCCAAACTCATGACCAAGGTCTACAGCGGTGGTCTCATGTACGAGTACACCATGGAGGAGAACGGATACGGAATCGTCAACATCACCAAGGGCAAGGACATCACCGACCAGACCGGCAAGCGCATCGAGCTGCCCGAGTTCGCCGCCTACAAGAAGGCCCTCGCCAAGTACCCCGCCCCCACTGGTGACGGTGGCTACTCCCAGACGACCAAGGCCCAGGACTGCCCTCCCAAGGATGACGACTGGCTCGTTGACTCGAATGAGCTTCCCGAGATGCCCGCTGCTGCTAAGAAGGTAAGCTTTTCTCTCAAATATGTGTTGAACCATGAAGGAACCCTAAACTAACCAATCCCCCCTCCTCACAGTACCTCGAGAACGGCGCCGGCAAGGGTCCCGGTCTCGACGGCCCCGGCTCCCAGTGGGCCGGTGATGCTTCTCCCACCACCACCGGCGGCTCCGGCTCCGGCTCCGGTTCCGGCTCCGGCAGCGCTTCCTCCACCGCTTCTGCCACCAACGCCGCTGGTTTCTCCGTCGCTGGTCCCCTCAACAAGGGCCCCTTCATCGTCACCGGTCTTGCTGTCCTCTTCACCCTCGTCGGTGCTGTTGCTTTGTAATTTAGCGACGGACTGTTAGGAGTTTGAGTGCATGTATGCCTTGTTTGATATTTTTTATGTGCATAGTATTATACCATACGAGAACATATAGACAAGGAAGATGGAGGATGTCGGTTTTTTTTGGGCGTCTTGAATTTCACTTCTGCTGAGGATTAATAACTAAATCGATTTCGAGTTTCACAAGGCTTTGAGACTCTTTGTTGTTGACTGTGTTCGTGTGTATGTTTTGATGTGTTGTCATTTTTCTAAGCTGTTGATCTGCCGCACATCAGGTTGATCCAGGTTCGGTATGTAGGCGTCAAAACTGTCGATGATGTTCAGCGATTGCCGGATGTACATGTACATCATTGCGCGACTCAGGGATTTATACCTCTCAACATAACTGGCTGATAGGAACTGAGATCGACCGACACACTCGGACACAGTGAGATCATGATGATCTATGCCGGCTCAGTTTTGACCTCACTTCCTGACTTCGTATTGATCCAGCCGTCTGCCAAAGACTGGCAATGTTTTTTCAGAAAATTTCGGACACGCTGGCGACAGTTCTAATAAGTTAGACTTTCATCTCGATATCCAAAGCTGGGACATCTCGATATCCAAAGCTGGGACATCTCTGCTTTTTAAGAAGCAAGACTCAACACTTGTTTTCGGTCGGTCAAGTATCACGACTATCGTGACAATCAGCTTAAACCTCCAACACGGAAAAAGCACTCCATGCAATAGACGCGCAAGCATTCTACTTTGGGTATCATGATGCAGGCATTCCCAGACATACCTTCCAACATCGCCAATTGGCCCCATCTCAACTTCCTTGACACGATCCCGTTGGCCCATCAGTATTACCTGTAAGGAAGCAACAGCTCAGCTTCACTTTTTGGCTCTGCTGACGCGGTCGATGCCGCTGGTTCATAATCGACAGCAACGACGAACGGGTCGGGAACAAAACCCATTGACTCGGTGCTCTGCCGACCGGGAGACGGGAACACAGCTGGCAGCCACGTTCGTGCAGTCGTGCCGCTTGTGAACTTGGTTTCGAAGGGAAATCCCCAATTAGGTTATGGTGTTGAGCAGTCTCCAGTCCCGAAGAAGAGAGGAAAACTTGAAGGTGTGTTACACCACAGAGACGAGCCCGCGTCATTGGGTCGCCGTGGGTCGTCGAGTCGCTCTTTGGGTATTCCGTCGGCCAAGCTTCTCCAGTCTGGCGGCCCTTTCTGATGATATGCCGTGTACCTCTAGTGCCGTACAAGTATTGGACGAACGGCTTCCCTTCCGTCCGCCCGCCTGCCGCTGAACCGCAGAATATGGAAGTGTACTGCCCAATTTGATAGCGTGGGGGTGGTTAGCTGAGACTGAGGGAAGGAAGTGGCGACGAAGCCCGACTTCCATGAAGGCTGCGAGGATGACAGCTTCTGAACCGCAGCTGGCTGAAGATTCCTGAGAAGATGATGAGGAAAGAATGGATTTTCAGGGAGGCGGGTGCATGAGAGATGCAACTGCTGTGAAAGCGAAATAATGTAAGGGACTGACTGGATGGACTTAAGCCGCGACTTCCCCAACTGTTGTGCGATGATCAACACCGAGGGGAAAGTGCATCACAGCGAAGCTTTCCCGAGACAATATCAGGAGGCTGGCAGCGTTTTTACTTCACTTCACTTCTCTCATCTTTGTTCTGCAGTGATTTAGTTTCTTTTCTTGTCCCAGAGTGGCATTTGTACTGGTGGGCTCATTGTTCAATCGATGACACTCCTGTCCAGGTCCACATCTTCGCCATCACCATCTTTAGCTGCTCATATTTACGACCGGAGGTGAACGCCCACTTGTACCAATGGCGCTTCTTTCAGCGGCAAGACTTGCCGTCCTCGTTGGCATCTGTGAGTCCAGCCTCTGTACCTTTCTTCCCAGCTCGTCGTGTAGAGTATCTTGGACTTTTTCACCAACTGAGCCCGGCTTTAGTTTGCTCCGTTGTCGCCGTCAAAGGCCGTCCCGATGTTCATAACCACTTTGGCTTTCCCGACTTTGGCTTTCCCGACTTTGGCTTTCCCGACTTTGGCTTTCCCGACTCCGGTCAGAATGCGCCTGGCAGTTACCCCGATTTCGATTGGAGAACATTTCTCTACTACCTACACATCCACGGAATTATCGCTGCCCTCGCCTTCGTCATCCTTTTCCCTCTCGGTTCGATCCTCATCCGCTTACTTCCCGGCCGCCTTGCCCTCTTCGCCCATGCCATATGGCAACTCTTCACGCTACTCGTCTATCTGGTCGCCGTTGGAGTCGGTATTCACCTTATCAAGCAAAGGCCCGGCATGGTATGCATCTCACTCCCTCTTCTTCTACTCCTGGTTTGACATGCCTCTTTCCCGTCGACGAAAGCTGACATCTTACCACCATCAAACAAGATGAGATCAGGACGCATGAACTACCACCCAATCATCGGCATCTTTGTCCTCGCCCTCCTATTCATTCAACCCTTGGTTGGCGTTTTCCACCACAAAGAATATAAAGTAAACCGTCGCCGCGGATTATGGTCGGCCCTTCACCTCATAATCGGAAGGATTGCCATCACCGTTGGAATGATCAATGGCTATCTAGGCCTGATCGCAGCGAACGACACAAGAACGAAGGTCAAGGCAATCTATGTCGCTGTCGCGCTGGCCCTTTGGCTACTATGGACCGCCATGTCGATGTGGTGGGAGTGGAAAAGGCATAGGACGGAAAGGGCGGAAAAGGAGCTGGAGCGTGCCCTGGCCGAAGATGGGACAGGCGTTGGAGCCGACCGCGGAATAAATGGGATGGGAAATGGAAGGCCGATCAATGATCAGAGCGACACAAGGGCGAGGGAAGCACTCAGGAAGGCTAAGAGATCAAGAGGTTGAGGTTAATGGGGTTTGATGTCGGAGTTGATCGTGTGATGAGTCCGTGTTGTTGGAGATGGTTGAAGTCTCGCCCTTTTAATGACCTCGAAGGAGTCTTGATATTGTCCGGCCCGCATCCTGTTAAAAAACAGTCGATAAAAATAGCTTTAAACATAATTGTTATCCACCGAACAAAAATGTCTCACCGGGCCATTCCGTGAATATCACTGGTGTTGTGTATGATCTCCAGCCCGCCACATTTCGCCTAGTTAAATGACTTCATTCGCTTCATCACACCATCCGACTTGCTCTTTTACTATGTGGACCCAGCACCATGGCCCCATGCTCCATCACCACATACAAACATAAGCTGCGCCCCAACGCCAAAACCTTGAACCCTGGGAAAGTCTCATCAATCATCACGATCACTGATGTACCTGCCGTCCATCTGCAGCGCAGCAAGGCAAATCCCTATGATCACGAACGGCCAACCGAATAAACCATCAAAAGAGAAATCGTCCGAGTCCGAACCGGACTGAACCGAGACGGAAGGACCGGACGGGGACACCACGGCTCGCTCAGTCGTGGGCACAGCCTCACGATATTACAATACAAGATGCTCATCGCCAAAATGCTCAAACTGAGTCAACAGCTCAACAAGCTCTCCAAACCCATCCTCGTCTACCTCGCCGCCCTCCAAGACGTGCCCGTCAACCCCATCAACATCGCCACCACCCTCGCGACCGCCGCGACTACGACGACTTCGTATTATGTCGCTAGTAGTTGTACTGAGAGTCCGACGGCGGTTTGTCAGATCCAGTTCGATCACCAAAAAGTTGTACCGCCGCCTACACCGTTCCCGTACGCTTATGTGTCGTCGTCATCATCACTATCGCCATCCTCACCAGAAGCGATACCTCCAATCATCTGGGGGAGTTGGATAAACAGCGGTGAAGAAGACTTTCTGCAGATTTTGCAGCGTCTGTGGGTGTAGGTTATGTTTGACGCGCTCGGATTCCATGATACCGAGGAAGCGGGTCCGGCAGATGACGCGCAAGGCGAGCTCGGTGCGGTGGAGGATGTCGAAGAGGGAGAGGGCGGCTTCGAGGTTGGACTCGAAGTCCGGGGAGGGAGACGGGTGGTAGTTGGGATTTCGCGGGTTCCGGGACCAGATGCCTAGGGCCATGCCGGCGAAGGGAGTCTGTGAGACGAGAGAGGCGGCGAGGTTTTCGATGGTGGGGATTCCTGTGTTGAAGGGTGGGTTAGTCTCGTGCCGGGTTCTGTCTTCATTTTGGGTTTATTGGAAGGCGTTGGGTTTTATTCGGGGTACAGAAAGGGTGCTTTTCAGCGGGCGTTTCTTGCATATCATATGGCATGGATGGAGTTGGGCTTTGGTTCATCAGGGGTTTCGGTGATGAGTTTGGGTAAAAGGGACAAGGGTGGGATACAGATCGACTTTTACGTACCACAATTGAGAATGGATTCGGTACCTGTAATCAATGCGAGCAGTTAGAAAATACCCAGCGGAATAGTGACAAAGCAATGTCTTCAGGCTTCATACCTTGAACCTTGAATGTCAAATCTGTCATCAATGCCATGCTTTCTGAGCCTGGTGAGAGCTCACCCCATATATCGACATGGGGCTTCTTGCGAAGTTCAAGATCAAATTGTACAGCTTTATAGATTAGGTAAGTCAACCTGTTTGGTTCAATCAAATCCTTGGCTGCACTCTCGTCAGTCTCGGGCATTTTGTAGGAAAGAGGAAAAGGCACCACCTACCATATATGACGGCGTCCTCCGGCTGTTCAGGCTTTAGTCTGATGGGTATGAAGAAAGAATCACTCAGGTACATGTACCTCACGATCCTCATATAGCCCCATAGTCTTCGAGCGGGCATTCGTAGGTATTCGGCGATAAGCAGGTCTCGGTTGCGTTGGCGAATTTGCTCGTCTATTCCGCGCGACCAGTAGTCAATCTTGATGCGCAACGTCATCATCAAGAAAGTTTGCTCTTTGTCCTTTTCTGCAGTGTGGATAGAGCCGCCTGGTGGTATGTTTTATTAGTAAATCCATGTCTGTCTATGATCTCTAAGGGTGATTTCGTACCTAACATCCGATACTGGGAAGTGGGTGTGAATCCAGGGGAAGTTCCTTCGTGTCTCGACCCTGGTTGTTCCATCACCTCATCGATAGCGGCGCTAATACTGTCAAAGTTGTTCCGATATGGCGTTGCGTCTGCCTTGCCACTTAAAACTCTGTTGAAGTTCCTCCTCACTTGCTGGTCCACAAGTCGACTGTACTCGTGGTCAGCAGCCACATGACAGTTATTGACCCTTGTCCACTTTGTTTCCTTCTTCGAGCCAAGCGACCGGGAAATCGCTTCCAGTTTCATCAAAATCTCCTCACGCAGATCTGCATTCTCCCCGATCAACGTCTTGCCGTACTCCAATGGGGCAGTCAGATACCATTCGAGTGTCTTTCCGAAGGCGTCTTTGGAGTTGAGGATGAGACTAGTACAATGCACGCACTTGTCTAAAAGAATCGAGTTGATCGTGTTGACGTGGCGACTTTCAACTGAGAAAAAATGGAATAGATAGCTGTGATCTCTTCTCTGGCGGCCGTCTTCCCCATCTCGCAGGCACAAACGACCATCAACAAGCTTGAGATGGCTGTTGTGTGGTTTGCCGATGGGAAGGTCCTCCAACACACTCTGAACAGGGCCAAATCCTGCAAAAGCCGCGGCTCGGTGTGCTTCCCTTCTAGCCTTGATCTCCGGGGTGTTGTCCTCTAGTGGCTCAGACAAGTAATGGGAGCGAAGAACGATCATGAGCTTGGGGGATACTGGCGCAAACTCGTGAAAAGGTGCCCGCGCAAGTGTCTCAACACGGTCCGATCGGACGTTTCGAGCGAACACCTGCACCTCATCGGAGACCGTGTAGCTGTTATCGGTGAGGATGAACTCATCTTCGGGGTTTGACGGGACGCAAAATGCCATTGTATTGCACTGGAGGTTGTAGAGAAACCATTGAGCATCGTCGGGATACATATGTTTGCCGATTTCGCGGGCCCACTTGAACTCTGGATCTATTTCGAGCTCGACGATGGTCTTGATGTTATTCAACCATACATCTATGGGTGTTTTGAACTGAGGATTCTCGGCCATGTATTCGCGGAGCTGTTCCCGGTCCTGATCGGAGTATTCGGTTGAGTTTTCGTGGTGGAAGCGCTTATAAAACCCGATGTTGCGATATCTCATGAGGAAGAGAAACTTGCGGAGCAGGGAGCGTTCATCCCACATCAGACGAACTGCGGGCTCCTTGGCTTCCAAGGCTTTGGTAACTTTGGTGACGATCTGGGCTGCCTGAGCCTCAAGTCTGGACAGCAATTTCTCAACGTGTCTCCGCTCTTTGTCCGGCTTCGTGAAGTCGTCGTACATGTTGATCTGCCCCAAAATCCTGGAAACGGGCTTCTCGGTGAAGACGGCGGCGTCCTGGGTCATATCGAGGCTGCTGATCACCAGGTCTCCCGGAAACATGCCCTTCTCATACTTGGGCTTCGGACTTCCCTTGGGTCCTTTGGGCGCCTTGGGGACCCTGTGGGCGAAGTTCTTGAGAAGGAACTGGGGGACAAAGTGCTGGTACTGGCCGTTCGATGCGGCGGGTGCCATGATGTTAGGCTTGGGATGTGACATGGTTTGATGAGAGGTGAGGTTCTTGACGGTGTCGTCGATGTGGGAGGAGCTTTGACTTGGGAAGAAAGAATGCAGTGGCTGTGTGTCGTTATCGATCTCTTTCGGAAGTCAGGTCGTCCATGGGGATATATATAACGAGCTCAGCCACGGCCGTTCTCGATAGAATCGTGGGAGTGACATTCTCAAACACCAGAGACCCATTCGTGAGGCCGTGAGGCCTACAGCGGCGGGGTTGGTTTTGTAGGCCCCCGTCTTGTTGGCCCCGTCTTGTAGGCCCCCAAAAAGAAGAAGACCGCGCTGATTGGCAGCTTGGAAGCCCTATCTGTCAATTCGTTCGCATTGTACAGCCATCAGGCGAATTGGGCTCGGCCTGCTTGGATTGGGAATTTGTATGCCTCCATTGTGGGCAATCAAAGGGGACCAACCAAGCAGGAGACGTTGCCGTCAAGCACCATCGACGTGGGAGAATCCTCGGGCTGAACGAGTTGTCACTTGACAGGCCGCAGGCGGGGTAGCTTTGTAGACCTCCAAGAGGAAGAGTTGGGAGATGGCATGATGCTTCTTCGCAATCAAGCTCATCGAAATGTGCCGTCTGTCGCAGTGCTGTTGGTGTTTTAGAGACAGAGGTTGTGTTGAGAATTTACGATGCAGAAGGTGGGAAATGATGTAGAAGGAGGGGAAGGACAGGTGACATTTGCGCGCTTCAATACTAGGGAGTCGTTCTATAGCCACAGATTCCCCACCAATCGTCAATAACAAATCATCGGGCGTGTGGCTCAGTTGGTAGAGCGTTCGCTTAGCATGTTTCTGAGCATGCGAAAGGTCCTGGGTTCGATTCCCAGCTCGTCCATTTCTTTTTCGACTTTTTTGTCCTTGAAGCTTCCACTCTTCTTGTTTTTTTTTTCCCTTCCCTTCTTTCGTAACTTTGGTTGCACTGATGCACAGCATTTTATTACAGGGGTTGACTTTGGCAATAAGACTGACCAGGTGGCACATGCTAGGTGCCGCCCCAGGTTTTAACTCCCACGTTCTGCCGTCCGACTTCCGGTTTCCGTCCGTGTTTGATCTTCCCAAGGGTCAGTCATGGCTCTTTCCACGGGGAGTTGAAGGCTCCTAGAAGGACGTACATTTTTAAGTCAAGTTGAGACTTGAACATAGGAACTTTATGTCTTCGGACACGAGTTAAAAGCACGTCCATATTAGGCGTAATCATCGAGGACCGGAAAGAGAGACGACTGACAGCCTCTACACAAAGCTTGTTTGGTTGTAAAGACAGTATTGTTAGTTAGGATATTGCTAGTATTTTCCCACAGCACACGAACCCTATTATCGAGCATGCCATCATTGGGATGAACTGCTCTCCAGCCCAACTTCCTTTCCTGAAGGAAGATGCTCTACCCTTTACACCATTTCCTTTTCCCCGTAAACCATCCGTGATTGTGAATCGTAAATGAGCGTCCTATGTCCATACCGTACCCATGATCCTCATTACTCGTCGCAGTCATTTACCCTTTCCTTTATCCTAGCCAGTTTGTCGTCCTTGAGTTAATCCGTATCAAAGAAACTCCCCTCCCTCCCCCTCGTTCCCCTGCCCGTCGCCCCTGAATCCCCCAACTTCATCACCCTTCCATCCCACCTCCTAACTTCCTCACTGAAGAACCACCAAACTCCCCCCACCATGGCTGCAATAACCATCTGTGCCACCGCAAACCCAATGCACATATCTCTCAGCCCATGCCCCGACGACAGAACCGCACCGCTGCTCGGGCTCGAGATACCACTAGGAACCGCAATGACGAGGATCCCGGCAAACAGAGTCCTCCAGCACGTCACGCCGGCTGCCATGTCGTTTTCGTGTCTGGTAGCAGTAGTCTGGCTGTTGGAGGATGACGTCGACGCGGTGCTCAGACGGATCAAGGGACGAGAGATAGCGTCGAGGACGTACGCCCCTACGGCGAGGAGGCCGAGAGTGAAGCTGATTGCTGGGAGGTTCGTACTCGAGATCTTGTCGTCGTGGATGCCAACGTCGGTATGAAGACCAAAGGCGAGGAGGCCGATGAAGGCGAGGAGGGAACCAGTTGTGATGGCGGCCGTGGTGGCCTTGTCGTTTGACTGCGTTGGGATAGAGGACAAGACGGGGAATTGTGCCTGTAGTTGAGGTAGGAAGAGCGGTAGGAGCATGAAGATGGCTGTTGTAGCGGTGGCGAGAAGCCAGGGGCCCGTCATGAGGACGCCGATGGTGGTTGTAGTATAGGCGGAGTGGAAGAGGAGGGAGAGAGACGAGCTGAAGGCCCATAATGAAGAGTATGGGAGGAAAGATGTGAAGAAGAGAATAAGGGTAGTAGGTGCGATGAAGGCACGAGGTGGTTGGAGCAGAGTGACCGAATCCGCCGATCCACGGGTGTAGGAATATGGCTTCATCTTCACGATGTAGTCGTTGATGGTATCGAAGATACGGTCCCGTCGGATACCCTGGCACATGGAAGCCTTGTACGGACTCTCACTACCCTCATCGATCCGAGGTAGTGTATAAGTGCGGTCATATGCTGTCTCGGGCACCCCAAGGGCAATAGCCGGCACGGCAAGGACCAAAAAGCAGCTGAGAATTGTGAACTGCAACTCGAACCCAGTCTGGCCTCGCGATGATACCCCACCAAGCAATGGTGGCCCCCATGTAGTTGTGATGACGACAATGGTGTAGATGGAAACCCGAAGGTTGCGTTCGTGTTCCTTGAAAGCGTTAGCCGTGTACATGATAAACTCAATGAAGAGTCGGGTTGAACTTACAAAGAACATATCGTAAATGGAACTCTGGACCAGGGTATCAATTGCACCCCATCCCAAACCTTGAAAAACCCTTGCGGCCAGGCATTGGCTGTAGCTGGTCCTCACGCTGGTGTTCCATATGGTACCAATGAATAACAGTAATAATGAGATGAGGTATAGCGGTCTTTTGCCGCATATTCTCACCGTCACAAGACTGACGAGCCCAGTAAAGGCGGATAGAATCAAGGGAACACCGGTCAAAGCCGCGGCGGCAGTGTATGATACACGATACCTCTCAGCTGCCTGAGCATTTACACTGATGAAGGCTGTCTTCATAACTCCAGTTAAAGCTACCATCAGCAGCAGAGCATAAAAGCTGAACTCCTTCCGCCAGCGGCGCCAGTTCTGAAAACGTGAGCTTGTGAGCTTGCAAAGTGAGTAGTAGAAAAGCGTATGAACTTACCAATGGGTCTTCAGGATCATCGCTTGGTTGCGGTACCAGCTCAACACCACTGTGCTTGCCTCGCCCATATTTGATAGCCCTCGTGGTTGAAGCTAGAGATGTACATGATGATTGCGTATGTAGTCTTGAATGCCCAGCTTTCTTCCCTAGTGATGACGCCGTTTCCGGCCGTGTTGGTGTGATCGTGTTCAGCGAAGCTTGTGATCTCAAGGGTGGTGGTCGAGTCGGCGGTGGGCTTCTTGGAGAGCTAAAAGTGCTTGAAATAGAGCCAGATTGGCTATGTGCTGTACTCATCTTTGAGCTTGGTGTTGGTGGTAGCGGTCTGTTTGGTGGTGGTGACGTGCTTGTAGGAGGCATTGTGTCTGAAGGACTTGCGGAAGACGTCCTGAGAGATTCATTCGCAGTCAAATCCTTAGTCGGAAGGGGAGGTGGAGGCAACGCCATACTGAGGCCGAGCGTATCCCGGTTGTCCATTTCGGAATACCAAGCCGGAGCAAGCTCGACGTCCAAAATTCTTGATTTCCAAAGCACGACCCAGCTGCTTGTTACCAGAGCGAGTGTTGTTGTCCCGTTGCCGCTGTCCAGCAGTCGATAACGAAGCAGTCGAGTGACACAAACGAGGAACGGACTGGCAAGAGGAGCAAAGAGGGAAACATGAGCAAGGTAAGGGTTACTCGACAACGGTATTAAAGAGAACGACAGAAAATGTCACACAGAAGGAGGCCCACACGAGATCAGGCACACTTCACGCTTGTGAGACTGAGAGCCTGGCTCATGACGTTGGTCCTCGAGGCCACATGTTGACGCCCACATCTGGCAGACCTTGGCAAGGAAACAAGAGACAAATGGGGCTAGTCAGTATGAGAACCTCGAGGGGGAGGGCCCACGACGATCAAATGCGCCATGAGGGAGCATCAGCTAGTAACACAAAGCCGGAACAGTTCCGGGCAAGGCAAGACAGAGATGGGTACGATCCCTACCTGTCGACAGGGTAGATGATTACCACCCTGACGGGAACCGATTCGTCTGGGAAAGTTCGAAAAGGAATGTTGAAGCTTTTTCTCGCCCTGTGTTTGGCTCCCTCTTCCCAAGCTCCCAGCTTGTTGGTCTCCCGCTTCCACCCCGACCCGCCTTCAGAAAAAGAAACCCTTCAAGCGAAAGACAATCGGAAAGGCACTTGGCAGGCGTAGGACACTTGCTACTCATGCAGCTGGAAGAGCTAGATGCCATATGCTTTTCTTTTCTTAGCGACAGAAAGGCCAGCAGCTCAGGTCGCACCGCCGAGTATCCACGCCGTACCCAGGAGCCCCTCA
Organism: Neurospora sp. CHS-2018a; assembly: GCA_009802275.1. Lineage (NCBI taxonomy): Eukaryota > Fungi > Ascomycota > Sordariomycetes > Sordariales > Sordariaceae > Neurospora > Neurospora sp. CHS-2018a. Next base: position 293,286 of record RAKG01000019.1, on the reverse strand, counting down.
AGTCACGAACGATTCGTAGCTGGTCCATTGTCCCCCAGTCGGGTAAAGGAAGCAACTTCAAGGTTCACAGCTTCAGGGATAATAAGGACCCGCCCCGATCCGTTCCCGGCGAGGGTTGGTATGAGTTGCAAGCGAGTTTTTGGGTGGTCGGGTCGGCGATCATCAGGCCGGCGTCATGACACCACTGGACACCCAAGCAGTCGGTTGCACGCTCAACCACCTTGTTCTCAGCGAGCTGAAACGGGACTTGAAGCGGGAGGGGGCGCCAATGTCTCGGGAGCCACGGCGTCGACCTGTTCCGCATCGGTTGCTTCTGAGCTTTGGTCCTCTCGTACTGCAGGAAAGGTTACCAGTTTGATCGCCAACTTGACAGAAGAAAAGAAGAAGAGGGGTTGAGTTCACCAAGGGAGACTCATTGGTGACGCTTCGTTCAGACCTGTCGCGCGTTCAGGCAAGGCGCGCCAACCACCATCCGGCATATCTGTTGGGAAAAAAATGAAAGAACGGAAAGATGGATTTGTCAAAAACCGCCGAGCGGGGGAAGGTCGAAAAGCGAAAAAAATGTATCGGGTTCCAGTTCTTCCAACGAAAACAGAGAAAGAAGGAAAGAAGTGCTCTGTGTCACGGCACCTGCCCGTAAAACCTCCCTCTTGGCGTCTTTCCCTGCACTTTCCCGTACAGCTCTGGGCCTTCTTTCCCCGGTTGCCATCTTTGTGAACGAATTGTTGCGCTTTTCGCAGAAAAATTGCCGCCTCGTAAATTGCTACACGAGAACACAGCAGCATACATACATACATACCTCTCCTGTCCGACAGCATCGGACCAAGTCACAGCATGGTCGACTCATCCAGTCCTTGTTGAAAAGATCAGAATCTCACCAGCTCGGAGTCGCGTTCCTACATATGGACGACCAGGATGCGGGATAACAGCGAGCTATAGCACGTCAGTCACGTATACAGGGGGGTGCCACAGGGGGGTTTGTGAGGTGTCTCTGCTGCAAGGGGTACACCGTCACAGTGGAACCGCAGCTGGTGTGGTGGTTGTTTACGCCCGTACACAAAAAGCCCTGCGACCACACCAAGGAATTTGGACTCCAATGTATGAGATAACGGAGAGAAAGCTTTCGGGTCAGCAGCAATGTTATTTCCCTATATTGCGCTTGACGCCCTGTTTTGATCTTGAGGAGGGACAACATCAATTTCTCTCTTCATCACACTCACACGAGGACACGACGTCGGAAAGATGCACCGCCTTCTCTCCCAATCGTTGGCGGACTTGAGTGGGGAGGTACAGTGGAATTCCATTGTTTACATCGCTCAGGGGCTTGTCCAGAAATTGTTAGTGCAGACCCCGGAGGATGGATCAAGGGCATCCACTCTCCTCCCACTTTCCTCCTCCCATTCGCTCTCCCTGCTCAGTCATTGCCATCTTCAAAATCACCATATAACGACCCTTCATTCTTTGTATATGTCATCCTCTTCCAAGTCTACTCATGTATCTTCGACAGATCCACGCCCTCTTCCCCAAGGATCAGAATCAGCTCCCCAAATCCAGCCCACTCACCACCACCACCATCATCCCATTCCCGTCCCTCCCTCCCAAGCCCATCAAGATTCAAGACGTGGTTACACAGGAAGAAAAAGGCGAAAAGCCACACTTCAGAGATCGGAAACAAATACCATCCGTCCATCCATTCATCCACACGAGCAAAGACTGGAACCGCTCGTCGCGGGAACCCGCTGCCTTCTCCATGTCTCTCGTCCACGGTACATACTTACACTACGGCCGGTACCGAAGAGACCGGTCATAAGGGACTACACGAGAGAACGATAAGAAAGTATAGACTGGACAGAGATACATCAGCAACTCAGGTACCGCGTAGTACAACAGGTACAGATACAGTTTCTCATATGTTCCAGTTGGCTGCTCACTCCAAAAATAGCTGTTTTCCCAGAGCTGCTAGTTGCCTGCCTGTCAACGTACACTGGTAACGTGGTGATCCAGAGCGTTTAGCTCATCTTGGATCTTAGCCAGATTATATTACTGTGTTACCCACACTCCGGGCCACGCATACTGCCACGCATCAAGAACGAGGACGAGGACCAGGATGAGGAGTCAAGCCTATGGTCGGTTGGTAGGCAGGTAGGTAGGTAAGTAAGTAGGTAAGCAGGTAGATAAGGTAGGTGCGTGTCGAAGGCGTGTTTCCCGGAATTATGCGGACCAGGGGTCCAAGGGCTAGGCTTGTTTCGCCCTGGGCTTTTTTTTCTTTCGCCCTGGACACTCCCTCCCTCCTCTCATCCCTCTGTTCTTTGAAGATTATAGGTTCAACATATCTACTTTTCTTGAACCCGGCTTTGCTGTTCTCATATCCGTTTCAATCATCAAAGCCGACTCCAAGGGACGTTTATGTTTCATGATATAGAGTTGAAGATTTCATTCTATCCCTTTTGTGTCAAGACTCATGAGGATTAAAGTGGCTTCGAGGGGGGTGAAGGAGGGACAATGTCTGCCTAACGAACAGGATGGTGTAGAATACGGAACTTTATCATGCCGAGCGCAGTTGAAAGATTATAGTAACTTCAATTAATGTGGTTGACTCCTATGTCAGAGACTAGTAAAAATACTTGAAAGATGTACTCCGACCCAAGAAACGTTTTTGAAACCCCATAAACTCCTCGTAACACATATCTGTGACAGACATAATCGCATCTGTATCTCTCTGAGTGCCTTGTATAGCCCCTCAATATCCTGTCTTATCCCATGTCACTGTCTATACCATCTATCCCGTGTAGTTCATCATGGGGGTGAAGTTTCCCCCTTGTCTATCGGTGTTCGAATGGTCTAGTTCCGTTGGGAGGACCTTTTGCCCAAAGTAAAAACAGAAAGAAAGAAGTAAGTGGGGATGGCGTCTTTCCACAACGAAGGCCGGGTGCCGGGTGAGCAGAGAGGAGGACAGACCATTGCAGTTGGCAATCGTCTCCCATGTTCAGCGTATTGGGAGAAAGAAGCCGTTGGCGCGTAAGTGCGCTGCAAGTTCGATCCTCTTTAAGTTGAATCATGCCCGACCGGTCATCTCCCGGGCGCTCATGTGGTTCCAATGGAAAGTATTCGAGTCGCCGCCGATGAGCATCGAAGGCCAGAAGATCATCTGGACCGGAACTGGAACTGGGCCGGTTGGGTCGATGAAGACGGCTGTTCCGCGAGAAAGTGTCAGCTAACGTTCTTTTAAAAATCGGGAAAGCAATGATGGTGCAACCCATATAACTCGATTCCGAAACAGTCTTGCTGTGATCCAACTTTGCTCGCAGTCACATGGGCAACGGCGCCGAACGGCAGGAGATTGGATAAACGAACCGTGGTGAACCGGTCATCGCACCTCAACACCTCCCTCCGTCCAGCCTTCGCCCCATGTGCAAACGGGCATCAGAACAACCAAACTACTTACCTTCCCATTCTCTCGTATCTCTCCAAAGACGCTCAAATTTGTTGCCTCCTTCGGGGAATCGAACAAAACAGGACAGGGGAAAAGGGACATAGCTCGCAATCATGCAAAAGACACAATGACAGCCGTACCTTCATGGTTCCCTCCCGCACCTTCGCTCACTTCCTCGCTCTTCTGCATCATGAAGAGCAGCCTGCTCGACCTAACCAGCACCTCGTCGAATTCGAGCTGATACGCAACCGGTTGTTCGTCTTCATCGTACGCTTCGTCTGCTGGCACAAGGAGCGGCTGCTCGCGCCGGTAGTGGCGGTTGTTGACGTAATCGTCCGTCGGCTTCTCTACGACGTGGAAACGGACGCCGACGTTCCGCTCGGAGTCAGCCCAGAGAACGGCTCGGGCTGCTTTGGCTTTCGCTAGCCTAGCGATTCTCTCTTCTGGGGATTCGGGTGCCTTTTCTGGTGTTGCTTCTCGCTCTTTTCTTGTCGCACTGCCGCCGTGCAGGTCTGTGGTTGATGAGGACGCTGACGACGATACCGAGGAGGTCGGGGTTTTGGTCTGATCGGATAACCAACTCCGCCAGACGCGCATGACGCCGTCGCTTACATTGACGTTGCTGAGGAAAAAGCCGGGCTTCGGTCCAACTTTGACAAGGTTAGTTGTGCAGCAGAGCTGGGAAAAAAGCTCGCCTTCGTCGAGGAAGACCTCCTCGGACGGTCGGTGCTCCTCGACTTCTGTGGATGGCGCTCCATTGTTTGCTTGCTGCTGTTGCCGTCTTGGATAGCGTAGCCTTGGTCGGCGATTCTCCTCCTGAACGACCGGTCTGAAGTGCGAGTATAGGCCTTTTAATCCGGCAAGAGTCGGCTCGGGTTCGGGCCCGTTGGCTTCCTCGTCGCCATTGGGGCCAGCACCGAGTTTATCTGTGCGGAGGTAATCGCAGTATAGGTATGGGGTCGAGAGCTTCGCGCTGGGGTGGTAGCATTCAAGAATGAGACGATGTTCTGGAAGGGCAGCGGCCTGCAAAAGGCGCTGGTGGAGGATGTGCAAAGCGACCGAGTAGAAGTGGCTGTTCAGGCGAACGAGGGGAAGAAGAGAGCGAGTTGGAAGCAGGTCGAGGATGTCGTTTAGAATCTGGTTTTCGGGTGGTGTTTGCCCTGTTAGCGGATGATGCTTGGCGCTACACTAGTGCGATAAGGTGCAAATAGAGGGGATTTCGTGTAAGTGATAAGGCCTGGATAACATCATGATACATACCTCGTTGGGCAACGAGTCCATGGCACTTTTGGGACCCATCTGGTCGCTGTCTGAAGGATGTAATATCGATAAGTTGTTCGAATCGGATTGAAGTCAATATGAAAGGCTCGTCCAGCAAAGCCGTAGGTAGGGTTTGGTATCGCAAGTGCTCAAGTGTCTGAAGAAGCTTGGGAAAAGGTAGGCCGGCGTGACGACCAAAGGACCACGGTATATAAAGAAGCCCTCCACAACAGTTATCTCAAGTGTGTCACAGGCAAGGTCCAACTCGGATCAGGATAACGGCTCTAGATGTCTGTTCTCAGTGGCGGACCAGGTTGGCAGATGTTTTCAAATCGTGGCAGGTCCTTGTGTTGTGGTGGTCATGGATGCCAAGTGTAGCGTCGTCAGGCCGTCCGCGCCCGCGGCGGATGCGTCCGCGCAACAGAGAGCGGTGACGTTATGTGTCTTGATAGCACATGTACATGGATGGGCGTCTGTACCAAGTCCCGGATGGAGCCGCAGTTCCGCAGCCAGTACTGGATACCGCGAAACAGGAGCAGGAGGCCGAACGAGTGGCCGAAATGTCTGCTCAGTGTCCGGGATGCGACCGAGAAGTCAGGATATGGATGGGCTGATGGGCAGGATTATCGAGCAGAGTCGAGGGGGGTCTAGGGTTCCAGTCTCATGCGACTCTACGGCCTCTACGCGAGTGCTAAAGCAGGGTGCTCAGCAGGGTGCAGGGACACAACCGCACGTTTGACCGGGCAGTGGCAGGGCTGATGTGGTATCCATCACCGTCTATCAATGGGTCCAGGGCGCAATGGAGATAAGATATCGGAAAGGGCATGAATGGAAGCCCAGAGTTGAAAGAAAAGCCGGGTTTGCGCAATGGGATTGGGTCGCTATTCGATGGAATGGCATAAAGTCCCGAGTCTGACCTGACATGGCCAGAATTCCCAGAACATCTGCCGAGGAAGAGCCAGAAACATCCCACCCATGAGATCTAGAGATGACGGAACCTAATCCCAGACCCCCAAAAAGACAGCACTCAGCACGGGCGGACAGAATGTTTGCCATTATCTCCATGGAGTACCTAACCAGCCTCAGCCAGCGGTGATCCGAAAGATTTCTGTTGCGGAACCGTGAACTTTTCGTCTTCTGAAGGTTGGAGTGGGTTAGGGTGACATCAGACTCGTTCTTTGTTAACCCCCCAAACCAACTGCCCGTGCCTCCCGTCGATTACTACGTATACACTACAAGAAAGTACACCCCCGTCTAGACGGGACAGACACCCCCCGAGATCCTCCCGAGATCCGTGGCAGCAAGTCGGTGGGGCCCAGGGGTCCATGCTTCGGCGGGCGACCCGGGACGCGCCGGGGTTAAGGCGGATTCAACACTGCATAGCGGCCGCGGGTACCTAGTAAAACACACCACAAGAAACGTTTCTCTGTCCTTTCCCACATCGTCACCCGCCGTGCCACTGGCCAGCCCCAGCCCGTAGTTCGATGGCCGTTCGATTCCCGTTCGATATGATCAAGGGCTCGACCATTGCAACATGTCCTTGCATCTACAGTCGGTTGGATGCAACCATTTACACGAGACGAGGAAAGGAAGAAAAAAAGTGAAAGAAAGAAGTTGTCCAAACTTTCCGAATTAAATCCTTTGAACCGACACCACCAACCAGATTAAGGGGCTTTATCAGTTCGAACATGTGGCATGTTGTTGAAACGAAATCCAGGCCATCCTCAAATCGTCGTCAAACAGCAAGAGAGTCATGTCAGCAAGGCCAGGCAGGGGTTTACGAATTGAATCGCATTCAGTGGTGAGAGTTCTTCGAAAGCAGTGCAAATCGGAATCCTTTTTTACCAACATGTTGTAAGACAGCCGGGTGAGTTAGGAGCTTTGATGTTTAACATCACACCAGATGACGTAGCGACCAATGATTTTATATGTTCTGTGGCCATTGTCATCTCCGACTTCGCTTGGGTGTAGGTTGTGTACATACACGCTGTGCACAGACGGTATTCGGATCTGTGAGAAGGAACTGTGTTGCAATATTTCCAAGATAATGACTGCGTTTTAGTGATACAGATTAACCTATGCTTGGGAGACTGAGGAGAGGAGAAAACACCGTTTGCGCCGTGGTACCATGACCGTAGAGCCCTAGCAAATAAAAGCAAGGCATGCAAGCCGAATAGGTTCATTCTGCCGTAAGGGCGTACACCCAAATGTGTCCTATCCTCTTTTTCTCTCCTTCCTTTTTTCCTTATGCCCGAACCAAATCCAAAGACATCCCAAGTTCCCCGGTTTCCACACCCAAGAAAAGACCCCTCATATTCTGGTATCGCGGCAAGACAAAGTTGTAAAGAAAACCCAAAACGCCCGCTTATCCCGTATGCTTATGTTGCTGAATACGACCAAGGAAATTTGTGCGAGAGATGGTTACCCGCACATGTCGTCGAACTAATCGCCGGCTTGACCTCTAGGTCACGATTTCATAGTGGGATGTTTGGAATCATTTGCTGGTGTACCGAAATTCAGGACCATGTTATCATCGTCATCGTCATCATCAAATCCAGTACTGTTGCGGAGGCTGGTTGGTGACCACAGTCCCATAGACGGCTTACGTCCAAGGCCTGTTGACAGACTCGAAGGCTTACTCAAGCCGAATGATGAGACACCACTTCCAACCGTAATACCACCTCCACTTCCGTTGCTGGCACTGGAGGTACCAAACACAAACCTAGGAGTGGTGGAGGAGCCACTAGAGCCTCTGCGACTGGCGCTCAGGGGACTGTCAGACACCCCCCCTCTCCCTCCCACAATGTCTTGATAGGAGAAGTTCGACGTGGAAATAGAATGGGAGTGAGTGTAGCGGTTCCGGGCAGCGGCGACACTAGCAACGGAGATGGATGTAGACCGCGACAGGTTTGGTGCTTGACCAGGAGTGCGAAGATGGTCCGTATTGGCAAACAGCTTTAGATCGTAGTAATGATGGATGGGCGTCGTTCCCTTCTGGCCAGTGTTCGTTCGCTGGATGGTCTCATGTATTTCCTGGTCCGGCTTCCGAACCGCCATTGTGAGTGACGCCATGGCAACGTCTGCGAGGACTGGTTGATGAGTAATGGCGCCAATCAGTGCATTGCATCCCGCACCATGCGATACCAAAATAACGATAGATTCAGTCTCCACGTCGTCACTATCTTCGGATTCCTGGGCCTGGGTCGACTCTCTCCGGCCGAACCGAGAAACCGTCTTGGTGACCATCTTGGTAGGGTGCTCGGCCGTGGAATACCAGTCAACTAGCATCTGGATACCTGCGCCAAACCGTCTATGCATCGAGGTCCATTCCTCGGGGAAGGAACCACCGTCGCCCCAGTTCAGAGGAGCCCGCATCGAATCCCATTGGTAGTCAATATCACAGCACGCATCCCGAGCATGTGCGACATAGCCCGGAGGGATAGTGCTATTGTTCTTGACTGCGTAATGGGGAACTGGGGGGACGTAACCCAAGGCTGGAAACGGTTGAGTGGCCGACTGCAGGGTAGAATCGGGTTGAGACTGGCAGGTACTCTGGCTACTGGCGCTCTCGCTCCTAGGCAGAGAACTGGCCACACTGGACAGGTCATCCTTTTCCAGAGGGTCAACGGAGCTAATTTTCGGGGAAAGAGGACAGCTGTGCGTGCCCTGCGCGGTCGGGCTCCAAAGCTGCCCTTGGAGGTTTGAGTGATTGTAAGCGTTGAAATTAGGGTAGCTGCTGTAATCTTCGCGTCTGAGGAGATCTGCCTTGGCGCTTGCAAGCAACATGACAGACTCGGGAGGTGGGCTGATGAGCTCATAGTAGCCAGGTGACAGCCACTCGCCCAGAAAAGCGTCCAGCCGGAGAACAGATTTGCGGATGGCCGACCCTGGTACTATCTTTAAGGGTGCTGGGCCAGAAGCGGAATCGGACGCGGTCGACGGCCTTGCTCGGTGACCGTGGGCAAAGCTCCCTGAAAGCTCTTTGTCATCGCCACCCGTAGAGGGTCCGAATGGGGTCGAGTCTTGTGCCAAACCGGCACTGATGGCAACGGAGGTCTGGATGCATCGCAGAAACGGGGAGCTGTGGATGACGACCTCGTATCGTTTGCGTTTCGGTTTGGCCGAGGGGTCGGTTTGCGCTGCGGCCTTGGCAGCTGTTTCGTCCTCCTTGACTCTCTCTCGGATAATGTTCCCTATCCGAGCTCCAAGTTTTTTGACTTGGTTCCAGCCACTATATGTGAGGGGAGGATCGTATGGGGTCGGCGATGTGAGATGCCAGTTCTTGTCGGCTACATCGAGGCGCAATCCGTGCCTGTTTCATGGCGTGGTCAGTTACGTCCGGACAAAATTGGAGACACGAAGGCCACAAGACGCTACGCAGAGAGCAACGCCGTGGCCATCAAGGTACACAAAAATTCAACTTACCTCACAACGAAAAGGTATGCTGGGGGCTTGCCCATGTTGGTATGCCGTGGATCTTGGTATGTTGATGGCCAAGACAGGAAAGCGAGGTGTTGAAGACGTCGAAACAGCAGCTGGTGCTTTATATGGGCCCAGGGACTCTCGTTCCGGACAAAGGAATGATTGTATGCCTGAAGGTTTCAGGACTCGGGACTCAGGGTCCGAATTCGCGCGGGGGTTTGTGTGTAGTAGGTGGAACTCGGAGGATGGAGCAAAGCTGGGATCCAGGCTCTTTCGGGGTAGGCAAGACGTCCCTTTGACGTGAGAAGGGCAGGCCCACGATGACCGATTGGTTGCGGAGAAGTCTGTCAGGGCTGAGCCGAGGTCTCTCGAACCAGAATGGACCCGTCGCGATCGATATCTGTGCAGTCTAGAAATCGAGGCTGGGGCTGAATACTGTGACGGGCGTAAAATCTGGATCGACCGGTGGAAGACGGCTGGGGTGGACTGAGAGCGAGCAGTTGGAAGACTGGAGCGGACGGAGGTACGGTAGTTGGACGGGAGTTTATAGTCGAAGTTGGAGACGCGAGGGGAACTGGAGGGAAGGATGGGCTACTTGTAGGTCCCGGATGACCGACCAGACGCAAAACAGATGTAGAATTAGTCACCTGGGGTCTTGGATTGCGATGCGAGAACCGGCGTCCGATTTGGGATTTCTGCGAGGTAAACAACAAGCTTCGTAAGTAATGTAATGCCCGGGCCACTTGCAGTGTTTTGGACAAGGTTGCAGACGTGTTGCAAGGTTCCCGTCCCTCTCGATCGGACTCTAATATTTCTTAATGTTAATAGAGTTGACGCACACACAAGCGGGGCTGCAGCCAGTTTAAAGTAGCAGCCAGGGCAGCGTAGCGGCTTCCGGGGTGGGGATTAGCGCACAATGGTGGAGGAAACGTGCAGCGTCAAAGAAGGATGGAAGCTGCCGGAGTTCCACTGGGAGTCAGACTTCAGGACATCAACAAAGGGCGCTTGAGGGAAGGAACTGAAGGAACCCTGGCAAAGTGCAAGTCGGGCTGGCTGGCGACCAACCTTCAATGAGCCGGGTGATTGCTCGTTTAGCTCCTTCTTGGCGTGATATATTTGTTCGAATTGGTCTGACTTTCACTTGGAACTCGGACGCCAGGACGTGCCACGCTCGCGAGAGAGGCAAAGCTCTGGCCTGTGGTCTATAGCCCGGTTGCGAATAAGATCAACTGACCAGGCACCGTGGTGGAGTTGTGAAGAGTACGAAACTGAGGATGATTGATTGTTTTGGAGTGGCTGTTTGGTATGGGGAGGTTGTTTGCGTCGAGGGTTTATCTGTTGGCTCACGTTTATAACCAAAAGGGAGAAAGACCCATGGAATATACAGCATAGAGAGACGGGAGGTACGGTTAGTAATAGATTGGAACTCCCACCAGCTGGATCCATATTCCCCCCCCCCCCCCCCTCCTTCTCATCCAACTAAACGTAAACCTCGGATGCCTTGGGGTTATTAACAGATGCACACTGTCGTCACTTCATATCACATGTGGTGGTTTAACTCGTACTGATTGGACGTGTGACTTTTATGGTAGTGGGATCATGATGAGTGGCAGATTGTGGATGGGAAACTGCCTCTGTGGTGAAGAGGTAACAACAATTGACGGGCTTGAAAATACCTGTATTCACCACTCCGAATTTCGCAGCGCGCTTGGACGTACAGTAATCGATGTCCGTACCGGTATGCCGGTAGTGACATGGCTCCGACATACAGTTGAACCGAGAACGTGAGTTTTGAGCCTCGGAATATTTTCTTTCTTGCCGATGACAACAAGAGAACTTGCAGAGATGTGTAGAGGTACACTTTGGATGCGCTTGTGTCAGATGATCTTTGAAGCTTTCAAGCTCTTGTTCCAGCCAAGCCTAGCACGCCGTCCAGGGGAAAGCGGCACCCCTCAATTGGCGTCGCCCGGGGGCAAGAGCTGCGAGGATACCCCTGATATGGTTCATTACGCCAAGCATTATGTAACCAGGCCAAAAGCGGCCCTAAACGAACGCGCCCATGACAGCTTGCAGGCACCGCAACGCAGTCGGGATTGGCCCGGATTCTGCGCTCAGTGTTGCACAACCATTCTCGACACCCTTCCGCGCTTCGACCAACACTCCTCCACACATCTCGACAACACAAGAACCGAGCGGCCGACTGCCTTGATCATGGGTCGCGAAGGGACGACGGATACGGAAACGCTTTGAAATCAGAATACCATCCGAACCCCCATCCACGCGACACTCGACCCCTCTCCACCCGAACGGGAGTTCCTCCTCCTCTCTTCGACACTCGGCGACACTCGGCCGAGGTACCGCCACCGATCCCGACATCACGGATCCGGACCAAATAAGAGATGAAGCTTAGCAATATTCTTCGGCTGCCGGCCCTCTTGGGCGCGATGCTGCTCGGCACCGCCGCCGTTGTCGAGGCCGAACACACAAGTAACTGGGCCGTCCTCGTTTGCACGTCCCGGTTCTGGTTCAACTACCGCCATCTTGCCAATGTCCTGTCCATCTACCGCACCGTGAAGCGCCTCGGGATCCCCGACTCGCAGATCATTCTCATGCTTCCGGATGACATGGCATGCAATCCCCGAAATGCCTTCCCCGGAACTGTGTACTCCAACGCCGACCGCGCCGTCGATCTCTATGGCGACAACATCGAGGTGGATTATAGGGGATACGAAGTCACGGTGGAGAACTTTATCCGTCTCTTGACGGATCGCGTGGGCGATGAGATGCCCCGGAGCAAGAGGTTGTTGACAGACGATCGGAGCAACATTTTGGTGTACATGACGGGACACGGAGGCAACGAGTTTCTCAAGTTCCAGGATGCCGAGGAGATCGGCGCATTTGATTTGGCGGATGCTTTCGAGCAAATGTGGGAGAAGAAGAGGTGTGTTCCCCTACATGTCCGCTTTGCGCAAGTGCTTAGATGATGCTAACTCCTTTTGCGCCTAGATACCACGAAATTCTTTTCATGATTGACACCTGCCAAGCAAACACCATGTACAGCAAGCTATACTCCCCTAACATTATCGCGACCGGATCCTCCGAACTCGACCAGTCGTCCTATTCTCATCACGCCGATAACGATATTGGAGTCGCGGTCATTGATCGATACACTTATTATAACCTCGAGTTTCTCGAAAACGAGGTCAGAGACACCAGCAGCAAGAAGACGGTTGGTGATCTCTTTGACAGCTACACATACGAAAAGATTCACTCTAACGCGGGAGTGCGCTACGATTTGTTCCCGGGAGGGGCGGAGGCAGCACGCAGCCGCCTTGTGACTGACTTCTTCGGCAACGTACAAAATGTGGAGGTTGATGGGTCTAAAAACACAACTCTCGAAGAGGACTTAGTTGCGTTAAGCAAGACCATTGCAGCGCTGAGAGAAAAGGCAGACGAAGAAGAAGCCATCTCGGTCGGGAAGGAGGACGCGGTCACTAATGAGACCAAGAGAGAGACGAAGAATGAGACCCTTGTGACGCACAAGAGTCAGTTCGCCAAACCTCTTACAGATGATAACTGGTTGGTGAAGAAGCTCTCTGCGCTGGGAGCTGTTGTCGGATGCGCAGTGTTATGGCAGATGGGATCATGGCTCGAATCTGCGCAGAAATAAAGCAGTAGGAGAGATGGACCGTAAAACCTACAATAATGTTATTCTTTGTATACTTTTGGGCAATTTCACCCTTGAATTGGCCATGCTGAACACAGGTCGAGATATCAGAGCTAAAAGAAGCAGTCTTGACCCCGAGCCCCTGACCTTCTCTCAGCCTCTATCAAAGGGTTAGGGTTGGCACCGGACATGGTGGGGCAGGCAAAGTTCATGCTTTGGTCGTTCTCGTCGTCGAAAGTGGAAAGTTTCAACAACCATTCACCCACTCACTTACAACCTGCAAGCGCACTGCACTTGCCTCTCTGGATCCATCCCGGCGACAAACTCACACCTGCCCGCCGAAAGCAACACCATGATGCTCCTTCTCACAAACAACCTCTAGTCGTGCCTGCTTGATTACACAAATTACTGACCACGGGCCAAAGAGGCAACCACCACCATGAGCGACGAGCCCAAGCCCCAACAAAAGGTACGTCGCTAACACCGTCCTTTTCATTTCACCTCCTTTCGCGCCCCGTATTCATCTCTATATTTTCACTTTCTGCTCGTAATCCCTTTAATACAATTCTCCAATACTACCTACATATATATACAAGATCACCTTTTTCTGGCATTTTTTGCATGAGGATGGATGAACTACCGCCTGTGCAGATTGTCAGTTACTACACTACCACAGCTATCAAATAATTACCAACCAATCAGACACCACTCACTATGTCCCATGTCGTGAGCTTTTGCTAACATCACATCGCAGTTTCTCCCTTTGAGGGAACTTAGCCTCAACTCACGCCCCCTGGTGAAGCGTGCCATTGCATTCTCATGTGACGGGGAGCTGGCCGTAGCCGCCGACGACTCCGTCCATGTCTACGTCCCAGAGTTTCCAGACCTCACTAAACGGCGGCAGGAGAAGGAGCAGCTGGCTCAAGCAAAGGTCCGACACCACCAAATCTTCATACCTGGCGTGCACTCCCCGGAACCCAACAGCGACACTCCAGCAACGTCCTGGTCTGATGATGAGGAAGGCCAGAGCAAAAGCCGACGCAACAACCCGAGAGCCCAATTCTCCGAAGGCAGCAAACACATGCCTGTCTCCTACCCACCACTAGATCCACGAATCAACAGGGAGCTTTTCCAGACGCAGAATCTTCCGTTTCCTTACGACAATCAGGCAGCTGCTAGCGGTAACGACGATGGTGACTCTGATAGTGAGAACGACGTCTCAGATGCGCTGAGCTCTGCCGATGACTCTGATGATGACGGTATCGGCGCCCATCAGCGCGCCAATCAACCATTTGGCGCTGGTTTCGGACCCATTACTGGCGTGGGCAGTAGCATGAACCATGTTGTGAGGATAGCCTGGTCGCCATCTGGATTGGGGCTCAATCGGCGGCCGATACTCGCCATCTTGACGGGCTCTGGAACCTTAGCCATGTACGGAGACGATAGTGCTGTGGCCAACATTCTACCGAGGGCAAACGAGGGGATGCTGCAGCGCAGGGAGTTGATCTCCTGGAGTGTGCTTTGGGGTGTTGGCGAAAGACTAATGGTGCCCGGTCAACAACTGGTTTTAACGGAGAACATCCATGGATTTGCGTGGGCAAAAGAGATCGCACCAGGACAGGCCCTTCTCGCTACGATTAATGATCAGAGAGAAGTGGCACTTATTAGTGTGCAAAGTATGCTAAAAGTCGACGAAACCAGGAGTAAAAGCAACATTTCCTTGCTGGTCGAGTCCAAGGAAAGTTTGGTGTGGTATGTGAATGAGGTGGCGAGGTTCCAGTGTTCAGGGCCTCATCCGAAGGGGAATGTGAGTATCTTTCCAGTTAGAACTCTGCATGAGAACTCGAAGCTTACGCGGTATGGCAGGTTATGGATCCAGACTGGGTCCCTTTTGGCACATCATTCGGGATTAACTTCAGCCCGTGGGTAGAAGAAGGTGATGGGCGCAGTTGCCTTCTTTCCTACGTTGATAGGAACTATGTCGGCTTCCGTAAAATTACGCTTGCCTCTAACTGGAAGCGAGGAGAGCTGCCGGAACTCAAGTTTGAGGAGACAGACACATACGGCAGATGTCTTCACCTTTCGACAGACTCCTTTGTGGAGTTTGAAGACGCTGTAAGCCATACGGCGACTGACTATTCAGGCAATGTTTTTAGCTAACGGTTATGAACAGGTTTGGAATGCAGGCAGGGTCAAGTACTGTCGTGGACTTATCGTCACGGGCTTTAACTACAAGCCATTTGAGGTAGCTCTCGTTGGCGGTGCGGAATACAGCTGTGAGCCTCATGATTCAAGTGATTGTGAAACGACATACATAGACGAAGCTGTTGACCTGCCATCAACAAATCCTATCATCGGTGAGTACGCTTCCAGTATCAGGTCTCGTATTTTTACTTCCATACTGATATCCAAAACAGACCTCGTCATCCACCGTCCAGATCTTAAGAACCAGACACCCGTTCCGCTGTTTACACTTATTCGCATGTCGGCAACCTCTACCAATCTTGACTGGTACGAGACAAATGTGCCAGCCCTTCCCGGTGAAGTTGCTACGTCGATCAACGAGGATAGTGACCTCGTTAATTCGCCTAGCAAGACTCACGAGCCGCAATGGGTGACTCAGGTTATGCAAAAGTTGGCCGTCAGTGTTCCCGCTGACATGCATTTCAAACGGGGTTATGGAGATGATGATGCATCGGTGGCGTCTGACGAGTCTGACGAGGACGAAGATCTGGACGACGATGACTTTTATGGCAATGACGATGATAACGCCATCGACATTGCTAATAACGGGAAAGATGCAATGGCGGTGGCACCAGAGGTCCCTGAAATCCACCCACATCGGTTCAGACTACACGGTCTCACGATATCACCGGGTGGGAGTGTCACTGCAATGATTGCCAGTTTACACAGCACGCAGCACCCGGAGCGCGGTGGGTGGCATACGGTGCGATCAACAGTGTTTTTCGGAACCAAGCCGCGAAAAAGGGGGGCTACACTACCTCAGGATCAGGCCGACGAAGTGCAGGAGGCCAGAGAGAAAGAGAAGGAGAGAGACGCCGAAGAAGCTATTGACCCGGCACTCCGCGGACCTGAAAGGCCCGTGACACCACCACCGGTTCCAAAACGGAAATCTCTTCCCAAACCAGCAGAGCCTCAACAATCCCAATCGAGGTTGACGACTGAAGCCCGTCTTTTCGAATGGCTATACGGCGGCGGCGACGAAGTCCCCGGCGTAACCATCAACCATCCGTCTACCCTCATCAACCTTAACGCGCCCGAACACCAGTTTCCGCAGAAGCTCAACACCCTGTTTGCGTACGCCATAGCCCGCCAGAAATGCGACCTCTGCGGCGCCAGAATCTTGCCACCTGCCAAACAACGGCAGAACCACCAACAACAGCAAAAAGACAAACGCAGCGGCCTAAGCGGCTGTGAGAACGGCCACTTCTTCAGCGTGTGCACGACAAGTGGACTGGCGATCCAAATGCCCGGCATCACGAGAAACTGCGGCGCTTGTGGATCGAGGACCATGCGGGCGGAGATCTTGGCTCGGAAATGTATTCCTCCTAATCCGAAGTTTACTGATGAAGACAAGCAGCACGAGCATCAGGATAAGGACAAAGATGGCGATGTGGAGATGCATGAAGGCGAAGATGATGCGGATGCCCGTCCCCTGACTGAAGAGGAACAGCTGGATATTAAGAGGAAGAATGCTGAGAAGAGGATCAGGGGAGAGATCATCGCCATGTTGGGGGATGGGATCTGTGGTGGGTGTGGAGGCAAGTTCTTGAATTAACATCCACAGTACAGAACCTCGTGCACTCTTACAGATGAGAAGACTGTATATAGATAGATTGCTTTGAGAGGGATGAAGTCTCGTTAAGAGATCATATTATGTGAGATCGAGGTGGTAGACCGTTCATTCAAGAAACAGGCGAAGTTTTCCATCATCTGAGAGGGACCAAACTGTGTGATCCCCATTTGAAGAGTCAGAAATGTAGCTCACTTGGCAGAACTAAGCAATCAGTGTCGTAGAAAGTGAAAGGAAAAGTAATTATGAATATTAAGATACGTTCATACACGCAAGCAATACCAACTAAAGGTTGCTTTAGGGCAATCTCGACATCAACATGAACAATCACGCCGCGAATCCCATAATCTTCGCCACCTTCTCATCCCACTCCTCATCCCACCTCCTCCTCCCCTCCCTAACAGCCCCCTTCCTCAACACCTCCAACTCCCCGCTCCCCTCCGGACTCAACAGTGTCCTCAAGATGATCGCCAACTCCCCATAACTCTCAAACCCCCTTCCATTCACCCCCTCCTTCACCAATTCCCCAAAGCTCTCATATTCACAATACGCCGCCACCGGCAGTCCAACCCCAAACATATCCACCACCTTCATCGGCAGATCCACGCCCGAGCTGCTCATATGCAAACACACGCCCAGATCCGCACAAGCCAACAGCTTCGCATAGTCCTCAAACGGCAGGAAAGCCGTAACAATCCTCACATTCGGCAGCTGTCCACTCCTCGTCAACTCCGCAATCTGTGCCAAGTACATATCCTTCTGCGGACCTTTCCCCGTAATCACCGCCAACACGGGCGTCATCTCCGATACGGGATCAGCCGCGTACGCGACCAGCGCATCAAGCAAGATGCCAAAGTCCTCGTCGGGTGTCCAGGACGTGCTGCTGACTATCAACTTGGTCGTTCCCGCCATGATACTCGGCACCAGCGCCCTTTGCTCAGCAGGGAGGACGCGCTCCAAAACCTCCTGCCGCGCTTTCCCCCACCACATCGGCTTAAAAATCTCCGCAGGCCGGTCATGCACGGCCGTCATCGGCCCGCGGATGTTATACGGAGGCAGCCGCAGCTGGCGCGCCATGGCGTGCGTGACGGTTAGGTTGTGGTCACCCAGCCGGCCGAAGAGGCACTCGTACAGCTTGGCGATGTAGACCAAAGGGTGGCGGGGGCCGCGGGTGGAAGATAAAATGGTCCAGCCGTAGTTGTGCCAGTCGATGAGGAGCTTGGTGCGGCCGCGGAGACGGCAGACGAGGGCGGCGATGAAGAGGGTGGGAATCGAGGGGGGGTTTTGGACCAGGAGCCATTGGGAGGGGGGGAGGGTATAGGAGAGGAGCGTGAAAAGACAAAAAAGCTGGTGGAGGACTTTGAAGGGGGCGAAGAGGAGGAAGGGGATGCGAGAGGGGCGGACGGGGGGAGGGGGGAGGGGGTGGATGGTTATGGAGGGGGAGGAGAGGAGGGAGGGGTGAGGGGGGGTTTCTGGTGAGTTTGTTAGTGACCTGGAGGAAATGAAGCAGGCAAGGTGGTTAACGTACCTAGATAACCGATGAGGTGAACCTTTCCGCCGTGTTTGGCTATGCTCAGGGCGTGGTATGTCATGCGTGGGCTTCGGCCAATGTCGCCGAGAACGAGGACGTGGACAACCACTCCTTTTCCTGAAGAGGGACCGCCATATTTGGAGGGGCCTAGTACTAGGTAGGTAACTAGTAGTGCCAGTCCTGTAAGGACCAAGGGACCTATGAGGGCAACAAGAATTGAAGCCATCACGAGTGGTGTGTTTGTGTACAGGTACCTCTGTACATGGTGGTTTAGGT
Organism: Neurospora sp. CHS-2018a; assembly: GCA_009802275.1. Classification (NCBI taxonomy): domain Eukaryota; kingdom Fungi; phylum Ascomycota; class Sordariomycetes; order Sordariales; family Sordariaceae; genus Neurospora; species Neurospora sp. CHS-2018a. The sequence goes on along the minus strand of RAKG01000019.1, from coordinate 274,883 downwards.
TGAGTGTGGGAAGATCAGGGGGCGAGGTTGAGTGCTGGGGCTACAGTGGACAGCGGCACGAGCGGACAGTACGGGACAGCTGTCACCTGCACCGTCTCATGCGCAGGAGATCGGTGGATTTGCAGGTTTGGGCGGGGGTGCAAACTTGATGTCTGTGTGATATGACGCCGCAGAACAACAGTGAAAGTGAATTTGTGAGAAATACGTCAGCTCGGTGTTTGTGTTTTCGTATAGAACATAATCGATACCATTCAGAGGATGTCAACTGGTCAAAGGTGAAGCAATTGTCGAATTCACCATCATTCATGGCCTGATCGACTTTGTTAACGTTAGGGCATTGACTTTGCGCTGGTGGTTAGCACAGATTATCTCCCCGTGGAGAACCCCCCGGTCCATGCAATGGCCACTGCCGGCGCAGGGGTCAATGTACGGTCGTTGAGACACAGCCAATGATTGTTTCCATCACGGTGGGGTCCGATTGTCTTCCCCACACGGCCCGGACATGGGATGGACTTCTTTCAAGGGGCACAGAAAAGGAAGGCGGCCGGCGAGAGTCGCGACGACGAGTGGGAAAGACGGGAGCCCCAGGCCAGGCGGCGGAGGCGCCCCAGGGGACCCAGCGACCCAAGACAAGACACCGGACGAGGGACCGCTTGCTCTGGACTGGCCATGACCATTTAGACCAGAACAACAACACCGAATTCTCACCTTCGCTCAGTTCTTCATCGTCGTTGCTGTCGCTGTTGTCGTCGGTTTTACCTTCCCTCGTACCCCGTCCGAATCGCGGCCCAAAGCAACTAAATCAGCCCCTCTGTGACACCTACCGGACCGGAGTGCATGGTTGCTTGCTTTCCCCTGACCGAAACTCGTAACCGCATGTCTCACCAGTGAACGAGAACCGATCGTCGCGATTTTCGGAGCCATAAGGGTACACACGACGACGACTCCAGGGATAAAGAGTGGCGGTAGGCAATTTTTTTGATTTAATTTCATATTGCACTGGCAGTGAGCCCCTCAATTGGTGTTCTTGCCGTCGAATGGCGTAGTGTCTTTTTTGCACAAGGGCTTGTAGCTGATGCCATTGTCCGTGTTGATATCTAGACCAGTCCTTCGTTATCGCAACACAACCAGCGACAAACGCAAGCTTGCGCCGGCCATCTTTCCTTGAAATCTCTACTCGATAACCACATGCCGAGCGGTATAGATCGATAATAGGGGCATCGAAGCTCTCCTAGACGCCGCACGTCATCATATCATAGCCAACTGTTGTCTAAGATATTGCTATAATATCATAATGGCTACCTCCTACGCCTTGCCGGCGTCCACATACCCGCAGCACCATCACTTGGCCTCGGACCACTTGCACTCCCACGGTCATGGACACGACCATTGCGACCATTCGCATTCACACTCACACGGCCACTCCCACGACCACTCACATGGGCATGCGCACTCCCATACACCGCCGTCACTCCCTTCTTTGAGCTCCCTAGGCTCTTCGCGCAGCCGTAGGGACTCACGCGCAACCGGAGCACATTCACATAACAAGACGCAAAGCAACGGCCACAACCACAGTCATGCTCACGATCACGATCACGATCACGATCACGACCACGACCATGGCCATGACCACAGCCACGACCATGGCCATGACCACAGCCACGACCACGACCATGACCACGATCATGCCCACGATCATGCCCACGATCATGCCCACAATCACTCCCACGACGCTGGCGGACCAGGGCCTACAAAGATACGCCCTAACATTCCGCCTTTAGGGGCCATCAAGCACTTTCGGACGGGCTCAACCGCTGGCGGAAGACCCATCATCACGCCCACGACCGCTGGCTTTGATAAGGGGCATGGCTTTGAGCCGCCAGCTACGGCCACCTCGCATGGGCACTCGCACTCACACCATGACCATTCTGCCGAGTGGTCCAAGTTCACTGCGTTTCTACTCCCATATACCTCCAAGTACCCGTTGATCCATGCGGTGATGACGGAGAAGGACTCTCGGCGCATTTTCTACTTCATGTCGTAAGTCCACCTTTCTTATTTGCGGTCGGCACCAAGCTTGACTTGACTGACGCCATTTGCATAGAATAAACCTCTCTTTCATGGCTGTACAAGCGTTTTACGGCTACGTCACAGATTCCCTCGGTCTCCTGAGCGACAGTATACACATGTTCTTCGACTGTGTTGCCTTGGCAGTTGGCTTGTTCGCAGCTGTTGCTAGCAAATGGCCTCCTAGCGAGCGATTTCCGTACGGCTTCGGCAAGATCGAGACACTGAGCGGTTTCGCCAACGGCGTGTTTCTGGTTCTGATCAGCGTGGAGATCATGTTTGAGGCGATCGAGAGAATGATGGAAGGCAGGGAAACCAAGAGGTTGGGAGAGTTGTTCGTGGTTAGTACCATGGGCTTGTTGGTAAACTTGGTTGGCATGGCCGCTTTTGGGCATCATCACCATGGCCATGATCACGGCCACGGACACTCTCATGGATCATCATGCGGCGGTGGACATTCGCATTCGCACTCGCACAGCGATTCAGATGCCCACGGTCACAACCACAGCCACAGCCACGACCACAAGCACGATCATGGTCACTCCCATGGCCATTCTCATGGAGGGCATTCGCACTCGCACGACAACGAGAACATGCACGGCATCTACTTGCATGTTTTGGCGGATACCCTCGGCAGTGCTGCTGTCATTGTCTCGACCATTTTGACACACTTTGTCCCGTGGTCTGTGTGGGATCCGCTTGCCAGTTTCCTCATCGCCGTTTTGATTCTTCTTTCGTCATTGCCGCTTGTCATGTCCTCCGCGCGGAGACTGTTGCTTACGATCCCTCCGGAGACCGAGTACAACCTCCGGGAAACGCTATCGGGTATTTCGGGTCTTCGAGGCGTCGCGGGCTACTCGGTGCCCAAGTTCTGGATCGACGATCGCAATTCGGGTGAGGAGAGCTCTGCGAATATGCTGTTGGGGGTGATGCACGTTCAGGCGGTTCGGGGTGCGGATATGGAGGACGTTCGTGATCGCGTGCGCAACTACCTGTTGGGACACCACATCGATATCACGCTACAGGTTGAGCGTGAGGGAGAGTCTAGCTGTTGGTGCGGAGCGGGCCGGAGTCCTCTCTCGCAATCGCAGAGCACCAATCTGTTCTAGAAGAGCAAGGTCGATTAACATCTTGAGGCTTTGTCTAATGACGCGGGATGACTGGAGATGTTGGTTAATGATCTTGCCATGAGGATGGGGGTAGAGGAGATGACGGCTTGTAATGAGGTGGCCGCGTGCATATCATAATGGGTGTACTGATGAGCTCGAGCTTGGGGCCGGGCCTCTCGCTCGTTTGAAAAGCGTTACTGTACATAAGCTTGAGGTTATCTCTGTACTCTTTGCTGACAGCGTATCTGCCTCAGAAGAGCAGGCGCGCGATATTGATTGTATAACAACTGAACTGGTGTTCTTGAACCTGCGACCAACAGACGACCCAACCAGCTTGATCTTTCGTTTCATGCTTCCAGCAGTGAGTGACGATGCGAAGATGCTGTTTCACCCACTGACGCATTGCAGCACGCGTCGTATGCAAATCCGGGCGGTTGTACATTTGTAGCCCGACTTTCACATGTCTGAATGTTGGCACACCAAAACTTTTTGGCGTAGTACAACGTCTTGGCATCGAAATTTCACAAAATGGCTTCCTCTTCCTCTCGACCAATTGGCCATCACTCTCYGAATTGCCGTACGTCCGAAAGACGGCTCGAAATGGTAAACCGCAACCACAATTTCCCGTGACGATTATAAGGCGCACTTGATCTGACCAAATCTGGGGTTTGATGATCATCTTTAATCCACGATGATGCCATGGCGAGGCGTGGGCAGCGAAACACCCCGCGTTCCATTGGACAATTTCAGCGCGGATGCCGTGGAGATGTCCCCAAACTTCCCAAAACTCCCCTTGCTCCAGGTTTTGCTTGAGCTTTTCCCCAGCAGGGTCCCCGCGCGGATCCAGGGATGATGCATGATTTCTCCCCTTTGCGCCGACCGCGCCGCGAATTCATTCTCATGAATGTCGTCGAGTCGTGACACACACGATACTATCTGATGTCCAGCTCAGAAACAGGAGGAAGGCTCATCATGGGAACATACTGGCTGAATCATCTCCTGGATGGCCTCCTGGTGTTAGGAGGAGCCCAGATGACCAGGAGAATCTTGGTGCCGAGGAATGTGACACTGCCCACTCGCCCACTGACGGTGAAAGGGTACCTTCATGGATGGACACCGCCGTAAAGGTACCTTGCGCGGTGGGGTCCGCCGCCAATGCCATTCATTCATTCCAAGGCCGCCGCGCCAGTGAGCACGGATGCAGTGAGAGACAGCGAAGAAGCCAAAAAGTTTTGCTGATGATCAAGGAATTGGAGAAATTGGAGACACGATGAAAATCATCCACGGCCTCAACTCAACGAGGAAGCCAACATGTCAACGCCAGATACTACACCACATCCCGTTTCACGAAAGGAACTTATCATGATACCCGGACATTTGAGGCTCCTCCAGACTCGTCGCGCCGCCCGCCGGACGAGGGGCGCTAACGCGCTCACTCGGTGGATACAAGTCCGGATTGCGGGATTGAACCCACCCAAAACTGGAGAGAAGGTGGGGGAACATGCTTTGTGCGCTTCCTTTTTGCCGAGGTTTGTGAGAGCGAGAGAGGACAAGTGACGTCTCATGGCCCATGGCCCATGGCCCGGGGCATGCATGGACGGCCGGCGGGATGCGATTCAAGCCGTCGGGATTTGTGTCTGGCTTTGCTGGAACTGTCCGCCCGTTGCATTGGCGGTCTCTTTTTTCTCAAAAGCCCGGCGCGCGCCTTGATCACACACTCCGATCTCCTTTCTCACATCAGACGAACTGCTTCTTCTTCCATCCCTAATACTCTGCCTTTAATCTCATCTCACCACCTACCTACCTGCCTGACATCCCTTCACGCGGGTCAACCCAGGAACATTTCGGCTTACAGCTGCTTTAAACGTGCATACTGTACACCACTTTGAACATATCCGAATGCCGAAACCCACCGAAAGACTCCAGTCAAGCTTGTTTCCGGTTGCCCGTTGAATAGACAGACGAAAAAGACCACAGACGCACATTTCGCAGAAATTGTACAGAACAACAGACGACAGTTGCTGCTCGATCGAACGACACCAGACGCCGTACGATATCACTAATACCAACTTTCTGCGACAGCGCGCTTGACTGAAGATTCCCAAGGAGATCTCTCTCCTGCGCCGGCCTTTCTTCACCCCCTTTTCACACATTCATACATACACACACACACACAGTCAAAATGTCGTCGACCACTTCGTCGCCAGGCGCCAAGATCAAGCAGGCCGTCGCCGAGACGCTCCCTCACATTCCCGAGACCAAGGAGGAGCTCAAGGCCGAGATCAAGGCTGAGGCCAAGGCCGCCGCCTCCGCGGGCGCCTCCCAGCTAAGGTCTTTCGTTGCTGGTGGTTTCGGTGGTGTCTGCGCCGTCGTCGTCGGCCACCCCTTCGATCTTGCCAAGGTCCGCCTCCAAACAGCCGAGAAGGGCGTCTACACCGGCGCCATCGACGTGGTCAAGAGGAGTATCGCCAAGGATGGTCTGAGGAGGGGTCTCTACGCTGGTGTCAGCGCGCCGCTTGTTGGTGTTACTCCCATGTGTATGTTCACCCCACTTCACTCTTTCCCCCCTCTCCTTCTAAAAACTGTGTGCGCTAACATCCTTCCCCCCTTACAAAGTCGCCGTCTCCTTCTGGGGCTACGACCTCGGCAAGCAAATCGTCCGCGCCACCTCCACCGTCTCCCCCGACGGCAACCTCTCCATCGCCCAGATCTCCGCCGCCGGCTTCTTCTCCGCAATCCCCATGACCGCCATCACCGCGCCCTTTGAGCGCGTCAAGGTGATCCTGCAAGTCCAAGGCCAGCAGAAGCTCGCTCCCGGCGAGAAGCCCAAGTACTCTGGCGGCATGGACGTGGTCCGCCAACTCTACAAGGAAGGCGGTGTGCGCTCCGTCTTCCGCGGCTCCGTCGCCACTTTGGCCCGCGACGGCCCCGGTTCCGCCGCTTACTTCGCCGCCTACGAGTACATCAAGAAGGCGCTGACGCCCAAGGACCCCGTCACGGGCGAGGCCAGCGGCAAGCTCAGCCTGGGCGCGATTACTGTTGCTGGCGCTGGTGCTGGTGTCGCTATGTGGATCCCCGTCTTCCCCATCGATACCGTCAAGAGCAGGCTGCAGACTGCTGAGGGCAACGTGACGATTGGCGGTGTTGTCAAGCAGCTGTACAGGGCGGGTGGCTACAAGGCTTTCTTCCCTGGCTTTGCGCCGGCGCTGGCTAGAGCGGTGCCGGCTAACGCTGCTACTTTCTTGGGCGTTGAGTTGGCTCATCAGGCTATGAACAAGGCTTTTAACTAAGCCGATGGTAGGGGATGAGATGAGGGAGGTTGTTTGGAAAGAGCGGGCCCGATGTTGCTATGTTGTAAAACATATTAGGCCTGTTTTGGTTGAGCCATGTCTAAGCTTTTCTCGGGTTAAGGACAGAAAGATATCATGTTGTTGTTGTTGTCGGCGATATTATACAGTATGGGCGGCAGCGGTGCCTGGGAGTTTGGTTTGCATTTTCTTTAGATATTCTTTGGTTAGATAAGGTATACACGGGCCTTTTGTTATGTCACCAAAAGTATCGGGTTTCATGATCTATGGCGCTTGTTATTGAGCCTTTCGCGGCAGTTCTGTGCTATCTATGTCAGAGTAGTCTCCTGGCCAGCGCGTTGCTGGCTACATCAGCTCTCAGTCTAGGCCAACTATAAGACAACCCAGCAGTCCCCTCAACCCAGTCTTCGCAGCATGGCACAGTTTGAAAGGTATTTAGTAACATTTCGCTAAGGATATCCGTTAAAAAAACGTGGAACAAACTCGCTTCCCTCTCTCATATCTCCTCCATTCTCCCATCTTCACAATCTCCCCAGTCCACCATCTAACACTTATCATCCCCATCACTCATCCCAACCAAATCACTCCTCCCCCAAACTCTCCCTCACACAAGCCCTACACCTCTTCCTAAACTCCTTGTGTTTCCCCGCCTTCTCCTCCCTCAGCAAGCGCGCGGCCTCGACATTGGCAGGGCTATCCGGGTTCGGATCGCTGAACAAGGAGATAATACTCAAAAGCACCTTCTCGGGCGAGCGCGCGGGGGACCACCGCTCCGACGCGTCCTCGTACCCGTACTTGTCCTCCTCGGGCGGGTGCAGGATGCTGATGCAGAGCTCGCCCGACGGGTAGATGTTGGGGTGGAACGGGATGGGCGATTGAAAAGTAAAAGTTGGGGGCATGAGCGGGTAGTTGGGTGGGAAGACGAGGTGGGCGCGGAAGTTGCCTCCTGTTTTTGATTGCCGTGTCAGTAGGGGGATGTGTGCATGCTTCAGGCATTGCGGATGGGATGATCTGATGCAGGCAGGCAGGCAGGTCTGGCAGGCCTGGCAGGTAGATGTAGCTGTAGGTTGACTTTGGGATGGGAATGATAATAACTGGAGCGTGGAGTGTGTTGTTTGGGGGATAAAGGGACAAAGAGGAGAGCGGAAGAGGGGAGGAGGGAAAACGAACCGCCATAGTATTTGACCTCATCGGGAATCATCAACATCACCTCCCACTCAAAGATGTTGTTGTCGTTCACCAGGCCACATGATATCCCGGGGATGTCCGTGTCCTTCTGCATCTGCTTCAGCTCCTTCCGGAGTTGCGTCGCTGCTGCTGAAAATTGGGCCATTGTGAATTGCTGTCTTGGTACCGTCGGTATATGCTCGTATTGTCTTTTTCTTCTTGTTTTGCCGGTAGGCAATGGATGAGAAGGACTAATGACCGTTGATGCGCGTCCGGGATGTTGCTGTCAGACGCAAAGCAAAGGTGACGTTTCTGGCAGCAAGCGAAGGAGCTGCACGGTGATGTGGGTTGAAAGTAGGAGGAGGGAAACGATGTTCGGTTTCGCGATACTGGTTTTGGCGAAGCTTAGGCAGCTGAATAACGATAACCCTTATCGATGCCGTGAAAATTTCTTATGAACTCGAGGGTGGCGTCGGCGTTTGGTGAATGTGAAGTGTTAGAAATCGATTAAGCTCGCGACACTCGGTCGACGTAGATGCAGTTGGAGGGGCGGGGCGGGGATCGCTCCTGCGGTCCGGCACCGTGCTTTCGGCCCCACCGGCACTCCAGATCCCTCCGCAACGGATAGTGGGGCCGTAGTCATCGTTGACAAGGGCAATAACATCAATGATCAATATGTCCAAGTGAATAGTTGGTGCCTCAAGAGACTAAATTTCTGATATGTCAAACGGCAGAGCATAGTTCATCCACGGTATAATCTATGTTGGTATCCCCCAAGTTATCTCAAGCCAGAAACACCGTTTTGGCTATTGAGTAAACTATCAAACAAACAGAAAACACCCAAACCCAGAACGCCGTCCCATGCTATGTTTGATATCTTGTGCGATCCCCAATAGACGTCTTAGAGAGGAAAAAGAAAAAAAAACAGTGTGGCCCGTATCGGAATCGAACCGATATCTTCCGCAAGACCTTCGCAAAGTGTTAGGTGAAATCATTCCACTTCAGGGATGTTTCCATTTACACCAACGACGGGAACCACGGGAAAGGCAGCCAGTAAAGGAGACTTAAATACCCTTCCGACATACGTGCAACCGGTAGACCTAACAACTCCACAACATAACGCAGTAGACACGGTAGTCTGCCCACAGTAGGACCAGCCTACTTCTTCGGAACTCCGAATCCCGTGAACCCCATAGCAGCCATCATATCATCTTCATCGTGTTCGCCCTCAATCCTCACGTCCTCTCCGTAGTTAGTCTTGGCCTTCTCCACCTCCTCTTTCTCCAGCCTCTTCCGCTCCTCCACCTCTTTCCTCTTCCTCCTCTTCTCCTCCCTCTCCTTCTCATCTTCCACCCTCCTCACCTCCAGCCGCTCCTGGAGACTAACGATATGCTCCCTCTTCCTTTCCTGCAGCCTCTCCCACAGCTGCTCAATCCTTTGATGCACCTCCTCAGCCGTCGCTTTTCGCACTTCGCCCGTGTGTCCCGTGTTCCGCTGATGCTGCATGCTATTCGTGTGCTCGATCCACTGCAGGTTGTCCTTGAAAGTCAGGTCGCAGGCCTCGCAGTAGATGCCCGCGCCCCTACCGCGCTTGCCCACGCCCGCCCCCGCGGGCACCAGCATCGTTGTGCCGACCAGCTTGCTGAAGTCTTGGTGTCCCGAGCGAGCGGTGGTTAAGGTTTCGTGGCCCTCGAGAGGCTTGTAGTATTTCTTGCCGGCCATCTTGGCCTCCCATCGCGCCTTGCGCTCCTCCTTCTCGGCCTCCTCACGGTCGCGGGCTTTGGCGGCATATTCGTCGAGATCGTACTTCTTGCGGAAGTCGGTGTCGCCGACGGCTTGGCCGTAGGCGGAGGAGTTTTTGGACATGGTGGCGGATTACGGATGGGCTCTGGTTTGCAACAGGGAATTGTGCGACCGTATCGAGTAGATGACAGTAACGTGTTCGAGGACAAAGGAGTGTGGTTTCGTTGGATTAACTTGAACTTGATGACAATTGAGAACCGTGATGGATGATGGATAAAGTTGGCCAATGCTTTCAGATGGAAATCAATTAAACAATGTCACTGCCAGGAACGCGCCAGAACGCGCTGCCGCTGCGGCAACGACGGGGATCGTTTTCAGGTGGGGCAGGCTCCATCAGCGGGGCATGGCGCTAAAAATGTACCTTGACCCCGGTACGATCTGCCTTATCTCCCCGCGTTTTTTCTTATCGGAGTTCTGGACCCACCTTCAAATTCCAATTCCTCCCCCACCACAGCAGTCAACTCGCTGAATTTCTGGAGCACAGTTTCGTCCCGGACATCAAGGTTCCTTCCAGCTTCCCCAATTCCGAACTCCATCAAGCACCGTCAAGATGCTGTACCTCGTTGGTCTCGGTCTCTCCGATGAGACGGATATTACCGTCAAGGGTCTCGAAGTTGTCAAGAAGGCCGAGCGTGTCTACCTCGAGGCTTACACCAGCATCCTCCTTGTGGACCAAGCTACTCTTGTACGTTGCGCCGCCGTCCCCGTCCTCATCTTCTGTTCCTCTCCTCTTTCTTCCTGTCACCTCCTTGTTTACTTTCGTCCGTAACACCTCCACACGAACCAATGTCCATGCTAACCACCCTTCTCCTCCAGTAGGAATCCTACTATGGCCGCCCCATCGTCGTCGCCGACCGCGAAATGGTCGAGTCCAACAGCGACGAGATCCTCCGGGACGCGGATAAAGTCGACGTAGCCTTCTGCGTCGTCGGCGACCCGTTCGGCGCCACCACGCACACGGACCTGGTGCTGCGCGCGCGCGAGCTGGGCATCCAGGTGCGCACCGTGCCCAACGCCTCCATCATGAGCGGCATCGGCGCCGCGGGGCTGCAGCTGTACAACTTTGGCCAGACGGTCAGCATGGTGTTCTTCCTCGACAACTGGCGGCCCGCGAGTTTCTACGATCGCATCAAGGAGAATCGCTCCATCGGCCTGCACACGCTCGTGCTGCTGGACATCAAGGTCAAGGAGCAGAGCCTGGAGAACATGGCGCGCGGCAGGAAGATCTACGAGCCGCCTAGGTATATGACGGTCGGCACCTGCGCGCAGCAGATGTTGGAGATTGAGGAGGAGAAGCAGGAGGGCGTGTATGGTCCCGAAAGTCTGGCCATTGGCTGCGCCCGTGTCGGTGGAAAGACGGAGAAGTTCGTGTCGGGCACGCTCAAGGAGCTCTGCGATGCTGATGATCTGCTGGGTCCCCCGCTGCACAGCTTGATCCTCCTGGGACGGAGGACACACGAGCTCGAGCACGACTTTGTGAGGGAGTTTGCTGTTAACAAGGAGAACTGGGACAGGATATGGAAGGCTGATTACTGTGGAAAGCAGTAAATCAAGTTTTTCCTGTTGCAAAACGTTCGATTAATTTAACGTGTTACTAATATTGCGCCCGACTCCAGTTTAGTCGTGAACGAGTTGACAGTGCGTTTCCAGCCCGTCAATAATTCGTCTTTCTAACTATGAAGCTAGGTAGGCACATTCATTATCATCATCAACTCATAAATCATCGAATCCCGCGACACTTCCATAACTTAGTGCGACGACCTCCAAGACCGGACCTCCTGCTCGCTAATCTCCCGCAACTTGTTCACCGACGCCGGCTTCCCCGTAATAGCGCCCTGCGCCACATCCGCCACCTTGCCAACAATGTTCTTGGTCGAAATAGCATAGTAAGCGGTAACCATCTTGACGCGGATGACGGCCACGCGCGGGTCCTCCGGGCCACCATCGTGGACGCCATCGCCCAAGTCGCCGAACCAGGCCTTGAGATGAGGGTTGTAGTGCTTCCGGACCAGGTCGCGATCCGTGACGATGCTGGCGGTGCCGCTGACCGAGGCCCAGTCGCCCGTCGTGCTGTGGAGGAACGAGATGTTGATGTGCTCGTCCGACTTGAGGTCGTCCGTCTTGCCGGACTCGGTGTTGGTGTAGAAGAGGAGGTCGATGCCCCCGGATTCCTGTTTGGTTGCACGTTGTGAGTTAGATACGGGATATGGAGAAGGAAGATGTGATTTGAAGTCGAGGTGAACTTGGAGGAACTACATACAGTAGCGGCCAGCGCCATGCAGCGGGAGAGGAGATATCCCGTCTTGGAATCACGAGTGGTCATCATGCTGAACTTGTGGCTGTTCATGAAGCTAGCGAGGTCCTTGATCTTTTGATCCAGAGGCACCTCGGTGTCGAGGTTGGCCTTCTTGTAAGGGTCAGCCGGCTTGTTGCCGGTATCAGCGTTGGAGAAACCGTGGCCGGACATCTTGTTGTTGGTTTTGTTTTTGTTTTGTTGGGGGTGGTTGTTCTCGACGTTGGTTGTAGTATAAAGTTGTGTGAGGATGCGGTGAGAGGGTTGGATCAGTGAAGGAAGTGTGATGATGGTTGTTCTTGTTGGTCTTGTTGGTCTTGCTGCACAAAGTGCTCTGGTGAAAATGATTCTCATGTTTGCTTTGGGAGAAGAAGAGAACGTTGTCTGCTATATACGTGTGGGTTCGTCATGACAGTCGTTTGAGCTCCCCGCTCCTCCTTTCATCCAATTACACTCGCCCTGTCTACTGTACATGATGTAAGCATCCGAAGTTGCTCCTCACCAGTTGTCCCAGCAGACCGTAACTATCCACGGGCAATCGTCATCATAGACCGGCAGCCATATGTGGTGCTTTATTTGCTTTTTGCCGTTTTGGGAAGCAGGGGACGGCTGGTGGTGACGTCACCGGTTTTGGGAGCCCCCTCTTTAAACAACCGAAGCTTTGGCCCCAAATCCCAACACTGTTTTCACGATGGGATCGAAAAGGCGATCTTTGTCTCAGTGAACTGTACACAAGATCGGAATCTGTTATTGTAATCCAATTGTGTGTTTTTATGTGAATTTCCAGGGTGTTTAAACTAACCACCATCTACGGCGATCCTTTGTTCATCCCTCTGTTCATCCCGTCCAGCCGTCCTCGATTTCTCCAACATTAGCCCTGTTTTGGAGAAGCAAGTGGGACAGTTCTCACGGGAGACTTCCCGAATGCAACTTCACTAAAGCCAACCCCAAGTTGATCCGATCTGCCTACCTGCACATACATCTACGTACATCTCTGCACTTGATCCTGGCCTGATCCGGGTCTCGACCGCTTCCCCTGCCGGGCTGTCATCCGGTACCCGCCGACCTGCTGAGATGACATTGCCGGCTGATCTGGTCTGAAGTGCCAATGCCATGAAATGCTCAAGCAGAAGACGCAGCAGCAGGCGTCAAGATCAGCACCACCCATGCCACCTTGCCCTCCGCATCCTTCAAGGCCGTCCAGTGACTAACCAACTTCCTGCCCTTCATCTGCTGTCCCTGTCCCTCACCATGTTCTTCCACTTTTGATGCAGCAGCATCTTTACCTCCGCCTCCACCTCCGAGTCCTCGGAAGGCGAACATGTTCCCGAGTCTCTCCACGGCCCCGTGCTCCTTCAATTTATCACTGAACAACCTAGAGGTAGACGGCCGATAGTCTGAGCTGGCTGCTGACAAGGCCCCGTCTCTTGTTGCTGTCCAATTCCCTTCACGACCGACGTTACTACGGCTGCGGGCTCGTGTTGAGGAGAAGAGAGAGAGGGGTTTGTCTGTCACTTTATTGTCTTTTGAAGGAGAAGGGGTAGTGGTGGATGGGGCGGAATCATGAGCAAGTGTTGATATCTCAAGTGAGATGGACTCGCCCGCCGCCATGCTTTCGAGGACGGTAGACCGGAAGGTCTTTTCGACCAAGTCGGTCGAGCTCGTGGCGCATACGAGGAGCGAGAAGATGGACCGGGAATGGACAATGGACGGGTCGTGGCCCTTCAGGCCGAGGAAGTCCAGGGCTTCGGTAGAGCAGAAGGCGACTGGGAGGTGCGGCAGCCGGGAGTGGCGCTTGTCGTTGGTCTGATGGGGGAAGATGTGGAAGGAGGTTGAGGGCGAAGGGACGTAGCGCATCACGAAGAAGCATGAGTAAGGTGTACTTGTGCTCGGCTTGGGTTTGGGCGGTTCGGGTTCAACTTGGTAATGGTCGTGGAAAGGGTTAGAGATGCCCCAGTCTTTGACGTAACCGTCCATGGGCGAGGGCGATGGTGACTTCCTGGTATTCATGAGAGTGGTCGGGTCTTCTGGCTGGCGCTCTTCAGGGCTGGTGTCAGGCACGTTCTTTCTGGGAAGGAAGCGATCGAAAAGACGCTGTCGGTGTGATCGTCGAGGGGTGACCGATGGGTTCTCGCCTAAGGGACACGAGTTTTGAATGTGTATGGCAGGTCGCTGAGCTGAACTACCGTGAGATTCTGTGGGTGTGCTGGGTAAACAGTTCCCCTCTCTGGGTGTGTCAAAGTTGAGAAGGTTCATGATATCCTGGTGACCTGTGCCCATACCCTTCGATATATTGATCTGACCACCAAGACAGTAGCGAACGATGCCGTCTTCCACTAGAGGGCAGACGAACAAGAAGTTCCAGAACGGAGTTCCATCTTTGCGATAGTTGACAATCAGCTCAGTGTGCTCTTGTCCCATGAAGATCGCATTCCGTATTCGACGTACTGCGTCGCTGTTGGTGGAGTGGCCCTGCATAAATCTGCAGTTCTTCTGGAGTACCTCGTGTCTCTCATAGCCAAACATTCTCAGGAAACCTTCAGAGGCATAGACTACAGGGTTATCGGGCTTCCAAGAGTCGGTAAGACAGAAGGCATTGCCAAGGCCAGGGTACGTTGACTTGAATGGGCTGGAGGAAGAGGGCTGAGTGACGGATAAAGAAGTCCTCAAACGGTCCGAAAGCTGAGACTTGATGAATTCGGGATAGAGGTCATTGACGAGCCGCTCTTCAGCCGCGAACTTGGCTTCTCGGTACAACCTTTCCAATGACGGCAGTGCAGTCCGAGCACACTGCTTTGTGTTTGTCTTGAAAGCAAGTGGATATGTGTAAGAAGCTTCGATGGCGGATGTTGCCGGAACCTCCAAATAAGTTGAGATGTGATTAATCAAGCATCTCAATGTGTCAAGCGCGCCGGTGTACTGGTCGGCCTTAAAATTTCATAGTAAGAAATCATGACTTGGTATCATACCACTGATCGGGGAAAATGAAAATGAACATACTTTCAACAGAAGCTCCAAGTCCACAGAATAGTTCCTAACCTTAGCAAAGTCGCGCAGCTTGCTTCCTACCTCCGGGTCTGAGAACGCCATCTTGATCACCGCACGATCAAACAAATTGGGGAGTGACCCAACATATTGTGCATGTTCACTTGAGGCCACACTCGTAGTGCCCCCCAAGGAGATGGTATCGACGGTGCTAACAGCATCAACGTCCTTTTGCTTCTTCCAGTACCAAGGAGAATTCATCGGACTTTCCGACCTGCTGTCTGGGTACTGACGGAACGAGGACTTGCTCGTATGCATCGAGAGGGCCGAATCGCTTCGTAATCGCACATGAGTTCTTTCAGGTTTCAGCTTTGGACTTGCCGGTGCAGGTGGTGGTGATAATGCCGTCGGATGGGTCAAGGTTGCCGTGGTGTTGGACTTGTAGGGCAGCACCATCGAAGTGCTGGACTGATCGCTGCCGCGCCTTTCGAGGTCCGAGTCAACACCATATGGTGAACAGGGAATGGAGTCAAGTGTGCCTCTCCTAGAGCGCCGCATGATTGATATCGGACTGAAGTGGGTGGAAGGTTTTTGAACCCGGAGTATTCTGGTTTCGTCTTGCTGAGAGGATGAAAAGAACTCGGAGTTGACCACGAAATATAAACGACAGACACTCGCCAACACCTTTCGGACCAAAAAACCCTTTTAGTAGAATCGAGTTTCTGGAGACTGTGCGTATAGCGCTTTTTGTTGACCTTCAGTTGTTCCTCGTGTGCTTTCAACTACCGACGCTCTCACTAGGCATAAACCACACTTTCATTGAAACCAGAGGCGAAAAGGGCGATGATCCGGTCCTTCTTCCCGACTATGGACTTCCCGATCATCATTCCGTGTTGAGGACGCTTTTCTGCGAAGAGCCGTGGTGATCCGTGGATGAGATGACATCCGGCGGTACGGTTCATTGAAAAGAGTCGAGTGCAAACGGGCAATCCCTGATTCCAAAAAAAGGAACGGGGCCCATCTCGGTCATAGGGGTCCAAGTGACTTTACTTTTCACCCACTGCGAGTGAGTGACGGCAGTTCACCTAACCCGAGGTACACCTAGGCTTCCTTGACAGTCGCCGTGCCAACTTCCGCGAATAACCAGTCTCGCCGGGAAAGGCACATCAACTCATCTCAGGCGTTTGCATCGAGGATTAAGACCACCATCCATGCCATGTTTCAACCGGGTCGTTGCAGAGGGCCACTTGGCTTGGCTTCCATGAGAAGATTCCATGCCACGAGCGTCAACACGAGTGTTTCAAGCCACGAGCCAAAGTTTTCTGATGGTCGGTCTAGGGATATCGTGAGAATATTCGGTGATTCCATTTTTGTGGGATTATCGTCGACACTTCAGCGATGGCGTTTGGCGGCCGGATCTGGAGATGAAGAAGGGCCTGAAAGCTGCCCTGGATGAGT
This sequence comes from Neurospora sp. CHS-2018a, assembly GCA_009802275.1. NCBI lineage: Eukaryota > Fungi > Ascomycota > Sordariomycetes > Sordariales > Sordariaceae > Neurospora > Neurospora sp. CHS-2018a. Next base: position 258,693 of record RAKG01000019.1, on the reverse strand, counting down.
TCTGTTTCCCTAATTGAGGGATGTCTTTTGTGTCTCGTTTGCCATTATTGGGCGTCAAAGAGGTCGTGGATCATGAGCATCGGATACTTGCTCGTCTTGTCCATGGAGCGGAAGGTTGGTGATGGAGGCCGGTTGAAACCAGCAGCAGGCTTCCTTCGTCTCCAGTCGTCTGCTTGCATGATTTCGCTTAGTTAAAAAGTGCCGGTTGCTTGATGTTCACAGCTGCCCAAACTAGACGTGAGAGGGCGTGAGATGGTGGGTGACGGATGGATTTCAACCGATGAGGTCTCGGTGTTTGACGGGAGATTTGATGTGCAACTGGCAGCGTTGTCGGAGCCCGGCCGGCAAGAAGACGGGATGTCCGCTCCCCTGCTGCCCGGCCACCCGACCCAGCATAGCGCTATAACCCCGCTCAATGCACCTTCTGCGGGGAGCTCCTTAGTGAGGGGTACCTTATGCGGCCTGTAAAGCTTCCCGTCCCATGTTCGTCCCCGCCTCTTTCCAACTCGACATCAACCTCATCAAACATGGCGATTCTTCCATCAGCATCAACCGTTTGCTGTATACTTTCCGCTCTTTTGTCGTATTCAACATCTCTGTGCCACCCTCATATCCCAATGCTACGCTACAAGTATCTGCACTTCATGCGTTACTCTCCGACTCTCCTGCGCGCACAACATGGCGGGAGTGCCTTGACTGAGCTCGCACTGATATTTCGTCCCACAGACCCTCCGTGTGACACTCGACCACGAGACGATCAACTTGGTGATGCAGAGCACAACCGCAGAGTCCTTCAAATGGTGTGATACAAACGTTGTATTACTGGCAGTCGGCTTGGCAAATGGCCCAATATCCGGTGCCACGTCTCTGCTCATGAAGCCTTCATCATGAAAACACACAACTCACGATGAACGTCTTAGAAGGGCAAGTACGTATGATAGAAAACCACCAGAGGCTTGAAGATGCCGATCAACGGTTGCTCGTGACTTCCCCCACCCCAATGATCCCGGAAAGGTTACTACTGTTGCTACTGTGACAACGGTGTTTGACTATGGCTCCTGCCGGTTGACCTGGTGTTGTGCTCAGAGACCTGCACAGGGGCAGTCAGGGGTTCGATCAGGGCAACCGACTTTGGGGTTATATTACAGACATGGGATGAACTATACTTTCCACCAGCCCGGTTCGGGAACTCTCCTCACATAAAGCGAGGGCTGTTCCGGTTTTCCCGTTCTCCCTTTCTAGCCGATTCCGGCCTCATGTACTTTATCCTTACCTTATGGCTGTCTTCTGCTCACGATGACATCTATTTCCACTCTTTCTCTGCTCCTTCTCGCAGGCCGAGCACTTGCCCAAGATACAGACATCCTCCAATATGTCGACCCTTTGATTGGCGCAAGCAACGGCGGCAATGTCTTTCCCGGAGCCTCACTCCCATACGGCATGGCCAAGGCTGTGGCCGACACCAACAGCACCTCGAACCAAGGTGGCTTTACTCTGGATGGCGCCCCGGTTACTGGCTTCAGCATGATGCATGACAGTGGTACCGGTGGTAGCCCGTCTTTGGGCAACTTTGCCTTGTTCGCCTACACCAGCTGCCCCGGAGGAGACATTAACCGATGCGCATTTCCCAAGAAGACGCGGGCCAACTTTGGCGGGTTTGGCAATTCCAGCGTCTCTGCCAGGCCTGGGACATTCGGAATTACACTAAACACCGGCATCCGGGCAGACATGACGGTTACTCAACATGCCGCTCTATTCAGATTTACATTCCCTGAAAATAGCACCATTGGTGAAGCCGCGCAGCCGCTCATTCTACAGGATCTGACTGATCTGTCGAATTCGAGGCAGGACAATGGAACGGTATCAGTCGATGAAGAAACAGGCCGTATCACGGGAAGTGCTCGTTTCTTGCCCAGCTTCGGTCAGGGGAACTATGTCCTCTACTTCTGTACTGACTTCTCCGGTGCCGAGATATTGGATAACGGCATCTTTGCGGACAGCAGAGCCAGCGCCTCCGTCAAGAACATGACTATTTCCAGATCGATCAATGGCTATCCTCTACCGGGCGGTGCATTCGTGAGATTCAAATCCGGAGCCAAGCCGATTATCGCGAGAACCGCAACGAGTTTCATCAGTGTCGAACAAGCGTGCAGACACGCCGAGTCTGAGATCCCGGACTTTGACTTTGATCGGATTTCAAAAGCAGCAACAGAGCAATGGCAGGCCAAGATGGGCGGAATCAGGGTATCGACAAAGGGCGTGGATGACTCCCTGGTCACCAACTTTTACAGCGGCATCTACCGCACCTATATCAATCCGCAAAACTACACGGGTGAAAATCCGCTGTGGTCCAGCAGCGAGCCTTACTTTGATTCGTTCTACTGGTGTGTACTCGCAGATCTTCACAGTCTCCGTTCTTTACTTACCATCGCAGCATATGGGATCTCTTCCGATCTCAGCTCCCTTTTCTCACCATCACGGATCCGACGACAGTCACTCAGATGATTCGCTCCCTCATCGACACATATCGGCACGTGGGATGGCTTCCTGACTGCAGAATGAGTCTCAATAAAGGCTATACACAGGTACCTACATTTTGTTCAGAAAACAAGGACTCTTCTGACGAAATTTCTCATAGGGTGGCTCAAATGCCGATGTAGTTCTGGCAGATGCGTACATCAAGGGTCTTAAAGGAGGAATCAACGTACGTCTCACTCTATCCAGATCATCTACCATCCATTGCTAATCTTATTCTTAGTGGGAGGATGGCTACGCTGCTGTCGTCAAAGATGCCGAGGTTGAGCCATTCGATTGGTGCTGCCAGGGACGCGGTGGCCTCGACAGCTGGCATGCTCTTGGTTACATCCCCGTCCAAGATTTCGACTGGAAGGGCTTCGGCACATTGACGCGCTCCATCTCCCGCACGCTCGAATACGCCTACAACGACTTCTGCATCGCCGAAATGGCCAAGGTCTCCGGCAGAACAACCGACCAGGAGAAGTACACTCTTTCCAGCGGCAACTGGCGCAACCTCTACAAAGACGATCAGACCTCATTCTGGTGGAACGGCACCGACACCGGCTTCACCGGCTTTTTTGAGCCTCGCTATCTCAACGGCACCTGGGGCTATCAGAACCCTCTGAACTGCTCCAACCACGACAACTTCAGCGTCTGCTCCCTCCAAAACAACGGACCAGAAACATTCGAGTCCTCCATCTGGGAATACGGCTTCTACGTGCCCCACGACCAAGCAACGCTGATCAGTCTGTACGGCGGTCCAGACCGTTTCGTCGAACGCCTGAACTATCTTCACGACCAAAATATTACGTACATCGGTAACGAACCGTCCTTCCTCACAGTCTTCCAGTACCATTACGCCGGACGACCAGCTCTCTCCGCCAAACGCGCTCACTATTACATCCCCGAGTTCTTCCGCACCACTCCCGACGGTCTGCCGGGCAACGACGACAGCGGCGCGATGGGCTCGTTTGTGGCCTTTGCCATGATGGGCCTCTTTCCCAATCCGGGGCAGAATGTGTACCTGATTACTCCGCCGTTTTTCGAGGCGGTGAACATTACGAATCCCTTGACAGGCAAGATGGCGAGGATCAGGAATGTCAACTTTGACCCTGGTTATAAGGACATATACATCCAGAACGCAACGCTTGATGGGGTTAGGTATACCAAGAACTGGATTGATCATAGCTTTTTCACAGAAGGGAAGGAGCTGGTCTTGATGCTGGGTAGTAAGGAGAGTGATTGGGGGACGAAAGTGGAGGATCTTCCTCCAAGCTTGGGTGAGTATGAAGGATTTGGAAACTCGTCGTCACCATCTGGGTACGGGTCTTGGAATAATACTGGTGGCGGTGGTGGTGCCAAACAGATCAGGGGCTGGTTGAGAGAGGGTAAGGGTGTGGGGAGTATGTGATAGCTTCTTTCTTTGTGGTATGCCTTAGCAACTGTATTTCCTTTCCTCATTCATAAGCAAACATCATCGATTACCACCACCAAGCATACCCAGGAAACATAAAGAAAACCTACCCTCACTTATGTATGGCATCACCACCCCTTTCCTCAAGAAAACTGAAACCCCTCCGGTAAATGCCCCCCAAATCCCCCATCCTCCACCAGCCTCCTCCCCGCCTCCCATACATCCCCCGGCACCTCCATTCTAACCTGCCACCCCTTCTCCCCATACTCTTTTATGCGCACCAAATCTCCCACCATCACATTAATCACCAGCTCCCTCCCATTCCCACTCTCCTCATCAGGATACTCCTCCCATTCCAACGGCGGACTGGTCACACTGAATCTCACCCTTTCCCTCTCAGCGACTGTGTCCGCAGAAAAAGGCCACTGCGCCCCAAAAGTCCCCCAACTCCTCCTTTCCATATACGGCTTCTGCACCAGCAAAAACCCATCTACTTTTATCTCTTTGGCCTGTAAGAGTGCATGCGTGAAGCGAACATTTTCGCCCGTGTTTGTGGACGCTTCTTCGATGAGGATTGCGGAGGGGGGGACGCCCATGGAGAGGGCGATGGAAGCGAAGAGGGTGGCTTCGGATTGGAATTTCTTTTTATCTTGGGTGTCACCATCGGAGGAGGAGGAGGAGGAGGAGGAGGAGGAGGCATGGGGATCACCGGTCAAAGAACGCGTGAGAAGGCCTGAGTGGCCCGAGAAGAGGAGGTATCTGTAGACCCTGCGGCGTGGCGGGAGTGGTACTGGTGCCTCTGCTGGGGCAATGGTGGTGGATGATGGAGGAGGAAGGAAGGTGGTGAGAAAGAGATGGGCGGCGTAGCGGGCTACGCGGAGGTCGAGGGAGCAGAGGGTAAAGATTATTCGGGTGGGTTCTTCGCGGTCTTCGAAGTCTTCGGATGGGTCTTCTGATGGATTTTGGGGAGGAGAGAAGGTGGGGAGGGGCATGTGCATTCGGTGGTAGTTGTAGATGGTGCGTGCCCAGTTGTCGATCTCTGTTGGTGTTGCCTTCTTTTTGGAGGTGCTGGCGGTGGTGCTTGTTGTGATACTGGTAACTGCGTTGGGTGTCGTCGTGGGGATGTCAAGCATGTCCGTCGGAGTGGGAACCGGGACCGTGGACGGAGCTGTTGTTGCGGCCGGGGCGGGGACGGTGGAGGAAAGGGACGGGCCGGAAACAGGGCCGTGAGTGCGGACCCCGTCCCGGGGTTGTTGTTCCTGCATCTTGGAGCGTATGCCTGAAGGTATGATGCCCCTCCTTTGTGGTGAAAAGTTGGACCGAGAAAGAGCTAAATCAATCCCGACCGGTGGCAGAAAAGAAGCTCGTGAGCCGCAATTATTATAAGATGTTAGTGGGGAGAGGAAAGAAAAGGCGTCGTGGTAAGAAGTCACCGCGGAAAGTGAGATCGGTTAGACTCTAGTGGCCAGTGCCACTATTGACACTTCAGGTCATCATGAAAACGCCTAGAACAGGGCGGGGTAACACTGGAAAGCAGCAGAAGGCGCTCATGGCCAACCATCACCATTCCTGGTATTGGCAGCTGCAAATCACTGGCACAAGGTACAGGATAGGATGCTGACTGTCATGAGATTCTCTCATATTCCCATCATCAAATCGTTAAAGTGCCATCGATCCATACCTATGGCCGAACCCCGTGCCTACCTATCGTACAAGTTTCTTTTTTAGCCTTAAAAGCCAACGCCGCGCCGGGTATCATGCCCCCATTGAAGCAACACATCAAAACTCCTTGGTCTCGCCAATGGCACAGGTATCAAACACTCCCGTCTCCGGCATTCCACTCGTCTTCAACGCCTCCTTCAACAACTTGGGCGGCTCCTCCACCTCCTCGATGGTCAACACCCACGTGCCCCAGTGGATCGCCATGGCCTTCTCGCACTTGGTGTCCTTGAAGATCTCCACTGCATCATATGGGTTCGAGTGCAAGCCGCTCCACATCCACCTGGGCTTGTACGCGCCGATGGGAATCAGACCCAAGTTGAACGGCCCGCGCAGCTCACCGATGTGCTTGAAATGGGGGCAGCGGGGCAGTGAGTCGTACTTCGGTCCGTAGTCGTCTTCCTCCGCCGGCATCTCCGGTACGGCGCGGTAGCCTGTGTCACCGCCAAACCAGACTGACTTGCCGCCGGACTTAATGGCGAAGGAGCACCATAGGGTGGCGTCCTTGTCCCAGCCTGTGCGAGCTGAGGAGTGCTGGCATGGCAGGCACGATACTTCCGCCTCGATCTCTTCGGTAGTCTCTTTACTATCGGCAGTGGTGACAGGCTTCTTGACCGTCAGGGTGGCATCCTCCCACCAGTCCATCTCCGTCACCTTATCGATACCCGTGTCGCGGAACCAACTCGCCAGTCCCAAGCCGACAAAGAACTGTGCTTCCGGATTGTGCTTGGCGAGCTCGCGTACGGTCGGCTCCGACAGGTGGTCGTAGTGCGAGTGCGAAATGACGATGGCATCCAGCCTGGGGATGTCGGCCAGCGTGCACGGCGGCTGGGTATACCGCTTGGGACCGACGAAGCGGCTGGGCGCACAGCGATCTTCGAAGACGGGGTCGAAGAGCACGCGCAGACCGTTGGGGTACTCGACGTAATAGCAGGCGTGCCCAAGCCAGGTGGCTCGCAGGGCCTTGGTGTCGCTGCTTTGCGTCTGAGACTTCTCTTCCAGGAAGTGAGGCTTGATGACGGGGATCTGAACATTGGACAAGTCTGGAGCTGGCATCTTGCCCTGAAGCCTTGACCTGTAAGCACGTGTTAGCGCAATGAACATGACGCGTCGGCGCTATGATGCTCCTTACAAGAACATCTTCCCTACTATCTGCAGAGTGTTGCGCAGGACACCGGCAGACGGATGCGGGTTCTGGAACCCGATGAGTTCACCCTTGGAATCCCTGACATGATGGTCGGTGGCATCCTCGGGCGCGACACCCAACGTAGGCTTGGACACGGTGGTTGAGTATCCGGCCATGGTGTTGAATGATCTCCTTGACAATGTCCGGGCTGTTGGGGTAGCTCGGGCTCTTATATGATGGTGGTGCACGGGTGATCCAGACAGCAGCAGATGACGTGCGTGGTTCGTCGCAACTGTTGAAGTCGACGACCATCTAGACCGGCATGCTGCCCCTTTAATAACTGACACCGACAGTCCGGATGGCCTTGATGACAATAGTAATCTTGGCTTGTCCGACCGCAAACCCGCGGAGACATATCGGGAACTGCCACTCATTGAGGATGGTCTTGTAGTGTGGTGCAGCCCCACTTGCTATAACCTCTAACAGTGTGCTAGCAGCGGTGCCCCGTGGACAGGCGAAGCGGCCGGCGCAAAATGAATGCGGCCGCGTTAATAAAGTAATAAAGCGACCACCAAATCGTACTTCGCCCGCGTATCTTTGTTATCTTCCAACTCTGCCGTGCACCTCACTCAGAGTCCGAGCGACCGTCTGACTGCAGCGCGCCGACCTGTCAACAACGCCCAACCCAACCTCAAATCCCCTTCTCTGAGTCTTTTCAGTTCTTTCACCCCGCGAGTTCCGGTCCTGTCAGATTGTGCCGCGTGTGGCGTTGGGGGTTGAGGGTCAGGTTGTTTTGCAGCGCTCGCTGGTGGTTGATTGGCGGTGCCCTGAAAGCAGTAAAAGCTCTCACAGACGTGCTCTTTTTTCCCGCCAAAAAAGAAAGGAAACACAGCGCAAAGAAAAAAAATCCATTCCTCCTCCGTTCGCCGAACCTCGGCGTTGCCCGGGGTCCTTGGCATTCCGAGACGACGTGCAACAGAGGGGTTAGGGTTGTTGCCGTTGCAACGGCCACACCCTGGTCTGATGGGGCTTGGCGTCAACGAGGATTCAGGGGTCAAAGTGAGGCCATTCCCAACTTGACTGTGTAAGTATTTCAGTTTATTCCTTTCGCTGTCCCACCGGCCGGAAAGGAAGACAACAGATTTCAAGCTATTCAGGTGTTAAGGTGGGTGCAGGTGATGAGGGGAAGGGATATGGAAGTGTGAAGGCGTGGGTGACGGATAATACGAGGGAGATTGGGGTGATTGAGACGGGGTTTGATGAGGTGAAGGGGAAGGGAAGCGTGAGCATGCCGAGCAGGGCGATGGTTGTTTTGTATCCTGTTGAAGGTGGTGGTCAAAAGTAGGGCGTGTTTAGGTTAGTCGCGGAATCTGGTGTTGTAGTCTTTGTTGAGTGTACCACCGACATGCTTACCTCTAGCTGATATTATACGCCAAATCAAATGCTTTTATTTCCTAATCTTCTAGCATGAATCCATAAATTTCGTGATGGATGTGTGATTGATCGTAGAGTGGATTGATATCGTCTAATTTTCATTCCTCGTAGTAAAGCAACCGAGTGTCTTGGAATCATTCAGAGTCGTCGATTGAAGTAAGAACAAGAAGGGAAAGCAGGCACGCGCTCGACGCCCAAGTCAAACTCAACCGCAAATCCAGGAAACGCAACTGTCATCCTCATATCCTGCCTGATACTTCTTCTTCCAAGCCCTGTAGACGACTGCTCGCATCATATCACTTCCTCCCTCGACCCCCTTTACTCTTCACTCCGCCGATCATTCCACTGTGCCGCTCCAAGTGACATCCTTCCTCCCTCTCTCCATGTTCCAGACCTATTCCCCCTTCATCTTCAACTCCTTCCCTTCTCTTCATCTCGCCTCCCTTATGCGCTCATTTCTCTTCAGGCCTCTTTTCGTCAAACCAGAAGCCGAAAATGCCACCTCAATACTAAGGAGCAACACAAACAACCATCGGCGGCGGTCCCGCTGGCGCACCCGGAGCCGGAGCCGGCGCAGCTCCCACGACACTGCTAATCGGCAACACCGTTCCACCGGGCATGTACGCGTATCCGTTGACGACCTGCGGAGCCTGCTGGACCTGTTGAACCTGGACGGGGTAGTAAGTGACCGGACCGAGAGGCGGCGGCGGGGCAGGTGCCTGGGGTGCGAAGCCGCCTGTTAGGTAGGTCGTGGTGGTGACGGTGTTGGTCAGGATGGGCATCGGCGGCGGCGGAGGGGGAGGGGGCGGAGGAGGAGGAGCGTGGAAGAAGGTGGTGGTGGTATGGGTGGCGTAGCCCCCGCCGGGGAAGACGATGTAGGGGGAAGCCATCGTGTAGATGATGGGCGGCTGTTGATGAGTTGGATCGAGAGGGTTCATGGTATGTGTTGTTGCTGCACCTTGTGCACCTGCTGCGGCACCTGCTGCTGCGCCTGTAGCTGCACCAGTGGCTGCTCCGGCTGCTGCTCCCGCTGCTACACCGGCTGTGGAATGGTCTCCGGAAGCACCTGTGGGCTCGGTGCTGTCGAGTTCTGAGGGTGGCGGGGGTGGTACGGGTTCAACTGGTGGGACAGCTTTCTGTTCTTCTTCGCCTGCGTCGCCGGACATAGCGTCGAACTTTTTTCAGGCAGTTAGAATGAGGGTGTGACGAGTGGGAGAAAGAAATTGCGGGTAGCTAGTTGGGCTTTTTGTAGGAAATGGGAGGGGCGCTGACCTCGAGAAGCAAACCGTTGCTGTCAGCAAGAAGAACCCCGTGGATGTGTCAGACAAGGGAAAGAGGGGTGCTGGATGGGTCGTCACAGGCGGCCGGAGAGGACGTGGCTCAATCTGGTTTTGGGAGTTTGGCATTCAAGGGGCGCCTGGTTTCGACGTGCCTGAAATACTTGGAGAGGCAGCTGTCACGGTCCCGGGACTGAGAAAGGATGAAATCTGCCCCAACCCAACACTCCGGAATTACTCGTTAGTGGCGGTGAATCGTGATACTTCGGCTGTTTGTTCCCCTTCGGTACCCATTACACGCAAGGCTGGAGCGATCTCGGGGTCTGGACTCACCTTCCTCGTCTAGATGTGGGCTACTTATTTCCCACGTTGCTTGTCCCGACTGCAGCCGTTTGCGTCCTTCCACATTGGATGAAAGCGCCACTATTCACATGTAAATGTGTCACCGCTTCAATCTTAGGCCGATGACGTTCTGTGTCTAATATTGATCAGTGACCAGTGCTCCCTAGAACTTCATGGAACGGTAGGATATCTGGGACGCAGTGAGTAACTCGAACTTGTGATGCGTAATTTAAGTCGTAATGGTATCCTTGATTAAGGTGGCTATATCAAGATGCCACATTCGCCATTCCCCAATGGTACTTCTTCCTAATGGCCGATGTAATCCTCGTGCTGTAGTCCTCCACTCTACTTCCTCTCCTCAGCAAGCATCTTCTCCGCCGCCTTGGACAGATCATTCAAAGCATCCTGACGCTTGTACTTGGCATCCTCGATGACACCTACGAGACAGAATGTCAGCAACGTGAACACAGACAGGTGCTACACGAGCCCAAGGTGTTTGTTTGCTTACCCAGATCGGCATCATTCGAGAACCTGGTGTTCCAACGGACAAAGGTGGTATTGGCGAACTCGCCAGAGGTTACGGCCCAGAGACGGATGGTATTGACGACGCTGGAGTAGCTCAGCTCGGGTTCGGCATTGATGACGCTGAAGGTAACGAAGTGTTCGAGGTTCTACATATCATTGAACCCGTTAGCAACCAAAGCTCACCTTGGGAGGACATGGTGGCTTGCTTACGCTGTGCTCGTCCTGCTTGACCTCAATGACATTGCCATCCTTGAAGGTCCACCTCACAATGTCGGTCTCCTCGCTGGTGCCCTTGACATGCTCGGCCTTGGAGATGGCCGACCAGAACTTGTCGAACTCCTGGAGCTTGATGAAGTGCCACACAAACGAGAGAGGGGCCTTGATGACGGCACTCTCGACGACCTCGCCGATGAAGAAGGGCTTGCCAGACATGTTTGGATGTAGTTGTGTTTCTGTTGACTGGTTTGGTTCGGTTGGTGCAGTGTGTTGACTGTCGAGATGATATGATGACTTTGGAGTGTTGTATTTGCAAGCTTGAAGTAAAGTAGAGTGTGTGTTTGCTGAAAGGAGGAGAAAACGGATATTTGGAGTAAGTTGGAGAATATTGCGTTGATCCTCCAATACGTCATACGGAGATCACAGCGCAATGATAGGATGGCAATCGCGGGGTCTGGAGTTGTCTGCGGTTTCCATTGAGGAAGCACTGCAACTTCCCGTCTAAGAGATGGCTGCATTCGCCTTCCTTTCGACAATTTTTGTTTCGGGCAACTGCTGGTTCTGTTCCATCTTTCCTTCCAACTAACCGTGGTGGTGACTGCCTTGGATGCTCCAGGTCTTATACGAATGCAGTGGTCTTGGCAATCAAGGACGTTGCTGATCTGCACATCAATTGGACGTCTCTTGGCGTATCTGAATGGCTTCACTCCACGGTTATCACATCACGGTGAATCAGAATGCATCTCGGTCACTTATCATATGGCAGTCACTCATCACGGAGAATTCTTCACATATGGAAAGAACACAATTGACTGATTTCAGGGAGCGGCATCAATTCAACATAGGGTATCTAGAAGGCATGCTTGAAAAGGAATATCGACAAAAGAGAAGCCTCGCCCAATCCCCGCCGACCCATGCTCAGAAACCCCGAAACAACCAAGAACTCCATAGTCCATACACCATGTCCCAGAATCACAGCTCGGCCTTGCCCAATGACTTCCTCATAAAACTCATTGATCCTTTGTACAACTCCGATCCTCCAGATTGTCCCAACACTGCGTTCCTACAATCTCATTGTGTCCTGCCACGAGCACATGCATTTGTCCCGGTCTCCAGTCTCCTCCCAAGTCCCAATCCCTCGATGAAGAGGTTTTACTAACCCAGCACAGATCCTTGTTCTCGAAGTTGACCAGTACTCGACTTTCTTTCGGATATTGGCAACGGGCTGCTTCCTGAACGTCCGTCCAAAAACCCTCGGCGATCAGATGTTTCCTAATCCAAGTCCTCCCAAAAGTTCCGCCAGCCTTTTGTCGTTCTTCTCTTGGCCAAGCCCACCGCCTTGTTGGAAAAACTCATAGCGCGGCATGGACACCGTCTCCTGGCAACACATGCAGATCCAATGGATAGTATTTAGATCTGCCCCTCCCTCTCTGTTTTGGAAGTTGTGGGCGTCGACGCCAGGACGAACCATGCACTTAGGACACGGTTTGTAGTCCCGCTCGCCCAGACTGAAGCGGAACTGGACCCATTCGTTCATGCGACGAACTTGTTCCAGGAATTGGTCTGCCCTGAGAAGTCTGTGGCCAAGACACAGATCCGCCGTGATGACTTTCTTGCAAGAGCATTGGAAAAGCTTCTTGGCCGTTCGAAACATGCTGGGAGCATTGTCGGCAAGAGCTTGCGCCAGCGAGTCCAAAGTGGGAGGCGTCGCGACAGGGAATGATGTGTTGTTGTGGTAGCGCATCATGTTTTCGGTAATGGCTCCAAGCTCGTAACTTTTCTTGAGGTTCTCCAGGTGATCCGGGTCCCGTTCCAGTGCCGCTTCGGCTTCGGCCCAGCGAGGTTCCTGCTGTGCCTCCTGCGTCGAACAAGGCGCGCAAAGGAAGGCGCGCGAATTTGCTATCTGGTCGTTCGTGAACCATTCCGGTAGGCCGTTGAGCACCAGCAGTCTGCTCTGGTCGCTGCAGTGACCGCAAAGCTTGTGCGGCTCGAGATGGGTGCGGTCGGCGCATGTTCGCACCACTCCGTTGTGCGCCAGTTGGGGGTCTAGGGTACAAGGAGGGACCGTGGTAGCTGGATCAACACGGGCATCTCTCACACAGAAGCCCAGGGCCGCATAGCCTGAGTACTTGTCATGCTCGATAACTGGCGAGCTGCATTCGGTAAACCCTTGATGGGCGGGAAATACTCTCGGAATGGCCAACAGTGAAGAGATGGTCGGGAGTCCAATGAAGTCGTTGTTCCCGGGATAACAGAGTCCTGGTGGGCGCGGAGGCATGGGGAGTTGAGGTTGGTAGTAGATCCTGGGCAATGTGTCGTATGTCTTTCTCTCAAAGCGCCGTCCTGAAAGCTCGTCGGTGGGAACGGTAAGGTTGTGTATGTCGGTGCCGTTGGATAGCTGAAGAACGCCCGGTCGCGGGCAGCGCCTGGGTCGGCGCCTGAAATTGCGGCCAACCGACAGCTTGCTGAGGAGCTGGACGAGATCGTCGGGGGATGATGAAGGTCCCATGGTGTTGTTTGATGTGAAGTGTGATTGCTCTTGTGGCGTCTTAGGTGGTTCGTCGTCGTGTACAGGGAGGTACTGGATGGCGGTCTTGATGGTTACCAGTGAGCGGTTGGTCAAATAGTGTCAGGAGGGAGAGATTTGTGAGGCTTACCCTTTGGTGGGAGAAGTTTAAGTACCCTTGGAGGAGGGAGTTGACTGTCAGTGAACCTTGAACCTTTACGTGGTCGCATACACGGTCGCAACAGGATTATAGTCACTGTGAGGTGAACAGTAAGAAGAATAGCAAGGCTGAACTGCCTTGTTCATGGGACGAACCTTGATCCGAACCTTGATCCCTATGCGACCCCTGCGACATAAACATTCACCGAGCTCAGGAGCCGCTGGTGTGGAGGAGAACAATGGCATTGTCTTTGCGGACAGTTTTGTATAAGCCAAGAGCGTGGGCGAGGCTGGTCGTGGTTTGGACGTGGCCCATTCTCTTGTGAACATCTCAATTATTTGAGAAAAGAAGGGTCATGGTTGACGGCCATACGCTGAACAACTCGACTGTTCTATTGTAAGAATACCTGGCCGAGGAGACTCGATACCTCGGAAACGAAGAGGTCAGGAAGATTCGGGGGGATAAGGATATATATAGTATGTCAACTAGGTACTTGAGTTGATGAACAACTTGGCTGACTTGATGTGAACTGATTTTTATATGAGACACGCAAAACAGAACGCAACGAATGATTGATCTGTCCAGGACCAGTGTTCGAGAGTCACCCGCGACTGCTATTGTTGTTTTGGCAATGTGAGGGGCTCACCAACGTTCCTGTTGGAAGGTGTGACCGTGGCTGGAGCGTTGGCACTCGATCCCTGTAACCCCAGACGGTATGTACCGAGGCCTGTGTCGACCTCAGCAGGAGGGAACTGGTGAATGGTAAGAACTGGTGAATGGTAGGAACCGGTGAATGGTAAGGTAGAAATGGAAATCACGAGCATAATGTACAGGTGTTACCGCCGATATTGGATGGAAGAACAGCTTGATGATAAAAGTCACCGCTGACTGAGATCAATAGCTTGAATCATCTGATCCGCTTTCGCCATCGCGTTCACGTCGAAAATACCCCGACACACCATACATGGTGAAGGGATGGATGGAGCATAGTCTGGGGAGTGAATGGAACCCATGGTGAGAGGTGCGCTTTGGTGAGCTACTTATTCGCTGTTGAAGAGTGCAAAAGGTGGCATGTTGTTTGATGAAGAGCAAATTGATATCATCGATGTCTACCTAGCAAAATCGAAGGGTAAACAAAAGCCCACTAACAGCGCATGGGGAAAAGCTACAAGAGATGGGTTCTTTTGCCGTCTTTTCAAGTCTATCTTGGCCCAATATTTTGTAGCCGGTTTCTGCGCATTGCGCCAGTTGGTGCCGGCTGTCGAACTGGACAAGCGTCAACACTGCACAGGCACTGAGATTGAGCTTCTCCTCCTCTACACAGCAGACTGGAGTTGAAACTCTGGTACACTCCATCCACACCATGATATTCAATTGAAATAAGATGACAAGTACATTCAGGAAATGGTTGAGACTCCTCGATGCGATATAAAGCGACATCGAAAGGTGATGATTCTACCTTGTTGTCTGGAGCCTGCCCTCTGGATTCCCGGATATCTGCAGTGGTTCTCTGCCCTGACGAGTAGCGGTGGTCCGTTGTCCCGTCTTCCCAAGATCCGACACATGGCAAACAAAGATGAGCTTCTGCGGGAGATAATGCAACCTCTTGACAATGGCATTGGATTTGCACACAAGTGTTTTGAATTAAAGGGCCAGAATATTGTCTCAATAACGGCTTCAATGTTCCAACTGGGTTCTACGACAATGAAGGACTGTCTCGCTAACCGTTGATTGCTTATCAAGCCACAGATCTCAATCTCGAAAAACATGACCCGATCTGGACACCACCTCACTTCATGGAACTGGATGGATCGCGGCACGGCGGCTACCTCCTGGATTCCAAGCGCGCTGGAAGGCTGTGCCACACGCGTGCTGCGCGCGCAGTTTGGCGATGCCGCAGCGGATTGCCGCGTGCTTGGGACGCTGTACTCTGTTGCACGCCGTCAGTTTGCCGAGTTGACGGGCCCTCGCGATGGTCAGAGACGGGGGCGGTTGTCCCGCTGTCAAAGACCTGGGGCCGCGATCCAGTCGCGATGTTGAGTTCCTCTGGGAAGCATCACGGTTCTGAAGTGGGAATTTCTGATATCTCTTCAAGATGCTGGAGACCAAATCTCACGTCATTCATCGCCCACTGGAAGCGCCAAAGCTAAATCGCCGACAACCAACAGATAGCAACCAAGTGGGGGGAAGCACCCGAAAATGGCGTAAAAACTCTGGGCTTGGATGGTGCAACGAGGGCAAGTCGTCGAGGTCTCGATTCCCGCTCATCAAGACCGCCGTTTAACGAGCCACGGGCCTATAGGGCCTAACACCGAATGGGATAGAGACCCTTGACCAAGCCAGGCCAAGCCTAGCCCAAGATCAACGCCTCAGCCGCAATGCCCGCCTAGCAAGGCAGGTGAAGCTCTCCCCAGCCCCAGACAGGGGGACTGCACCGTTGCACGAGAAGGGGACCTGGGGACCCATCTCCCCAAGGTGGTGGGTGCATGGGTTCCTTTAGCGTCTTGAACCGCGTCGTCGTCGTCCTTCTCGTCAGCTTCCTGCTTCTTCTTCTTCTTCTTCTCCTCCTCCTCTCCTATTCCGCTTCCGCTATCTTTCTCATGCTCCCACTCACCACGCTCGCTACTCTGTTGGTTTCACTGCTGGATGGATTTTCTCTTTCGTTTATGTTCGCTATCAGTGAGGCTTAGGGAACTCAAGTTGTCGGGTTGGCTTGATTACCTTTCTTTTTTCAACTTGGTCGGCTTTCCAGAATCACCTAACCACCCCTTTTCGGTCTTGGCGAGAATTCGAGCCCAGTAGCACCAACAGACTCGGACACAATGCTCGGACTGCATAGGTTGTCAATCCTCCCGCCAGCTCTGATCTCGCTTGTTCTCACATCCATCCCATGCGCCGCTGTCAATATCGACTTCTTCGACTATCCGGTCGATGCATATGACTGCTTAAACCAAGCATCCACCACGTCCAACTGTGCGGCAGGAACCCTGGCTGAGGCGAACTCGTGCTTCTGCAACAATGGAGGAAATTTCGTTACGGGAACGGCCAGGTGTTTGGCAGAGTCGGATCTGGGAGACCTTGCCGAGGTGTATGGCACCTTCAAATCCACATGTGCCGCAAATAATACGCCCTTGAATGTTGGCGAAGATCAGTACTATTCGGCTGCTGGCTTCACTGGCACGGCGAGGCCGACCAAGGCGATAGCAACCAAAACTTCAACCACAGTTCCGACTCTGACTTCGGTGCCCACCTCGTTCATAACGTCAACGTCACCCACTGAAACCACCGTCAAAAACGCACCGGAGGAAACGGCCACGGCCGGAAATGATGCCGAGTCGTCACGGACAGGGAATGGCAAAGTGAACGAGGATGCTGGGTTATCGACCGGAGCAAAAGCGGGAATCATTGCTGGCTCGACTGTGGCAGGCGTGGCCGTGTTAGCGGGCCTAATAATGCTATTTGTGCGATATAAGAGGAAGAAGGATGGGGAAGAGTCGCACCCGATGCTCCCAGAGCAGCACGGCAATATGCTGCTCATACCAACACCGGCTGAAGCGCGCGCTCTTGAGGAGAGGGGTAGTACCTCAGGGAACTCGGGCGAATGGTCAAACGACTCCAAATGGAGACCCTCGTCAAATCCGACTGATCAACGCAAGAGCGGCTTTAACTGGGAATCGCCATATGATTTGGCATATACCGGGGAGGAGCCTCAACCCGAACCTCCCAAGAAAGCAAAGGAAATGAAAGAACGGGACCGAGCTGAGCTTCAGGGCTGCGATCGCCAACCAGTCGAGATGTCGACACAAGCGCTATCGCCACGGAGAGTGTCGGTGTCGGATGATGCTGCACAGCGATACTCGGGGACGGAGTGGGGGGCAGCGGACCTAGCAGGTGAGACAACCGCATTGTCTCAGGGCCGGGGCGGGAGATAGAAGGTGCATAATGCGTGGTTTTCTTGTTGTTTTTGGTTTAGGCTTTATACCCCCGGGAATGTGATTTTCTTTTCAAGTCTTCTGTTCTTTTAAAAAAAAAGTCATTTGGGCGGCGTCAAGGGTCTTGTTCATAGAGAGGAGACAACAGCTCAAGATGGAATATTGATATGGCTTGTGCATTTTGGTATGGTCGGCACCGGAAAGCCCCGAGGTTATTGGCCAGTTGACACCTTGCCTCAATGAGACGGCGGCATCACAATGCATCACCACCTCCTCCATTCCCGCATCCGCAATCAACTAGATGCGGCTTGAACAGTTCCCGAGCCTTTCACACGGATCAAGATGAGGTTTGTTTGTTTCCTCTAGCCCAGGGCAGACGTACCCGAAGGACTGCCGGCGTCGTCTGGGCCTGCTGCCCCGCGCTAACGTGTGCTTCTCGGAAGGTATGGGCCACTGAGAGCCAAAGGCTAGGGATTCTAGCGTCTCGGCTACAACCTCAATTCCACCTCAACTCGCAGCAGGCGGGGACAACACATCGATTCGAGCGATATCCGTGGACCACCAAGGACCACCTGCCTCTAGGGTGTTACTGTGAGGCAGGCACCACTGGCCTAGAGGAAGCTATTTCCTGCAAATCGAATCACTTCTCCAGGCGGCTTATGTTGGTATCTTCTCCAGTCCTCTTCCGTCTCTTTTCATCCTCTTCCTAGGATCCAACCATCATCATCAATTCGAGGTTTGCCTTTCGTTGTTCTCTTCAACCTCCCAACGTCTTTTTCCGTCTCTTGCTGCAAGTGTTTAGTTGGGTTCATTGCTTGCTGTCTTACCATCATTAGAGCCTGAACATTTTTGAACCACCTCATTTTACTACATCGGTCAGCATCGTCCAAGCCCCATAAGGCTTATTCCAATGCGTCCTCGCCCTGCGTGAGGCAAGGCAACATTAGCATGCATTACATAGCATGCTGAAGGCGGTCATGTCTACAAGAAACACCATCCAACAATCACACCAAAACCATACATACATATGCACTGGCAGCAGGCTTTTCTACCACGGACCCTTTTGGATTTCACATCCTTTCCACGCTTTTCCGGCCGGCTACGCTAGGGTCCAGCAACCGCCATAGCGACAGCCAACAGCAACAGCCATCTTCATCGCGAGAATACCACGAAACTCATCAAACGTGTTTCCTCCTCCATATCAAAATGGCAGACACCGCAGGATACGGCTTAGCCGGTCTATGGCCATGCTACAGCTGTTGCCGGGAATTCTGGGTATGTGCCATCAAATACTTCATCATCTTCCTGCTCTGGTTTCCATGTCCTTCGGGCAAAGCCACGCGGATACCGTATCCGAGCCTTTCCTGCTTACGGCGCCTTCAAGTAACACCCGAGGCTGTTCCGAAAACCCATCGCTAACACACATCTACAGATACCCTCTCTCGCCAACTTTGGACCGCACTGTCTTGGCATCGTTGGCCACATTCCCGTTTGGATCTCGCTTTTGGTTTTTGTGCTTCACTATGCACTGGTCTGGTTCGACCGATGGCGCCCCATCTGGTTACGGAACTTCACTGCCGAGAAAGACGAGGCCAGATTTCAAACTCACGATCAAGAAGCCAGCGCCAACCATGGCGAAAGCTTCGAAGATACGCCGCTACTGCCACGTCGACGACCGATTGTGGTTTCTCGCAAGAAGATATGGACACGCTGGACATTGTGTCTGCTGGTTCTCAATCTCACTGGTGCCGTGATCAGCATATTTGGTGCCGCCATGGCCCATCAAAACCCCACTGAAATCCAGCTACATCTCATACCTCTTATCCCCAATGTAAGATGCGACACATTGATGATACACAGTGACCATTCTTGGACTTCGTACTGACTTCCGGCGCAGATACTATCGGCATTGCTCATTCTCGTTGATCGTCCCAGGACTGTTCGAAGGTCGCTCTTTATCATCGCCGCCACGCTTCTCTCCGTCCAACTCACAGTTACCACGCTTGCCCCAGATGCCATCGGAACGGCATGGAAATGCTTTGCAACCTGGGCCGCAGGCGGTTGCGTAACTCTAACATCCATCATCGTCATGCTCAACATGCCACTGCGAGATCCGCTGTTGAGTAGCTCCAAGATTGGCAAGCCTTTCGCCAAGCCAGATTCCAGTGTACGAAGCCCTGAAGACATAGTCACTCTTTGGCAGTGGATGTCTGTGTCTTGGATGGCACCCCTGATATCTACTGCCTGCAAGAGGCAGTTGCATGATAAAGACGTGTGGCTTCTCGCATCTGACTTCCAGCACCAGCAACTGCACCTCCTTTTTCGAGACTTGACTGGCACTGTACTCGTTAGGTTGCTCAAGGCGAATGGTCTTGATTTCATCCTGACAATATGCCTCGCAACACTCGAGACATTGGCTGAGTTGTCAGAACCCATTCTACTCAAGCAGCTTCTCAATGCACTCATGTCCGAAATCCCCGCCATCCGGGCAGCCCTCGTCTATGCCAGCCTCATTCTTATTGCAAGGCTTTTGAAAGCTCAGTCTGGTGTCTTCAGAATATGGTATGAACGACGCAACTACGAGCGATCGCGCGGCGAAATGATCACCATGATTCACGACAAGACATTGCGCCGGAAGGCCTTCACTATTGCGACGGAAGTGTCCACGCCAAGCTCGCAGACTACTACCTTGTTGGGGGAAGAAGATGATACCCTGGACAATATTAACAATGAGGACGTTAAACCTTCTCGACTCCGGAGTCTCAAGTCTTGGGCCAGGGGAATGTATCAGGCCTCAAAACAAAAATCTGTGGCCCCACCTGAAAGAGAAAAGGAGGCGCCTGCATCAACTGGAAAAATCCTCAACCTCCTTCGCGGTGACGTGTATGAGGTGGCCCAAAGATTTTGGGAGGCATCAACACTCATCACAAAGCCACTCAGTGTCATTATTTCCATCGTTCTTCTGTGGAAGATCTTGGGGTCTGCCTCATTGTTCGGCATCCTTGTCATCGGCTTCGGCATGGTTGTGAACTACTTCATGATGGGCTTGCTAGAAAGGGTAGAGCAAGAGCGCCGTGCTACCACCGACGTCAAGCTCGAGCGCACCAGTCAGTTTGTGGAATCACTCCGTCATCTTCGCTGGTACGATTGGCAGGACCGATGGCTTGGGCATATTATGGAAACTCGACAGAAAGAGTTGTTCCAACGCATCAAAAGCAATGTTGTCAGCAGAGGCATCAACATCATCAACAACACCACGTCCTACATGTTTCCTGTTGTTGGGTTTGCGGCATATACGCTTATTCTGCGTAAGCCTCTAACAGTGGACATTGCCTTCCCGGCTCTTGGTCTATTCACCATGTTGCAGAACAACCTCCGCGACCTGCCTCCCCTCTACACAGCTTTGATCAACGCCAGAGTTGCCATGCGTCGCATCGAGGACTTTATGTTAGAGCCAGACAAGGACGACAACGAAGATGACGAAACAGCCGCCGCTGCCTTCCTACCGGGTTGTCTGGAAATTTGTGTCCGGAATGCATCTTTCTCGTGGCCAGGCTCTGATACCACAGTGCTGGATGTCGTCTCCTTTGTTTGTGAGCCCGGTTTAACCTTGGTCTGTGGTAAGGTTGGCATTGGCAAGACGGCATTACTGCAAGCTATCTTGGGCGAGCTCGACCAGCATTCTGGTGAGAGGAGTGTCCCTGTCGAAATGATTGGATACTGTGCTCAAATGCCATGGCTTGAGAGCATGAGTATCCGTGAAAACATCTTATTCAGTACTCCCTTTGACGAGACGCGGTACTGGCAGGTCCTCAGGGCATGTTGCCTTGTGGAAGACCTCAGGAAGTTCAAGGGAGGAGATAGGTCCCTTGTGGGGGAAAATGGTGTTGGGCTGTCTGGGTATGTAGGAACAATGAGTTTGAATGTGTCCATCACTACGGCAACCCCGCATACATTTTGTTGTCCACTGCATGCCCGTTGCTAACAACATGCCTCTCACAGGGGACAACGAGCTCGTGTGGCCTTGGCCCGGGCGGTTTATAGCAGGAGTCGGATCCTACTTCTCGATGACCCTATCGCCGCCCTTGACCACCAAACCGCCGAAGCCATCTCGCGCAACCTCTTTGCCGACAAAAATTCGCCACTGACGGCGGGTCGGTTGATCGTACTGGTTACTCACCGCGTTGATATTGTTAAGCAATATGCCTATCAAGTGCTGGACATTGTTTCTGGTGGACAAGTAAAGACTTTTAACAGAAGGGAGATTGCGGAACACGAGAAGGAACTGGAAGCACAGGCCGCTACAGCACCGGAGAGCTCACCAAGCGCCGAGTCTTCTATCAGCCAAAACACCGAGGCTTCCTCGTCCGATGAAGAGGCCGAGATGGCGACGGTGGTTGGTAAGTTTATCCAGGAAGAACACCGGGTACATGGTGGTGTTATGGCCACCGTCTACTGGCAATATGTCAAGGCCGGTAAACTCTCCTGGTGGGCCACGATGGTTACGCTCTGTTTACTTATCCGGTTGACCAACCTGGGCTATAACTGGTTCTTGAAAGAATGGGGTGAACAATATCGGAAGTCCACCGAGCTCGAACATGGACTAGAAGCTTTCATCTCCCACCCTGGCTTCAAAACCGACGGCATTATTGAGCCTGGCCGACAGCTTCCTCCACCTGGAGAGAACGTACGACCTTGGCTTATCTGTCTGGCCATTATTGCGTTAGTCCAGGTCATGTTCGAAGCTCTATCCGATGTTGCCCTCATCGCCATCATCTACAATGCTGGAAAATCCCTCTTCGCCAAGGCCATGCGTTGTGTTACGAATGCCACATTCCGCTTCTACGATGTGACACCTGTTGGCCGGCTCATGAATCGTCTTACCTCCGACATTGGCACGATTGACGGGCAGATTGCGGTCCAGGTGTTAACCCTGGCGTTCTATTCTCTGGGCTGGATGACCTCGATGTTCGTGATAGCAACAGCAACACCGGTCTTTATTGTGCTCAGCGTTGGCATGACCGCCTTATTCGTCTATATGTATAATCGGTACTTACCAGCATCCCAGGACTTGCGTCGTCTGGAAATGGTCTCCCTGTCGCCGCTTTTGTCGAATTTCGGCACGCTTCTCGAAGGCTTGACCACGGTACGTGCCTTCCGCGCAGAACCGCATTTTCAGAACCGCATCATCGCCACAACCGATGATTTCCAGAAGATGGACCACATTTACTGGTCACTGCAGGCCTGGTTACAATACCGCTTCGATCTTGTATCAGGCTTCTCAGTCTACGCCCTGACCCTCACAGCCATTTCCCACGGGTTATCCAGCGGCATGGTCGGCTTCGTACTAGCCGCCGCTGCCAACTTTGTGGAGAGTACGCATCAAGTCTGCCGTCGTTATGGAGACATGCAAATGCAATTTGTCAGCGTCGAGCGCATCATCGAGCTTCTTGGCCTCGAACAGGAGCAAGAAAATACCGACAACCCGCCTCCAGCTGGTTGGCCTTCTTATACCGATGACATCGTCTTCGACAAGGTGACGTTGCGCTACGCACCAGAGTTCGACCCCGTTCTGACGGACGTGAGCTTGGTCATTCCCGGCGGCTCGACTGTGGCGGTGACAGGTAGGACTGGCTCCGGCAAGAGCACGCTCGCATATGCCCTGCTCAGCACGATCCAGCCTGATGCGGGTACAGGCGGCCAGATCCGCATAGGTTCCGTTGACATCGCCAAAGTGGACAAGCACATACTGCGTCGACACATAACCTTTGTGGCGCAAGATCCGGTCCTCTTTGCCGGTACGCTAAGGGATAATCTCGACCCCTTAGACGAGCACAGTGAGGACGAGCGGGCCCAGGTCCTGAAGACTGTCTTGGACAACGGGTTCACGCTTGACACCAGAGTCGACGGCGGGGGCAAGAATCTTAGCCAGGGTCAGCGCCAGCTGGTGGGGCTAGGCAGGGCAATTCTCCGAAGGAGTGCAATTGTGATTATGGACGAGGCGACGGCATCGATTGATGTGGAGACGGCAGCGTATATTCACCAGCTGCTGAGGAGAGAGTTGAGGTATAGCACCGTGATTACGATTGCGCACAAGGTGGAGGCGGTTAAGGACGCGGACTTTGAAATTGTGCTGGACAAGGGGAGGGTAGTAAAGGCTGGGAGGAGGGTTTCCAAGTCATAGGAAGGCTCTTGCGGGAATGGTTGTGTGTAAGGAAAGATCGGAAATTGGTTAAAAGATTCAGCGATTGTTTTTGAGGATTAGATTCCTTGTGACGAGCGTATATCGGTAAGGGAGTATCGGTTGTTTAGGGAGACTTCTTCTAGAGCCAGTAGAGGTTAGATCAAGAGAATCTTTGGGTTTCAAAAGGTATACGGATGTGAAGGATCATCAAGGTGAAGCGAGAGAAACTAACTCTCATGGAGCCGATAAAGAAAACAAGGGTATATCAACGTCAGGAATAGACGCTCACAGCTGAGATCTTCTGCCAAATATCTTCCGGACCATTGTCCTCGGTACCGATTGACTACTTCATTCCCCGACCGATCTACGGACCGTCAGCTTAAGCTTTTCATCTGGCCTCCATAAAGGGAAAACTTCCAGAAATTCCATGGAAGTCTACTGGTCCCGTCCCCTTTCTATTCCTTTGTTTCCTCGTCCCTTTGTTCCAAACAAACAAGATGAGAGATCCAAGATCAGGGGTCCAACCCAAACCGACTACCCGGGTAGTTGGGTCTGACCGTCCGTCCGAGTCATGTCATTCCTTTGGTTCCCGACTCCCGAGAGGTGAGACATTGGTTAACAATGTCTGAATGTCTTACCATGCGACACTACGGTGGAAGAAAGACAAAGGGCAAAGGCAAAAAGTGACGACAAGGCCAAGACTCTGACAGCTTCATGTAGCAGGGGCAGCGGGCAGCGGGTAGACGGTGATTTAGAGTTTTGAGACGACACGTGGGAACGTGGGACGGAAGGTTCCGTGGAGTGTTCTCGGGATCGATCGACTGCTTGGGTTTGTGGGTGCAAAGTTCAGTTGAGGGAGTGAGTGCACAGGAAATTTGGATTTGGCTTTAAGTGCAAGGAAGGACATTCATTCCTCGTAGAGGGTAGACGGTAGACACCAGCATCAATCAAGCCCTGAGATGATGGCTAAACTCCCGTCTGTTTCAGTTAATTAACTGAGTACTTAGGATGCCAACGTGCACCGAGCAAGTAATTGATGCAAGAAGTTGATAAACACCATTTATCTCAAGTATAAACAAGAAGTGAACTATGTTATGTTAAGTCAGGTTATGCTAAGCATGTATGTCCATCAATCAAATCCTAATCCTTCATATTTCCAAAATCATAAATTCATCCTCCACATCGTAGCTTTCCTATGTTTATAGGTTCGTAGGTTCATAGATCCACGCTCTCTGGCTGAAGATACTAGGTATCCCTCCTAAAGAAGAGCGAACACCAACCCCGCAACACCCAACAACCCATTCCTCGCCGCAGCATTAGCACCGGCCACCACAGGCGGGGGCGGGATGGCGCTGGAGCTAGGAACGACGACGACGACGGAGCTGATGGTGCCGACACTGCTGCTGACCGGGGCGGGAGGAGCAGAAACGGCAGGAACGGAAGAGCTGCCGGCGGGAGGGGCGGAAACGGCGGGAGCGGAAGAGCTGCTGGGAACAGGAGCAGGGGGGACAGAGACGTGGCCGGTGGCTGAGGCGGTGATGCTGTGGACGGGGCTGGAGCTGGAGCTGGAAACGGCAGGAGGGGGGACAACGACGGCGCTAGAGCTGGAGCTGGGGATGACGGGAGCAGCTGAGGAAGTGACGATGGGGATGGTAACAGGGACCGAGGAGGTGACGCTGGGGATGGTGACCGGGATCGAGGAGGAAGTAGGCTCAACAGGGCAGACAGTGGTGCCGATGGTGATAGTCTCGGTGGTGACGGTGGTCGAGTGAGCCGGGCAGTCGGTGACAGTGATGGGGCACTTGGTGATGGTGTGGGTGGTGGTGGTGATGATGGTGCTGGTGGTCCACTCGATGGAGGATTCAGAAGACTCGGAGACGGGAGCCGAGGTCGAAGAGGACACAGGGGCCGCGGAAGTGATGATAACGGGGACCGAGGTGGAGGAGGCAGGCACCGCAGAGGTGACGGTAACCGGGACCGAGGATTCGGGAGTGGAAGTAACAGGGCAGACGGTGGTGCCGATGGTAATAGTCTCCGTAGTTATAGTGGTGGAGTGAGCAGGGCAGTTAGTCACGGTGACGGGGCATTGAGTGATGGTCCGGGTGGTGGTGGTGACGATAGTGCTAGTCGTCCACTCGGTGGTGTCGGACTCCTGGGCGGAAGTGGTCGAGGACACAGGGGCCGCTGAAGTGATGGTAACTGGGACCGACGAAGAAATCACGCTGGGGATGACGGTGACGGGGGCCGAGGAGGTGACGGTAACAGGAGGGACCGAGGACTCGGGAGTGGAAGTAACGGGGCAGACGGTGGTGCCGATGGTGATGGTCTCCGTGGTTACGGTTGTGGAGTGAGCAGGGCAGTTGGTCACGGTGACGGGGCACTGAGTGATGGTGCGGGTGGTAGTAGTGACGATGGTACTAGTAGTCCACTCGGTGGTGTCGGACTCCTGGGCGGAAGTGGTGGAGGAGACAGGGGCCGCGGAGGTGATGGTGACGGGCACGGACGAAGAGGGAACGACGACCACAACCGAAGAAGAAGTTTCGGGCTCTTCATCGGTGCATCCATCATCGGTGGTCGAAGAGGCGGGAGTGGAGCTCACTGCCGAGCTGGGAGGAACGGTAATGGTGGCCGAAGAAGAGGGAGGGACGGTAACGTCAGTCGAGGTCTCGGGTTCGTCGTCAGTGCAACCCTCATCGGTAGTAGAAGAGACAGGAGCGGAGCTCACTCCCGAGCTGGGAGGAACGGTAATAGTGGCCGAGGAAGAGGGAGGAACGGTAACGTCCGTCGAGGTCTCGGGCTCGTCGGTGGTCGAAGACTCAGGAGCAGAGCTGCTGACCGCGGAGCTGGAGCTGGGAGGAACGGTAATGGTGGCGGAAGACGAGGGAGGAACGCTGACGGTCGCCGAGGAAGAGGGCGGGAGAGTAATATCCGAAGAAGTCTCAGGCTCATCATCACAGTCATCGTCATCCGTAGTCGTGGACGAAGTGGGCGGGGCACTCGTCACGGTAGAGGAAGGCGGCTGGGTTATATCGGGGGTAGAGGTCGGGGGCGCAACCGTGGTAGTCGGCTCCTCATCGTCACAGTCCGAGTCATCGCCATCATCCGTGGCCGTAGTCGTCACGGGAGGAACACTGGTCTTGGTAGTAGGTGCCTCGGTCGTGTGAGTAGCGGTATAGGTGACGCAGGAGCAGGCAGAGCTGACAGCCGTGCGATCGTTGTTGCAGTTCTCCAGGTAATCCGGGATCTTCTCAACGCTTCCATCCAAAAACCCGGGACAAAACTCCTTGGCCTGGGCGTAGAACCGCCCATCCGTCATCTCATTGTAGCAGTTGTCAGGGTCCTGATATCCCGTGTTAGTAGATGGTCTTGGCTCGAGGGCCATAGAGGAGTGATCACTTACACAGTCAGGATACTTCCATGCCTGGGCCAGGCCGAGGGACAGGGCCCCCAGAGCAAGAGTAGCGGCACGCATTGTGTCCTTGCGATATCCTTAGTTGCTGATATGAAAAAAACGACCGACTCCTGGAGTAACACAGTATGTTCACCAACAACGAAAGTATATGGTGATCCTGGTTGATAAGTCCTTCCGTATCTGCAGACAAACGAGCGACTGCGGGTGGTATTAGATATTACAAAGGGCGGACTATTTCCCTTGTTGCAGCGAGGAGTAGAAGCAAGAAAGGGACCGGAGAGGAGGGCACTCTGGTGGCCCCGAACGGGACCGCACCTCTTTTATAAAGAGAAAAGAAAAAAGAAGAAAATATCTCCCCATCCTTAACCGACAGCCGCTATGATCGATGGCCTCTGGGGCGAGCCTTCGCCCCGGGACCTGGAAAAAGGCTGAGGTGCCATTCCCAAAGCGGGCAGCAGCCGGGCAATACGAGATCTAGGCAATATTTGGCATCCAGTGGCACCCTACACAGGTGGTGAGGTAGCATTCTGGGTGGTGAGCTGACAGGGGATCAGGGGGGTTATCAAGACCAGATAAACAAGGGTCGTGGATGGAGGAGTGCCGAGCATTGCGAGCTACCTTCGAGCTACTGCAACCTTTCCACCTGCCATCCCAAGCCATGGTACCCGTCCATCGGCCTGTCCTTTCACCCAATGCCAATCGGTTTTGCGCCCATCGTGAGCGTCGGTTAATCGGCCAGATACCCGCTCTCCACGCTAGAGAGGGGCTTGGCTCGAGCTTGGGACCGATGGTGTGTGGTCTAGACGGTGCTTGTTGTGGAGTTCTTCCGGTGACGTTGTCTGCCAAGTAGCCGCCCGCAAAGGCCGCCTGTGCTCAGTTGCTGTTATTATCCTCCTTCCCTTTTGACGATGGGTTTTCTTGGGACTTTGTGTGGGGGATCCGCCCATGGTAAACTTTTGTTGATATGATGTGGGGCAGGTGGTGATGGTGATGATGATGATGATGACGAAGAGGGTGACAATGGTGTTGTTCTCAACCCCTCTCCTCTCTCGTGTCTAAATCTGACCGTTGACCTGCAAAGTGCAAAATGCTCGACTAAGCGAACGAATCTCGGCGAGCGATGCACATAATACGAGTTACACAGGTCAGAGTACCTACCTTACACCGTTCTTAGGGGGAAGCGATTTGCATCCATGCCGTGAGTTGTCATGTCGATGTGGTGCAACAATGCCCCTTTTCCCCCGAAAAAAACTGTCAGAGACGCATCTTGAATGGCTGTCAGCGCACAAAAGCCAAGACAACACGCCATGCAGCGTTGGGAATGAGGGCAGAGAATCAAGTCGATGGGTAACCACGAGGCCCAAACAAAGGTGCCATTCGAGCTGGAGAAATATGTGATTGGATATCGAAAAAGTCCTTTGTTCGATCCAGGTGCCAAGGGGGCCCAAGGGCTCTCTCGCTTTCTTGTCCGGCCCGGTTGGCTTTGACCAGTCGCAGGAACCCTTCAAGTCCGAACGTTTGACTGGTCGGAACCCCGGTGCCGATGCAGTTGGCTCGGATTGGCTTCTTCGCTTCCATCCTGTTGAACCTGCTTGGGTGCCCTCATCATCAGTTCTTTCCTCCCTTTTCTGGAAGTTCCTTCACACCGTTCACTCCTCCCTGGACCGGTAAACAGGTGTTGCCGGCCACCCGGAGTCCCGGAGAGCACAGAGGAAAAGCAGTTCCTCGTCTTTTCCCATCGGCATAAAACCCCGTTCTTCTCGTATTAACCATCTGACTGCCTTGGAATCTCGCCATGTTGGTAACCTTCAAATGCTTTTAGATCCACATCAAAAGTCTTCTGGCATCATTCCGTTCTATTTTGAAGGAGTGGATATTTCTTTTTGAGGGGTTGATGCGCTAGATGACTGTGACGTTGCCGCAACTTTCGGTCTTACCACGGTAGGGCTGGCGATCACGGAGAATGCGGCACGTACCTTGAAAATAACAATGCTGTAATATCGAAGCTGCCGGAAATGGAACGGGACTGTCGAGACCATATCCAAATGTTTCCCAGGGCGACCGGTAGAGATCCGCTTTGGTCAGCATATATACGAGCAAACACCCACCATACATGTAGTGGCGTCGGTCAAGCGGTTGTCAAGCGGTTAGGTGAGGACAGTCTTTGCATCGCGGTACAATCAAACTGTTGGGTTCTCGCGTTAGTGACAGTAACCTCTGACTGTGAGGTGGTCCATGAGAGCCTCTTCGGTGGAAATTGTTCTTGACTTACCTTACCTACATGTTGCGACGTGGACTCGCTATCGTGCCTGGTATCATCATTCGCAGCTGGATATTTAGATCACTCCACGCGCTAAGGAGATGGAATACGAGGTTAACGAGGATGTGCGTGGGGAAGATGTCAGATCGTGAATCTTGTTTAAAGAGCGACGAAGGAAAACCAAAAAGAAGCAAAAGTTCTACCTACGTAGGAATACGAAGAAGGGCCGAAGTGGTGCTATTAGTTGGGAAAGCCGATCAGCCATCATCAGGCTGCCCGCGTTGGTTTCTCCATGATTTGAGCTTCTCAGAGCTGCTGAAGCAGCCACCAACATGATGATGACTCCAATTTCGGCTTCACATCGCAAGAACTGGAGTTTCTAGAACAAATATTGCGGTTTGTAGGTATACTGTCTCCGGCAGCCTCCCCGGCCCTCCCGTAGATGCCAGGACCCGATCCTGTTTGCGTTCTTGCGGAGATGATATCCGGGATCTCATCAATACCGACACAGCTTCAACAGTGTAAACCAAGGCAGGAAACAAAGACAAGTCAGTCAATCCGCAGAGTATCTCAATCGGGAGTGTTCCTCGGCTTTCAAGGACGGGTTGATGTTAATCAAACACACGTGGTGAGCCGCACTTGCGGGTCGGCTTGTTGGATCTCGGGGCTTGTTAATCATTGAATGCCAGTGATGATGATCACCTCGTCGGCATGATACTTCCGCCCTTAAACTTTGCAAGACAGTTATAAGCGTATTCGTACCATAGTCCTTTGGGGCATGAGCAACTGGATTTGCTGGGCTGGTTCGTTTGCATTTGCTCGTGGGCCTTACCGAGCCTTCTCGATGCCATCTCATGACGAAGGGAAAGGCATACAAGTAACTCGTATAAATGCTTCTGGCAACGGTATCAAAGTATACCAGCTACATAGACGCTTTTTTAAACCGAAATCATGTATAATTCGGACCATTGATTAGCATTGGCATGAGTACTTCACGAGTGTCCACGGGTAGCTCAGGGGGTAGTGACGCGGGGCATCCCCGTGGCACCTACTCTATAGCATAATTGCGTTCTGGCAGCCGCGTTCGTCTGACGAACGTGAGCTCGTTGCATAAGGACGGTCGTTATCTGACTTTCATCGGACACTAATATAGATTAGAAGTCATCATCACCAGATTCAGTTTACCATCGTGCCATATCCACGCTACGTTTCCGCGCATCAGGCAG
The DNA here is from genome assembly GCA_009802275.1 of Neurospora sp. CHS-2018a. Classification (NCBI taxonomy): domain Eukaryota; kingdom Fungi; phylum Ascomycota; class Sordariomycetes; order Sordariales; family Sordariaceae; genus Neurospora; species Neurospora sp. CHS-2018a. The sequence continues at coordinate 228,443 of RAKG01000019.1, read as the reverse complement.
CGCAGTATAGCGGACACTATGGAAGGAAAATTTCAAACCTGAGAGGTATTTCAGATATCGACTACAGTATAATACGTCAGCAATCATCAAAGTATAAGATTCAGTGTGGTTGTAAAGCGTCACCTACATTCCGAGGACTTCACATCATCGATGGCCCAAAGGGTTCCGTTATGGAGAGATGCTGGCAATGGTAAAAGTGTAAACGGATCTAAATTGTCAACGTGCCTGCAGTTATCAAGCTCAACATCATCTTGAAGGGACACCAAGCCGTACTTAGAAACCTAGTCCTCATCATTCTTCACACTCCCGCCTACTTTCGCGATGAACGACCTGTCCTCCAGTCAGATAAGAAACACCAACACCTCCCTCACCGGCCTCCACTTCAGATGACGACAACTAGGAATATACATACCATCTCTCTTCCGAGACTTCTCATGCATACGGCTCACCACACTTCTGGCAATGGAGCACAGTTCTACAGAGAGGGCACGTCACCGTTCCAAGACGATTCTCCTTCTTCTGCTTCTTCATCGTCGTCGTCCTCACTCTCGCTGGATGTTGCGCCTCGGATCAGACAGCCAATATGCCACTTCTCGTAGCACATGGCGCCGATGATGTGACCACAGCTGGTGACACACGCGGCTTCCATGTGCCTGTCTCCGCGGCGACTTTTGAACCCGGCGTAGTAGAGTTCCTCTTGGCAGATGCAGCACTTGAGCTTGGGGGCATCGGCGAGCGTTTTCTTCTTGTTGATATAGTCCTGCGAAAACTGGACGACGTCCGACCAGCAGTTGGTGTCACTGGGAGCATCATCATCATCGTCGTGAGCAGCATCGTCTTCCTCAACAGTTTGAGGAGTGTCTGGAGTAGGAGTAGCAGTAGGGGTCGAACCTTCATTTTCAAGTTGTCGAAGAAGGCCTCTGGGGCGCAGTGTCCCCGCCGGACAGGACTTGGATCGTTGTCTGTACCAATAACCGAGATTGTCGGAGTACTTGTGTCCTAGCTGGATCATCCAGTGAGCGACGCGGTTGTCGAATCTCTGCGTCGTGTCTTCGACCCAGGCGAGTCGGCGGTCGGCTGTCAGCGGGTGCATCTGGACTATGAAGGTCTCGGTGATGTTAGAGCCGAACTTGACTTGAATTAGCTCGCCTAAGGCTCGAGAGTTCAGCCATGTGGGTGAGGTAAGGAAACTCTCGGATTTGGATACAAGTCCGAGGCTCGAGCGTGTCTCATCTTCGAGTTTGACGTACCTTTTGTTGTCTGCGACCAGGGCTGTGTCTGGGTACCAGTGTGACTCGAAACCCGGAGCGCGGTTGGCGGGCTCCAGATCGATGAAAAGGATGTTGTCCGGAAGGGTTGAGGGCATTTTTGCTGTTGAGTTGTCTCAGTTGATCAATGGTCGGAACATAAAAAGATAGCAAATATGTCTAGGAGAGCTAAGCAGCGTCGAGAGCCTCGGACTTCTTAATACTAAAATATTCCGGTGGTAGCAACAACGGATCGAGGGCTTTTTGGAGCGCTAGTTATGAACAGCATTACTGTCAATCTACTGTTAATCAGCGAATCAACAATTAACAATGAGGTTGTGCCCAGGAATATGACATAAACTGAGAGTAGCATGATCGGATTTGCGAACAATGCTTCTCTGCTATAACAAAGGACCGGATCACAACTGCTTCTTCCCCGTCTCATTGTCGCGGAAGTACCGCCTTGCTATTTATTGAAGAGGTCCATGGGCTTCGACGAATGACTAGTGCAAAGGATACCTCGTCAGTTTGTTGGTTGTATGTGGTTGTGTTCGGCTGAATGTCTATCTTTCATGAGCGGTTAGCATCATGATGTTTGTCCGCATACTCCGTTCCAAAAGGGCTATGTGAGACCGCGAACTTCAAGCATCGAAAAGAACAAATGGTTGGCCTCGCATGATCGCCGACTGTCAGCTTACGGGCCGATTGATAATATTATCTGTCTGGTTAGTTGATAGTCCGAGCAAGTGGACCCCCACGCCGCCAGCCACATCCCATGAGCGGCACGGCGCAACATCTAACACCTACTTAAACCTCTTCCCCCTCCTTAGTGGCCTCAAGTTTTGATTTTGGTCCGGCTTCAACCCAGCCGCTTCGAACCAAGACCCATCTTCAAACAAACATACGTACCGCACCGGTATCTCTCCAAGGATCATCATCATGGCGCCAACATCTCAAACTACCACCGCCTCTGCTACGGCTACCATCCCGCTCCTCTATCGAATCATCTTGCTTTATATCGAACCCCTCTTCGCAATCAACGGCGCTCTGATGGTCTTCTTTCAGCCGGCCAAATACGCGGCCATGATGACGCGCGCATCTGTGCCCTACGATGCCCCCTCGCAATATCTCTACACGCAGATCGGGAGTGGATGGCTGTACTTTGCCTTCAACCAAGCCGTCATCCTTCGGCTGTACGATGATCTCCGTCTATGGCAGCTGCTCTGTGTCGGCATGCTCCTCAGTGATGCTGCGTATAGCTGGTCTGTGATACAAGGGCTAGGCGGATGGAGTCAGTGGATCAAAATTGGAGAATGGGAAGCCTCAGACTGGACCTTATTGTTGTCAACTCTGCCGTTGGCAGTAGTGAGGGTTTTGGTTCTGCTTCAGAGTGCGGCGGGAACGAGGAAGGGTGAAGTGAAGGTCGATGAGAAGAGGAAGTGAAGTTTGCCGACAGACAAGGACGACAAATGACTTGGGATGAAAACTCGATGGCAGCATATGGCCAACAGTTGCGAAGGACAAGGAGTTTTAATGTACGGGTGGAATACCTAGTCCTGGAATACCTAGTCTTCGTAACAAACCCATCATCGATATTTGGGATTGATGAATGTTGCTGTGTCGTCTAAGCTCGAGGGGTTGGAGAATTGGAGGATTGGAAATCTAACTCACTGAAACATCATGTAATGTCAGCTTCAAGTGCCATCCATAATCGAGAACCGTTATTTGGGTGCTCCAGACTGAAAAGCAGACAAAAACAAATGAAGCCCGGGCATCGATGGCCGAGCAACAGCGACCCTAGTCAAGTAGCCGGGTCCTCCTGGTTGGTGACCACGTGACAGATCCTAGCTGTCGTGGAGAGATCGAGGAACAACCTGACAGCCCCCTGAACTCCCCCTGTTGTTTTGGTTGGGGGATCTTTTTTCTTCTTCTTTATTTTTTGCCCCTCTGCCCCTCTTTGATGGCTCTCTGCATATTTGAAACCGATAAAAGGCTTGCAAGAGGTGTATCAAGTTTTAGTTAGACGCACCCTGGCACCGCTAATGTCGTGGCCACCAAGTCTTGTTGTGTCTTGCCCATCATTATCAATCTTGTCCTGCTCCTGTTCCTTTTGGATATGAAAGTCTCGGGAATCAGTTGAAGCAGGATAACTCTGGATTGCTATGAACAATGTGAAACGTCGACTTGGTGTCGATCGACCAGACGTTCCAGGTTGGCCCAGGGCGTGTCCAGGGACTCGGCTTCGTGGGTCTGACTTGTATCCTTGCTACAGCATGTGTCTGCGTTGATGAATCGGAGGTCATGTCGACGGATTTATACTGCAAGTCCGTCGGGCAATCTTGCTGGTGTCGTGAACTGTGATTACGACCGATGAGCCCAAGGAAATTGGAACCCAAAATTAGCAACGTGGTGGCAACCAGAGTGCTGGAGAAACAGAGGTGGTCCCTGCTAAGCTTTTAGTGGCATCTTGTCGTCGCTTTGTCCATCAGCCTCAAACACGACCAGAAGCATGGCTGGCATGGCTCTGAAGCACGGAACCCGTCAGGTTTCTCATCGGGCCGCATCTGACAAGTCGGGCTGTTAGCGTATATTGGATCTTGGGGTCTCTCCATCCGCTCATCTTGTCGGCTTGTTTTGATCGTCTCAGTGGCAGAGTGGTTGTTGCAACATTCTTGTATTTGACGTTGATTCGATGTTGGAGAGATTGACTGCGAAACTGCGGACAGAAACTGGACCCCGGCGGGCAATTAGTACCCCACTTTTTGTTAGTGACAGCCCCCAGCTGGCTCCCTGGCCGAACAAGCCTGCCGCGAATCACTGGGCCCAGGAAGGAAGAAGGAGAGCGGAAAAGGAGAGAAAGCGGGGCCCGCGACAGGGCAGCCAGGCCCAGCGACCTGACCAGGAGACGGGACCAGATTGTCTCCTCCACCTTTGGTCCCGCATCAGCCACTAACAAGGATCCCGCCCGCTGAACACACCAGAATTGCTGGCGCTCCCGTCGCTGTGAACCGCGCCCACCACGCCAACCACGCCCAGTGCACACAGCCCACTGCACCACCACCTACCCGGACAGCAGCAGCACGCCAGATCCTCATCAGTGGCATCTGTCCGCCTTCCACTTTGTGTTCCGCCTCCCGTCTTCTCGTTGTACCTCTACAACCATCCCACTTGCAACAACCATCCATCTTCAGACAAGAGTGTTGTTCACACACCACCTTGCTGCTGCGCCAAACAGTAGTCGCCTCCCAGTCTGTCGCACTCGGTCGATTTAGATTTCCGGACAGGGCCTCCTTTTCTCTCGGCGCCTTCTCTCCCTCCACAGTCCACTTCCTCTGTTGACACCGACCCGAGGTATCGACACCGACACCGACTTCGACTTCGACGCCGACGCCGACATCGAGATCGTCCTGTCACGTCACCCCAACCTACCTACCCTACCTACCCTTCCATCCTCTACCTAGTCTCTTCGCATTTCTTCGCTTTTATCCTAGAGAACCTATCTGGACGGACACCTTCCTTGCCTCCTTCTTCTCCTATCCGCCAAACCTCCTATTGGCGTCCAACCTCAGTCCTTTCGTATCCTGCGGCTGGTCCACCTTACCTACGTCCATTCCCCTCTCAGTCTTCCGCCAGACAGCAAAATGTCTTGGAAACTTACAAAGAGTATGTTGGCGAACCCTCGTCTTTTCCTTTCCCGCGGCAGAACACCATGTCTGACATGTTGGCACACCAGAGCTGAAGGAGACCCATCTGGGTCCTCTTGCAAGCACCTTCTCCCGCTCGCCCTCTACCTCCACCATCACAGATAAGGAAGACAAAAGCCAAGCGGGCAGCTCGGGAACAGCCACCCCTTCGAACGAGAACACCATTGGTAGGCGCTCAGCCCGTCTCGTTCACTCGGCCATCACAAGATTAACCTCTTTTCCTTTCACAGCCGCTTCCGAAGCCCTTACGCAAGCCCCGATCGTCAAGCCCCCTAAGCCCGGTATCCTCGTCGTCACCCTCCACGAGGGTTCCGGTTTCTCGCTACCCGAGCAGTACCGCAATGTCTTTTCTTCAGGCCATGGCGGCAACTCCATGTCGACTGGAAGTGCCCTTAACGTAGCAGGCTCCATTCGAACCAACAACTCGTCGCGAACGGCCAACTTCCTGAGCGGCTCTTCGCGCCCACAGAGCTCTGGCGGCTTTGGTGCTATTCCCACGAACCACGGCCGTATTTCCACAAAGTACATGCCCTATGCCCTGATAGATTTTGACAAGGTCCAAGTTTTTGTCAACTCGGTCGAAGGCAACCCAGAAAACCCCCTCTGGGCCGGCTCGAATACCCAGTACAAGTTCGATGTGTCCCGAGTTACCGAACTTGCAGTACATCTTTACATCCGGAACCCCAACGCCGCTCCTGGCTCTGGCCGCAGCCAAGACATCTTCCTCGGTGTTGTTCGTATTAACCCCAGATTCGAGGAGAAGCAGCAGTTCGTCGAAGACCCCAAGGCCAGCAAGAAGGACCGGGAAAAGGCCGCCGCCGAGTTTGCCAACAAGGAGCGCGCTCTCGGACACAGCGGTGTGGAATGGGTTGACGTTCAGTATGGCACCGGAAAGCTCAAGATTGGCGTCGAGTATGTGGAGAACCGCGCCGGTAAGCTCAAGATTGAGGATTTCGAGCTTCTCAAGGTCGTCGGCAAGGGCTCTTTCGGCAAGGTCATGCAGGTGCGCAAGAAGGACACGAACCGTATCTACGCTCTCAAGACGATTCGCAAGGCGCACATCATCTCGCGTTCCGAAGTCGCCCACACGCTCGCTGAGCGATCCGTTCTGGCCCAGATCAACAACCCATTTATCGTGCCGCTCAAGTTCACCTTCCAGAGTCCTGAGAAGCTATACTTCGTCCTCGCCTTCGTCAACGGTGGCGAGCTGTTCCATCATTTGCAGAAAGAGCAGCGATTTGACGTCAACCGCAGTCGTTTCTACACGGCCGAACTGCTGTGTGCCCTCGAGTGCCTCCACGGCTTCAACGTCATTTACCGCGATCTCAAGCCGGAAAACATTCTCCTAGACTACCAAGGTCACATTGCTCTCTGCGATTTCGGTCTCTGCAAGCTGGACATGAAGGACGAAGACCGCACCAACACATTTTGCGGCACCCCTGAGTATTTGGCGCCCGAATTGCTGATGGGCAATGGCTACAACAAGACTGTCGATTGGTGGACATTGGGTGTCCTTCTGTACGAGATGTTGACGGGTCTCCCGCCTTTCTACGATGAGAACACCAACGAGATGTACCGCAAGATCCTCAGCGAACCGCTCCACTTCCCCGGACCCGAGGTTGTACCACCAGCTGCCAAGGACCTCTTGACCAAGCTTCTCAACCGCGACCCGCAACAGCGTCTTGGTGCCAACGGTGCGGCCGAGATCAAGGCGCACCCCTTCTTCCACGCCATAGATTGGCGCAAGTTGTTGCAGCGCAAGTATGAGCCTGCGTTCAAGCCCAATGTGGTAAGTATCAAGAGCATTGCCTACTCGCGAATAGATGAAGTGCAGTGTGCTAACTACGGTGACTATAGGTTGACGCGCTCGATACTGCCAACTTCGATCCCGAGTTCACATCGGAACTTCCTCAGGACTCTTACGTGGAAGGGCCGATTCTATCAGAGACGATGCAGAACCAGTTTACCGGCTTCAGTTACAACCGTCCCATTGCTGGTCTCGGAGATGCGGGCGGCAGTGTTAAGGACCCATCATTCGCGAGCAGTCTTCAAGACAACAGCAGCAGGAGATAGACAAAGTAAAACGGGTTTAGAACTTTGGCTGGGGAAACGGGGATATAGCGGTTGCAGCATAGAGGCCGTTTCGGTTAAGCGGGTGTATTGCGGCTGTGGTTGACCCATTGATGGGTAAGGCTGAGCACGTAGGTGACAGGCCAAGTGTTCAGCCACTGGACAAGGGGCTTCCAAAGTCCTTTCTTTATCTTGTGTTTTGTTTATCCATATTTGTGTCTTAAGCTACCCAAGTACATTTTCACATAGGAGTTGGGCAGTGATTTGCTTCATGGTTTAGCTTATAAACAATGTCAGGTACTTTTACATAACACGAGGCAGAGCCTGACATTTACTTTGGGAATCAAGTTCGCCATGAAGTTGAATTAGGTTAAGCAGCCGAGCAACCCGGAATGTTACATCAACGCAGTTTGCGGATGTTGTGCAAGGTCCTTGTGCCCAAAGCTGCTCGCTCTTATACCCGAATTTGTGGTCTCATGATCAATGGTAGGTAGGCATGGCGACTGTTTGCATTGTTCAAGAACACTTACCTCTAGCAGCATTTGCGAGCATATGGATCGGAAAAGACGGATGAGTAAGGGACGGCTCTTGAGGACGGTAAAGAAGTATGGCCCTTTTGAGCTCCCGTGAAAGCCGGGGATCAACGGGGAGCAAGTGACCTCGGGGCTACCAAGCTAAAGATGTGATGAACTGCGAAAAGTTACCGCCTTTTCCAGCCCCTGTCCGGTTCTGCCTTCTCAATCTCATGTCTGAGTTTCACCGATTGTGTCCCGCTCGAGGCTATAGACACAGGAACTGATAAATCAAGAGAGCACCTCATATAGCGCAAAGAAATATTGAAAGCGGATATCGACGGTGGTTGTTGACTGAAGTTCGCGATCATGTTGTTACATATGTAAGTATCGTACCGGCTTACATTGCCGTACGTTAGCCAGGCACTCGGATGTACTGTACATGTACCAAACCTTATATATACCTTACGCAATTGCCCCGCATTTGCACCGGGAGCTCTCCTTATCAACCCCACCATGCCCACCGTCTCCCCATCAGCAGCTCTCCGGAAGCGAGCTTTAGAAGCGTATTATTAGACGAATCCGTCCCTCATCAGGTGCTTTTTCTCCTTTCCTCGCATATTTTTGTTCATCCTTCCTCTCTCATCCTGTCTCAACTGTAGCGGCAGCAGTCATCTCTAATCATCATCGACGTCATAGACCTCCAGACGCCCTAGAAGCTATTCGCAGTCGACCGAAACACACAACACCACCACCATGGCTCCCGCGAACACCCTCTCCGCCTGGTCTGACCTTCAGTCGCACCACTCCAAGGTCGGCAAGACCTTCGTCCTCAAGGATGCCTTCAAGTCCGATCCCGAGCGCTTCTCCAAGTTCGCTCGCACCTTCACCCTCCCCAGCGACATCGCCAGCGACAGCCCCAATGACACCGAGATCCTCTTCGACTTCTCCAAGAACCTGGTGACCGAGGAGACCCTTGAGAAGCTCGTCAAGCTCGCCGAGGAGGCCGGCGTCGAGAAGAAGCGTGATGCCATGTTCGCTGGCGAGAAGATCAACTTTACCGAGGACCGTGCCGTCTACCACGCCGCTCTTCGCAACGTCTCCAACCAAGAGATGAAGGTCGATGGAGTTGATGTCATGGGCGGCGTCAATGAGGTCCTCCAGCACATGAAGGAGTTCTCGGAGCAGGTGCGCAGCGGCGAGTGGAAGGGTTACACAGGCAAGAAGCTCACCAACATCATCAACGTTGGTATCGGCGGTTCCGACTTGTGAGTTCAAACGTCCTGTCTCGCTGCCCGGGAGAAGCATTGGCTAACACCTACCATCACAGGGGTCCCGTCATGGTCACTGAGGCCCTCAAGCACTATGGCGCCAAGGACATGACCCTTCACTTCGTCTCCAACATTGACGGCACCCACATCGCTGAGGCCCTCGCCGCCTCCGACCCCGAGACCACCCTCTTCCTCATCGCCTCCAAGACCTTCACCACCGCCGAGACTACCACTAACGCCAACACCGCCAAATCGTGGTTCCTTGAGAAGACCGGTGGCCAGGGCGACATTGCCAAGCACTTCGTTGCTCTCTCGACCAACGAGGCCGAGGTCACCAAGTTCGGTATCGACGCCAAGAACATGTTCGGTTTCGAGAGCTGGGTCGGCGGTCGCTACTCGGTTTGGTCCGCCATCGGCTTGTCCGTCGCCCTCTACATTGGCTTCGAGAACTTCCACAAGTTCCTCGCTGGTGCCCATGCCATGGACAACCATTTCCGCACCGCTCCCCTCAAGGAGAACATCCCCGTGCTCGGCGGTATTTTGAGCGTCTGGTACTCCAACTTCTACAACGCCCAGACTCACCTCGTTGCTCCCTTCGACCAGTACCTCCACCGCTTCCCTGCCTACCTTCAGCAGCTGTCGATGGAGTCCAATGGCAAGTCCATCACCTCGGACGGTTCCGCGGCCAAGTACACTACCGGCCCCATCGTTTTCGGCGAGCCCTGCACCAACGCCCAGCACTCCTTCTTCCAGCTCGTCCACCAGGGCACCAAGCTGATCCCCGCCGACTTCATCCTCGCCGCCAAGTCTCACAACCCCATCTCGGATAACCTGCACCAGAAGATGCTGGCGTCCAACTACCTCGCTCAGGCCGAGGCCCTCATGGTCGGCAAGACCGCCGACGAGGTTCGCGCTGAGGGTACGCCCGAGAACCTTGTTCCTCACAAGGTCTTCCTCGGCAACAGGCCCACCACCAGCATCCTTGTCGGCGGCCACATTGGTCCCGCCGAGCTCGGTGCCCTCATCGTCTACTACGAGCACCTCACCTTCACCGAGGGTGCCATCTGGGATATCAACTCGTTCGACCAGTGGGGTGTCGAGCTCGGAAAGGTGTTGGCCAAGAAGATTCTCAAGGAGATCGACGAGCCTGGTGCGGGCAGCGGGCACGATGCTTCTACCGGCGGTCTGTTGGGTGCGTTCAAGAAGTATGGTAACTTGTGAAGGTCAAGGGGGGCGTTGCCGCGGCTTTGAGTTTAAGAGCCGTCTTTATATAAAATCAAGGAGATACAGATACCTGGTTGGATGGAAATGATGAGATGATTACCTACATATCAAATAAAAGCAAGTTTTGTGAATCAATGAAAGTAATGAAAAAAAGCCCAGAAATTGATGAATGATGACACGCAGCGTGGTCCTTGGGGTCCTCAAACATCTCAGATCTCAGGCGGCTGTCCTACCATTCAAGCTGGCTTGTCTGTTCATGACCGTCCATGCTCAATACTTCCCGATATTATTTTCTGTTCTGTATCGTACCTCCTTCTCAACAGATCACAGTCAAGCGCTGAATTATTGCCGCCCAAAATGTTGACTGTTCGTGAACCTTCGCATCGAGATGAAGATGTAGCCCAAAGTGATCCACTCCAAGCCAGGTACCAGTACATGTCAAAGTTGACAGGCACATTTTAGCCTAAACTCATCAATACGGTTCCATACATGGACTTTTCTCTTGACTTCCAGTTCTTTTCCTTCTTTTTCTTTCTTTATTTTTACCTTAGGGACCAGGTTAAACCATGATCATTCTTGTTCTTGCCCGAATCGGTTCTTGTCGAGGAAGCGAACGGCCATGGGGGACGAACGGCTCGTTGGGAATTGGGAGTTGGGAGTTGTCAGTTGAGAGATCAGATGAACTGTGGGGGTAGGGTTGTGGGGGTCATGGCCGGGGGTCGGGGGTCGGGGGTGGTGGACCGCCGACTTTTCGGTCACAGGTTCACGGCTGGGATCACAGCTCCGAGTCCGGAGTCCGGAGTCTGGACTCTTAGGGGTCGGTGCCGATTCCGTGGACGGGTGCCGGATGGGACTTGGGAGGTGATGAAATCACTTGTTCTTGTTCATCGGCAAGCCAGGGAGTTGCTTCACCCTTTTCTTTATTTCGGCTGTGACTACCATCGTTTCACGAAGGGGCATTATAATCTTGGGAGACGGGACAGCTGGACGGTCATTAAGAGTATGAGGTCAGTGTATTCACATGATGGTTCATCAATGGCATTTGATATACAGGTACTACGAGCTCTATGAAGAAGGTGGTGGTCGGCAGGGAGGTATCACATAAGTTACTGTCATGAAGTCATGTCTTCTCTGAAAATTTCTCTTTTCAATCAACTCATTCCCTCTTTTCAACAAGAACACACGCGAATCCGAAAGGTGACCATGATCATGCATTTTCCATTTGTCGATTTCCTGTCCCTTTTGCTTAAAATGAGCCGAACCGCCCCCCTTTTCCATCCTTATTCCCCATTTGATCATTGGACCCATAAGCAAAAGCCTGTTTTGGAGAGAGAGAAAAGACACAGAAGAGAGAAGGTAAGTAAAAACCAACGTTACTTTTCCCGCACATAATCGGCGAAAAGAAAAATGTTCCTTTTCATGATGCCCATCAATCTCATGACATGCCCTTTGGACCCAACGCACTGACTTGGGGAGTAGAAAAAGGAGTTTCTCTTTAGAAAAAAAAGAATAAGGAAACTGTATAACCGAGAAAAAACCCACACAACAAACAAGACGAAGCAATTTATGAGACAATCCATCCCACCACCACCCAAAATAGAGTTTCGTCAATACGCCATGTCCCTTTGCGGTTGTAGTTAAAAATCGTACACAGAGATGATAGTATGAGTCTCAGAGAGAGGGGTGAATCCCATCAATAACGCTAAACGATATTTGCTTATGTGTGCAGGAACGCGCGAGGCTTCTTGTCCTCCCACATCCTGCTCTGATTCCGAGCGGCCCTAATGGCCCACGATGTTTGGTCTGGGTTTCCTCCGCTAGTGGTAGTTGTTACCCCAGCCGCCACGTGGAGGGTTGCCATAGTAGCCCCCGCCGAAACCTTGTCCGCCATAGCTACCGTAGGTGTTCTGGTGACCCTGGGAGCCGGTGGCGCCCATGCCGTAACCAGTACCGGTCTGGTTGTTGTGGAGACCATGTCCCTGGAGATGGTTGGGGTAGCCATAAGATCCCATACCACCGAGACCGCTCTGCTGGTTCGACTGCGGAGGGGGGAGGCCGCTCTGAGAGGGAGCGTTGTTGGTAGCAGAGCCGGGACGAGCGGCACCGCCAAGAGCAGGGCTAGGTCCGGAAGCAGCCTTAGAGTCACCGAAAGGCTTCAAGTCATCAGAAGCCGAAGGACCGGCACCAGGCTGAGTTCCGGGAGCATTGAAGGACTGGCCAGCCTGAGACTGGTAGCTAGAGCCACCACGGCCGAAGGCATCGTGCATTCCACCGAAGCCGCTGCCGCCGAGACCTTGCTGCTGAGCAGTCTGGCCGGAAGCGGTGCGACCATAATCGTTGAGGCCAGCGGCTCCAACACCAGTCTCACGGTGGAGAGTAGACTGTCCAAAACCGGCAGGGGAGGAAGCGTATCCATGAGGCGCCTGAGGAGACATGCCATACTGGTTGGGCTGGTAGCCAAGTCCGCCCTTTCCATAGGGCGCTCCGTAAGCGCCCTGGTTGTAACCGTTGTAGTTCATGTACGCAGAGTAATAAGGGTTAGAGTAGTAGGGGTGGCTGCCATAGGGGCCGTACTGATCATGCGGCTGTTGCTGGCCGTGAGTCTGGGCCTGGGTGGTCTGAGCAGTCTGGGCCTGGGTTCCAGCCTGGTTAGGGGTAGGAGTACCGGCCATATCAGAGCCAGAACCGAAGCGAGTCTGAGTATGCTGAGCGCCGCTCTGAGGATACTGGCTAAGGTTATCGGCCTGGGGCGCGTTATATCCAAAGCCGCGCTGGGGCTGAGACAGACCGTCTTGCTGTCCTTGAGCACCCTGTTGCTGACCAAAGTTGTTTTGGCCGTAGTAGTTGTAGCGGCTCTGATCAGCGGTGTAGTACTGAGAGTAATCACTGGGAGCCGAGCTGAAAGCGCCGACGGGCTGCTGCTGGTTCTGAGTTTGCGCAGCTTGGCCCTGACCGGGGAAGCCAGTCTCATACTGGGTTTGCGCAGCCACAGCACCAGGCTGTTGGCCGAAAGCATCGAAAGGCTTGGAAGCACCGAAAGAAGCGGGCTCTTGGGGCGCAGGCTGGCCGAAGCGGCCGAACTGCTGTGTGCTCGGCGCAGTAGGGGGTTGCGTAGCTGCTTCAGCCGGGGTCTTTAGTGAATCATCTACAAGTGACGAAATCGGGAGGTAGTACGCACCCTGAGAAGCGGCCGCGGCGGCAGCAGGCTGGGTCGGGGCCGTAGGGGGTGCGGTAGTGGTGGTGGCTAGAAATGGAGTTAGTCGCAAACTTGAGGCATTCGCTAATGGGGCATAGGTCATACCGGCAGGGCCCGTGGGAGGGAGCGAGGCCGCAGGCTTCTGGGCAGCAAAGGCCTCGGGAACCGGGGCGGGCTGCGCAGGAGGAAGAGAAGCGCGAGGTTGGGTAACAGGAGAGTCCTGAGGAGGCTGAGGGCGAGTCTCGGGCTCCTCGCGGTCACCATCAATGTCATCCTCCTCGTTCAAGCTGAAAGCGCCGAACTGAACGGCGGCACGGTCGACCTGGTCACGGTTACCAGGCATGCGGACAGGCTCCTGCTGGTCAAGGATCCGGCGGGCATAGGTAGGGGTGCGAGTAGATGTGCGATCGGTGGCCTTGGAAGCAGTCGTAGCAAAGCCACTGCCAGGGGCGCGGGAAGTCTGATGTTGCTGCTGAGACGCGGAGTTGGGGGTCGCAGTAGCGCTGGGGGCCTGGGCCCGAGGATCCCAAGAGTCGGCGGCTTCGCTCGCAGCGGTCTCGGTCTGTGGAGGGCGGGAATCATCGGCAACTTGTTCGAGATTCGTTTCGGTAAGTTGATCCTTGGACGGCTTCAGGGCGACTTCGGGAACAACGGGGATGGCGGGGAGGGCAGGCTCGATAGGTACGATAGGCAGCGCGGGGACGGCGGGAGGAGGAGGAGGAGTAGCCTCCTTCTTCACAGGCTCGGGCGTAGGTTCCTCGACGGGTGTTGGGACTTCGGGCTCAGCTTCAGGTTCAGCCTGAACCTCAGGCTCAACAGGGGTAGGTTCGGCGACAGGCGGGAGAGGCTCGATAACGGGCTCAGCAGGCTTGGGAGGAGCGACCTCCTTTGGCTTGGGGGCAGGCTTCGGCACGGACTGTCTCAACATGCTAGCCCAGGTCTTCTGCGCTGGCTCGACGGGCTTGGGAGCAACGGGAGCAGGCGCGGCGGCAGGAGTCTCGGCGGAAGGCGAACTCTCCTCGGGCCATCCGCTCGCCTCTTCGGTGGGCTTGGGAGCACCCCATACGTTGGCCTCTTCGGTAGGAACTGAAAGCTGCTCGCTCTCCTTGGTCTTGTGGCCGTTGATTGTCGCATTGAGGGGCTTGCCGCGGCCACCGCCCCGACCGCCTCGCTCGGTGGCCCTGCCACGTCCACGTCCGCTGTCTACGCGGCCGCCTCTAGCAGGTCTCGTGGATCCAGGGAAGGAATCGACAGGGGTGGATGTGAAAGTATCGGTCTTCGTCTTGGGCTTGGACACCTTCTTGGGCTTGGTAACCTCGCCCCATTGCGAGATGGTTCCTGAATAGAGAAGCTGGTGTCAATAACCTAGCAGTAGCAGCAAACAGGGTGCAACACACGGCGGGGCAGCGTGCAGCTCGGAGGAGCCAATGGTTCAGCGCACACGACAGGGAATGACAGGCACTCGTCTCGACGAGCTGAGACAGGAAGGGCTTGGGCAAGGGAAGCAAGTGGCGGTCGGGTGCAGAGGAGGGTTCAGAGCGGGAGTTGGCGACGTACCTTCAGCGATGCGGGTGACGGCGAGGGACTCGTCACCGTCTGTCTCGTTGAGAGCAAATAGAACATCGACGTCAGACCAGTCGGGGAACATTTCCTTGATGATGGCAACCTTGCTGCCGTATTGCTTCTTAAGCTGGCCAATCTCGCCCTCATCCTCTAGAGATGGCAGCGACGACGACTCTGTGGAATCGCCGTTGGTCCTGGTCGCGCTGCGACCTCCCCGAGTCGAAAGACCGCCCCGGCCACCGCGGCCGGAGCCTCTGCCGCGCGCGGCGGCGGGTCTGCTCTGTACCTCAGACATTGCTGAGATGTGTATGTGGAAAGTGTGTGGTCGTCAAGACGAGTGGGTAGCGGAGTGGTGGGCGTGTCGCGTCTCTCGAGGGCAGCCAGTCCAGTAGGGGGGTGGAGGGGGGCCTTTTCTCGGGAGAACTAGACAAAAGAAAAAGAACAAGTAGAAGAGAATAAAATCCGGTGCGCCTCGTGCAGATGTGCCTGTGGGCGGCGGCTTGCTTGGTGTTGCGATCCGGGTGATGGGATCGAGAGCCGGTGTGGTGGTGATTGACGTGGTGGAAAGGTATTATGGAGAAGGAGGGTGTGTGGGAAGTGGAAGCGAGGCAAAGAAAGCGTAGTCGGATTCAGTTTTTGACGCCTCGTCCCGCCAGAAGCCAGAATTGGCCCGTCGCGGAAAGTGGAAAAGCAGAGGCCACTGCAACCGCTGTCTGTCCCCCAGGGCCCGGGCCCCTCAGTTGCAGTCACTGTAGCGTAGGCACCAGCTGAAAACCACCCGAGCCACCACGCCTACCGCCTGTAACGAGCGTCACCAAGGGCAATTGCAACTGAGCTGCACCTGACGGCCCGGATGGGACTGCAAACAGCTGCAAAGATGCGCCCACCAGGGGCACGACACCTCACACAGGCAGGGTGGCATCTCAACGGCACGAGAATAAACTACTACGGTACATCTCACTTTGTCCTCCCCGGCTGCACACTGTTGCCAGTAGGCGGGAAGCCGTCTCTCCTTTCTCAGTTTACAGGTCACGGTCCAACTCATGGACGTTATCGATCCAGTTCCAGGGGCAACTGGAACAGCACGCACTCCCCCGCCATACTACACCATCGGCGTGGCGCCTCACGACAGGCTGTGGACTTGGGCACTGAGATTATCTTGATCAATCTCTTTCCATCTGAAGCTCTCATGGCTGGTGCCTTTGTCGGTGTCTTGGAATACCAGATGAAGCTATCTGATATGCCCTAGCTACCCCATACTACCTTACGGTAGCTAGGCACGCAAGGCACGGAAACCATCTAACCATATGGCATGCAGGGCGCAAACGGCATGGCTGCTATCTGATCCCAAATGGGAAAGTTGCGTGCTTTGTTCTCTCTCTCTCCCGTCTCCCGGAAAACTACAAACACCTGCACCGGACCGCCGTCGGACAGTCCGCCATGATGGAGACAAGCGCGGGCATTGAAAAGGGAAAGAGACGCGTCCGTCGTCTCCATGGCTCCCTCGGATTGAATCAGTTGAAGCAAAGGGAATTCGCCCCCCTTGCCTCAGGAGGCACGGCGAGACACCTGATGACAGGGCCAGAGTGAGCAGATGGACACAGCTTGGCAAGCCCATCCCAGCACAATGGTTGACTGGCTCGAATGGAAAATGGGGAACCCCTCAAGCCCCTCAGGCCCCTCGGGCCCCTCGCTCGAAAGGCTGGGCTGGGGGCAGGCAAGCTGGGCAACGTCGAAAGGGGAAGCTGTGGGGAGGCGAAGCTGGCACACAGCAAAGCTGCCCTGGGCTTGGCTCGGCGAAGCCAGAGACTCTGAGAGAGGTCTTTGGCTCCCGTTGCCGTGACATGATATTGGTTGCAGGCTGGCAACAGTGGGCTTTTCTGCTTTGTTGTCTCTCCCTTTCTCTCCATCCCAAAGACAACAAGATGACCTGACAAATGTGAAGGATTGGATCCAAGGCACCCTGGAACTTCGACGCAACGCCGGTACTGGACCACAAACGACGTCAGGGCTGTCCAGGTACAGCTCAAAACAGGCTTAGCTCCAGTGACCCCAACCAGCGGGTTTGGTCGTGGGTTTTTGGAGTGAAGTCGATGAGTCACATGACTCAGGTCTCAATGGCTTCAACTTGTTGGCTCGAGCTTCGGGACGGCATTCAAGGTTCACGACTAACAACTGAAGCCTTTGAACACCCGACGTATAAGAGTGTAGGAATGTCTTGTTGACATTCATACAAAGCCTTCGTTGCTGGCATCTTTTCAGCAGACACCCCTTTTCTGCCTGGGCCCCTGATTCTAGGTTGAAGGTCTACCACATGGGCAACAAACTAACGGCATGGCCTCCTTTGTTAGTGCGATATGTGTGCATACCAAGTGCCTGTGAAACCGACCGCATACCGGCACCGTAGCCGGGCGTGCGGGGTGACCGACAACCCGCACACGGGAGCACAATACTAGAACTACATTTGTGTCAATGCTCCAAATAGGGGCAACTTGGCCACGTAGAAAGGAGACCGTGAAGCGGATGTGAAGTAATAATGGAATTTGGGACTGGAACAAGCGGATGGACGACATCGTGAACATCCCATGAAGGTGTGATAAGATAAGCCCCAACAGGCGTCCAAGACTGCTCTAGAAGAGCGAACGAACCAATCATGTTTCTGCATAAGCTATCCTCTCCGGAGAAGTGGGTCCTTTCCCGTCATTGAATTGTGTGCTTCTGGAGTCAGGGTTCGGGCATTTCCCGTCGCAAGGCCGGGCCAGGCCATGGACAGTGAGCTCCACCTCAAGCACAACCATCGTGAACGGCATCGACAACGACATCATCAGGTCACTGACCACTAAACCGATCGGCCGTCGACCAGTCCGGCCGCCTCCCCGAACCCCGGAAGCCGAGCTTGTCATCTACACGGCGCCTTCCAATCCGATACCTACAGAACAACAAACACAAACGACACATCATACGATCAACCATGTTCTTCAAGACCAAACCGCTGGGCTCTCTCAAGAGCATCCTCCCGCCAATCCACCAGCCCCTCCCTCTCAACCAGCGCGAATCCCAGAAGCTCCTCGATGTCCTCAAAGCTTCCTTCCGAGCCCACCTAGACAAAGAGCACGGATGGACTCCCGATACCAACCAGGTCGCGCCGGCCGCCCCGACCGTCACCTATCTGCCCTCCGCTTCTCCCGCCTCCTCCAAAGATGTACCAGCCCGTCCGACGGATAAGCATATGCGCGCCATTCTGGAGAACCCCCTCTTCAACAACAAGGCCTTTGTCCCACCCTCTGTCGCCGCCCCTGCCCCGGTCAGGAACAACCGCAACGAGGTCTTCCAGCTGGCCGTCTCCAAGGGCATCATGAACATCCAGCGCGCGCTCGGCTTCCTCCTGGCCGTGCAGCGCGACATCCAACTCTCCGCCGCCGTCTCCGTCACCCAGAGCATGAAGGAATCCGGCGCCGGCCTGCTCGTCCTGCGCTGGCTGCGCTCATCAGGCGAGGAGCGCTCGCTCAGCTTCCTCGGCAACCGCACCTTCACCCGTCTCCTGCTGCGGTACATGGTCGCCGAAGGTCTGGACGAGCTCGCCTGGTCCTGGTTCCAGCGGCTGCTGAACGAGCCCGCGCTCACCACGGGTAACCCCGAGCGCGCCGCCTACCCCGCCGTCCTCCTGGACAGCCTCATCATGGCCAAGTCGCAGGCCATCGAGCTGGACGAGGCGTACACGTCCATGCTGCGCGGCAAGGAGGTCATCGACGACACCTCGGCCTCGACGCAGCACCTCGTCCACGCCTGGCGCAGGCTGTGCTGGCACACCACGGGGCAGTCGTACAAGCACCAGATACCGCCCGCTTCGCTGTTCGAGTCCTTCGTCGCGGTCCACAACGAGCTGCCTAAGCCGCTGCCGATGGCGGTGGCGCATCTGACGCTGTATCATCCTACGAACCCGTCGCCGAATCTGGCGCTGGAGTATCTTAGTAATGAGTATGTGTGGAATACCAGGCTGCCGAATTGTAAGGCGGATAAGCCGGAGGCGAAATACATCACCAAGTTGGCGAGCTTGACGCTGGATACGATACAGAATCTGATGCAGAGTGGAAGGTTTACAGAGGCGCAGAGGCTGATGGAGCGGTTTAGGACGCATTTGGCGCCGATGGGGCCGCATCTTGGGGCTATTGCTTTTTGATGATCGGTTCCTTGGTGACGTGCTTTCTTTTTCGCTTTTTTGTCTTTCCTCGTTACTACGAGGGAGTTCCTCTTTACATATTTACATGAGGACCCTCCACCTCCAGATATCACGGGCCACATTCGGTTTTCTTTTCTCTCGTTTTTGGGATTTCGACAGGGTTCACATTTCTCTGGGTACATAAGGCGTCTTCTTTTTTCCTCGGTTTTTCGGAGCATGATATATTTATCGGGTAGATACCAAACGCAGGCTTATGAACATATAACACAACAACATCCATCTCTCACTGCTCCATGGCCAGAGTCCTATGGGGGCAGATATCAAATGATGGTGTAGTGAATTTGACGACTAACTGTTACATTTACATACGCTATTCTTACTATAATGGGTATCAAGCAAAACTATTCAACGAGCGAGCAAACCGTGATATCATCAAAAACAAAGAAGAAATCAACCAAACAATAACAACACACTTATCCATCCTTGCGCGTGCGCATGAACCCATCCTTTCCTTCATTCAATCATCCCAAACCCTCCAATTACTCAAGATCCCCGTCTCGCCTGACTCCCCCCCCTCTGCACACCACCCCCATTCTTCTCATCCAACTCCTCCTCCAACCCATTAACCACCCTCAACGCCCTCCTCGGTCCCATCACCACGCTAAAGAAACTCGGCTCCACGCCTTCCAACAGCCTCTCCGTCGAGGATACACTGCCCCTTGCTTCGTCGTAGAATTCCCCCCCGTCTCCCGCAACTTCCTCATGACTATGAATAACCTTTCCAGGGACCGTTGTTCCAGTACCGGGGCTAGGATCACTACTTAAAGTAGCAGGCGTGGTTCCCGTGCCAGAGCCCAGTCCTGGCATGGAGACTTCAGTCCACGGTGAGGAACCAGGGGTGCCGAAAGATGATATAACCCCCCCTGCGGCGGGTGCCGGCATAGGTGGCATGGGCGGGTATTGAGCGTGCGTTGACGAGCCGAGAGATGGGCGGGGGTAGTTACTACCACCACCACGCGAAGCAGTGTGCGAGGTACGACTACTTCCGTATCCAGACTCGTGACTAGCTGGGTCACCTCCGCCGTCTTCGAAAAGCATCTTGGGTTCCATGGGGGGGATGCCGCCGTAGCCGTAGTTGTTTGAGGAGTAGGAGATGGAGCTGTTGGAGGAGATGGGTCGGTTATTTGCTGTTCCGGCCGCTGCTGCTCCGTTGGAGTTAAGGGGATCGGTAGCAGACTTGCGACTTTGCTTGCTAGTCTTTCTACCGACGCTACCGAACCCAAAAAAGGCAGCCAGACCGGAGGCGGTCGAAGCGCCGGGGTGGTGTGGGGTGGAATACCGGTTGGCCACGGCCAGATGGGTCTTGTAGGCGCGCACCTGGCGGCGGTAGAGCCAGGCGCAGTAGCCGAGGTAGATGGCGAGGAGACCCAAGAGGCCGGCGATGACGCCCGCGGCTATAAGGCCTGCCTTGCGGTCCTTGCCTTTTGTTTCTGTGTTGGGGTTACCCGGGTCTCCCGGTTTGGCGGTGGTGGTGGCTCCGGGGCCCCATGCGGTGGCGGTGACGGTCAGGACGGGCGGTTTGCCGGTTGCGAAGGGGCCGGCGGTGGCGGAGCCCGCGGCGGGCTGGGTGGCTGTGGCGCCGCCGGAGCCGGAGCCGCCGATGACGCTGGCGACGGGCGCGGGGACTTGGTAGCCGAAGGAGTTGCCGAGGACGGAGTTTTCGGGATGGAGGTCGGGGTCGTGGTCGAGCGCTTTGAATGAGGATTGCCAAGTGAGGGAGGTGGCGTTGAAGACGTAGATTCCCGGGGAGTCGCATGTGTTGCCGCCGGTGTAGCCGCCGACTACAATCATTTGGCCATCACGGAGATGGCAGGCGTGGCCGGCGCGGGCTGAAGGTTTATGTTCGTCGTCGTCGTCGGAGACTTTCACCCAGGTGAAAGAGGGGATGGAAAGGATGTACATGTCTGAGTATTGCGTTTGACCTTTCTGAGGGGTGTTAGTACTGGACTGCTTCAACCAAGGTATGAACACTGATGGAAACTTACAGCTGGCTGAAGATTCTGACCGCCGAACACATAGATCTGGAAACTTGAGAAGTCCTGTGCTGAGGCAATAACAGCACAAAGATTGACGCGTACTGATGGCGCGTCTCCGCTGGTCTTCTGGTGGTACCATTCCGAGCTGGCGATATCATAGACATCCAAGACCTCGAGGTTGTCGGAGAATTCATCAGCCGTACCACCGGCCAGGCCAATAAGGATACCCTTCTCACCCCAGCCTGGCACGTATACCAGGGCACCATCTGCCCTTTCGTGGAAAGCTTGGTCTGTTTGGAGACCGCCTTCGGTAATATTCCTAAAGGCGCCCCATTCGCCCGCTCCCTTGTCCTCTAACCCGTAGACAGCCTCGTTATTATATCCCGGATGTGTGAATTCGAGGAGACTCTTCAAATAGACGCGAGGAATCTGATTCGACCATCCATGCGTTGTTGCGAGGTCAAGATGGCCGCCAAAATACCAGCTTAATCCCATTTCAGGCACCGAGATACCAGAACCCTCAGCCGATCTCTGGACAAGCAGGTCGCCCTGGGTTGAGTACTTGCCGGCAGAAGTTTTTGGCTGCTTGTATTCTGTCCACTTTTGGTTTTTGATGTCGTACTTCCAAATAGACTCCTCGGTCGGCTCGGTATAGGGATTATCGGCGAATTCACCACCGTACAGGTAGAGGTTATTGTAGTCATTCCAGAGGTATCCCATCGACACAGCAGGGGGCCCTGAAGGCCTGGGTAGTCCCCGCAGCCGTGGTGAACCGGTATCCCATGACTTTGTGAGATCCAGAACGTAGAAATCGTTATCTAACACGCTGTCAGCAACGTTTGTGGTAGCTACGAGGCGCTGAGGAATTATGGCTTACTCCAGGTATCCGTTGTCTGGTCTGGGGATGTTTTGGACTGACCACCATAGAGGTACAATGTCCCGTTGACCGAAGCGCCTTGTACATATACATGTCAGTGTTTACTCGAGTATGTCAAGGGCCCAAGAAACTCACTTTGTCCTGCCCATCTCGCGCAATAATCGGTTGAGCTATCTGCTCTTGGTTCGAGAATAGGGTCACTCGGTTGTACCACTTCTCGTATCACTCCAGCATCAGCCCCACTGAGCGACACCTTTTCACGACCGTTGTAGTAGCTGAAGCCTGGTATCACCACGGCTATGAACAAGGCAAGCGTCGTAAGCCTGGTAAAGCTCGACATGCCAGGAGGTGGAGCACTGGAAGTCGAGCTGATGCGTGGTCTTTTTCCTGGAGTAAGTTTCGTATACCAAGGTCTTCCTGACGAGGGCGATGTTGGTGTTGTTGGCGACTTCATGGACCCAGATTGCCTGTAGCTGGTGCCGTCGTCACTCTCGTTGTCTGTACGGAGTCCAGTGATCTCGCCGAACTCTCTTTCGTCTGGGTAGTGGTGGACAGGTTGATCGGTGTCCAGGTCCAATTCTTTGAATACTGATTTCCTGCCCTTCTTGATCTTCCCAGTCATCATAGAAAGTGAGGGATGTCTGTCGGAGTCTTCACGGATTCGATCATGAGTGTTGTTGTGGTGGAACCTGGGGCGAACATGGTGAAAGGTAGGGGTCTCGGGGTTCGAAGGACATTTTGATAGCTTCACGAATGACATGGTGACAACGATACGCAGGTACGCCTATCACAGTAGCTGTGGTGATGCATTACCAGCCGCCGACGACAGTATGAAGACTTGGAAGTTGTCGCCCGGATAGACAGGGAGACGAGGTCGCCACATGCAACACTAGGGAAGAGGGGTGGTTTGGGTGTGGCTACCACGGACAAATGAAGTCACGATCGAAACCTGATTTGGTGAAAAATCGTTGATATGCGGACCGTATGAAAAGAACAGAATACTGGAGGAGGACATGCAGATATGAAGATAGAGAAGTGGTCTTGGTGGTGGTGTTGTAGGTATCTTTTAGTCTTTAGCTTGAGAGATGATGAACCTTGAAAACAAACAAACCCGCAGTGGAGAAAATAGGGGGGAAGAAGGGTTAGCGGTCAAGATGCTGAACTTGATGCTGACATCGTCTTCCCTTTCATTTTGATATTCAATCCCGCCCTTGAAGCCTTGGTCATCTAGAAGGTTCAGATTCCAAGTTGTGGACGGATTGAGGCAACGACATCATAGCCTCGCCGTGGGCAAGGCCAGGAAAGGTAGAGGCTAGGTAGTGACTACGACCCAAAGGGACCAGGAAAAGGGAAGGCCATTAAAAGAGTGCATTATAGCTGCACAATTCTTGCATTGGGCGGCACAGGGAGACTGCTCTTGAAGCTCTGGGCCTTTCGCAATCTCGATCCAACATGCCATTTTGATGACCTTGACGTCCGAATTAGCATCCAGAAAAAGCCTATTCGATGGTTCAATGTCCCAAAGCGAATACTGGAACAAAACTTGGAAGACTGATGAGCCAGGAACCGGATGAGGAGATTGCGCCGATTGGCTGGGAGATCGTGGTGATCGGGTGGATGACCTCATGTTCATCTCTGGGGTTTCGAACTCGCTTGCCCTGTCGCTTGCCCTGCCAGGCCTTTGGGATGCCCTGAATGCCCACGCGATTCCCCATGCGATGCACTCGCACTCGGCACCCGGCAGCGTTTCGCAACGGTTCAACGGGGTTTGAGTCGCATGGGTAGATTTCGGGGACTTGTCTTGTTCTTCAAGCGAGGCAGGGGAAGGTATTGGGAGTTCAAAAGTTGTGTCTCGAGCAAAGAAAGATGGGAGGAACTCCGGTAAAGTCTGGGGAAGATCGTCCTATGATTGTGTGGCGGTGCATATAGTGGCTCGAATGTGGCTAGTGCCGGCCTCCATTCTACATTTCTCCTCCACAACTCGAGTTCATCTATTTCTGTCTATCATCGAGCAATGCCCTCGGATGTACTCAGGTGCGAGCAAGCGAGCTGTCCATCATCGGTGATCCAGAAAGCCTCGAGTTTACTCGGTCTTGGGGAGATCAAGCGATTCAGTTGTTACTAGCCTGTTGCGTTGCAGAGTTCATCGAGCACTAACAATTTCAGATCACCAAAGTAACGCGGGACTACGACTCCCACCTATACGCCCGGGCGAGAAAACATGACAATAGATAGATCAGTCAACAAGTCCGATCTGAGTTGTGTTGAGGTGACATACATGAAACTCAAAATGTTCAATGAACAAATACAGAACGGGGGAATGGGAGCAACAGTTACTGAACAAATTGATGCCAAGAAATAGCTAGAGACAACGGCGAGTTTCGTCGCTCAGGGGTTGCGATTACGGTCTGTATCACAAAGACTCACCTTTCACCAAGCGCTATTGAGATCTTGATTTCAGATACTCAACTTCTTTTGAAACTGACAGACTACCACCGTCTTGAATTTAACTTGTCACTTGGAAACACACCACCCAAAATGTCATTCCCAGACCTTCCCCCCAAGCCTCCCACCAGACAAATCCGCGCCCTCCAAGAAGAGGATGCTACAACATTAACAGTCTACCAAGCCTACCCATCCACCATCGCCACAGCCGCCGTCGCCCATCAGAGGCTCGATACTTCCCCAGACTTCCGCACCACTCGTATGACCTGGATCAAGCCCAGCTGGGCCTGGATGCTCTACCGCTCCGGATATTCTTACAAGGACCCCGGACAGGAGCGCATACTGGCTATCAAGATGAAGCGGGTGGATTTCTTGGGGTTGTTGGGAAGGGGGGTTTTGACTCATAGTCCGGGTACTACTACTACTACTCGTTCGGGGTCACGGCAAAGGGAGCAGCAACAGCTGCAGCAGGAGGAAATGACAAGTGATTCTCAAGGAGGAACAACCACGGAGAGAGAGAAGGAGGCAGCGTCCAAAGAGAGCACAAGGGAAAGCAAAAGGAAAGACAGGTTACAGTCGCTCGACGTCAAGATCCAATGGGATCCCGAGCGGACGGTGCGGCTGGATAGTCTGAACTATCGCAGTATTCAGATTGGGATACCGGCTGGGTTGATCAAAGAGTGGGCACATGATATGATTGTGGGTATTGAGGATGTTACAGATAAGGCGAGGGAGTTGAAGAGGATACTTGATGAGAGGCCAGATGTGACTGATGAAGAGCTGGTCGAGTTGGGGCTGATTCCAAAGGAGACCGAGTTCGAGGTGCCAGTTGAGTTGAGGAGTAGATTAGGGATGTCTCATGATGGGTTGGTGACTAGGACGAGTTTCTGATGTAGTCATTGTGGTAGAGACAATAACAGAAAGGAACCACTAACAACACTTCATATCCATGACAACGACAAGATGCGCTGAACCCAGACGGCCTAAGCTAAGCCTCCCACGTCCGTCCCTTCTTCTTCATGTGTCCATGCATCATCTCTAGGCTCTTCAAGTAGTCACTCGTCCCATTCTCCGGATCCGCATCCCTAGCCTTGCACTTACTATACTGTTTTCCATTTCCATGAGCTCCATCAATCCTTATAAACGTCTGTCCCTTGGCCTTCAACATGTTCTTGGCCGCATCTTCGAACCACCCATTGATGAAATCACCATGGAAGCAATACCCACCACCAATCTACAAGCAAGCATCGTGTCAGTCAGTTGAACTCAAAGTGTGCCTCGTTCCTTCCGGCCAAGGAGACAAAGCTCAAGCGAAACAAAAGAAAAAAAAAGAAGAAAAAAAAAGGGCAAACTCACCTCCCCACAAGCCAACTTGAAAGGCGGCACCCCCTTCCAACCCCCCGGCACCGCCCTCCTAGTATCATACCTAACACTAAACCTCAGACTCGGCATCTTCTTCATCTTACCCGGACACTTCCCGCCATTCTGCGCCGCATACGCATACTCCTCCACCTTATCCGGGTTCACGCAATCAGGGAACCTCAAAATAGCCTGCATGTGAGCACCACAAGTCTGCCGGGGAAAGGCCGCTCTAGGTCGTGAGTTGCGGTCCTCGGGCCCGTTGCCATCGCACCACCAAGTCAAAGCCGTAACGCGCTCGTCGACGTCGGACTGAGACCGCGCCGAGGCGTTGCCGGCGACGGCGCGGAAGTCGGCGGGGAATGGAATCTCGGCGTGGTCGATTTGCTCGTAGTAGGTCTTGAAGGTGGCTGGGTAGATCTCGGTGTAGTTGTTGTTTCCCGAAACGTAGTAGAGCGTGGGCGCCCAGTAGATGGAGAGGTCGTTGGGGTTTTCGCCGGATGGACAGCCCTTTTGTAGCTGGGCGGTGGTGGGAAGGTCTTTGGTGATGGCGTCGGAGCCGTAGAAGGAGTGCATGTGCGAGATGTACTTGCCGGGGGAGACGATGGGGTCGATGTTCTTGCGCATGAAGGGTTTGTGCTCGATGTCTGTGAGGGCACTGGCCGTTTCGGCCAGGAGCAGGCCGGAGAGGAAACGCATTGCGACAGAGGAGGTGTGGTGTTTGAGGCTGTTGAGACAATGAGATAGGAGCGCGCAGATGGAGCAGGAAAAGAGCGAGAACACATGGTCTCTCAATGAGTATCTTGAGTAACTCGGTGATTGACTGTGGTATA
The DNA here is from genome assembly GCA_009802275.1 of Neurospora sp. CHS-2018a. Taxonomy (NCBI): domain Eukaryota; kingdom Fungi; phylum Ascomycota; class Sordariomycetes; order Sordariales; family Sordariaceae; genus Neurospora; species Neurospora sp. CHS-2018a. Next base: position 201,926 of record RAKG01000019.1, on the reverse strand, counting down.
TCAGAGATTCATTAAGAAACCAAAAGACCCGAAACAGTTAATATAAGGATAATACAAGCGGAAGGAATATTCGCACCCATCATGACCCCAAATCGTATATACCGAATATGCCAAACTCTAGATCGTTCAAGGTCATTGGCTCCCATGCCAGCCTTTGAATCGGTAGAGTGTACGCCAATTTTAAAGTAGACCAACACTCGCCGTTATATCAAGTACCGAACCATGCGCCTCCATCTTCGAGAGTATCGCGGTGAGGGAGGCCCATAGTCTCTTTTCCGTGTCTTGGTTGTTTTCGTTTCTCGTCACGCTCGCTCGCTCGAGCACTCTACTCAGCCTTCTCCTCGTCGCCAACAGCCACCAGCTTGCCAACAACAAGGTACTTCTCAAGGAACCTTTCCTCCCAGCCTTGGAGCGCTTCCAGCTGATCCTTGTCGAGATCGCTCAGAGTGTCGAGCGGGCCGTCAAGGTCCTTGGTAAGCATCTCCTCGTCAAAGCTGCCGCAGGCGAGACCGCGGGAGGCGTCGCGACCGGCAAAGTTGGCATAGGGACCACCGGGGCCGTAGAAGTTGCGGCCGCGGGTGACATCGAAGACGCGACCACGCACGGCCAGGTAGACGGGCATGTCATTCTCGCCGCTGTATGGCAGCAGTGTCCTCGGGGTGAAGGTCCTGAAAACGACGGCGGGCTCTTCCTTGGGAATGGTGGCCGGGGTATGGGGCCTCAGCCAGCTGTAGGCCGTGTAGAGAAGCATGCCGAGGAGGACGAGGTTGAGGGGGGTGACGAAGGACCTGCGCGCGGGAGGGTTATCTCAGTTAGCGCTATCAGATGCGATTGTGATGGGAATCCCTTACTCGGCATTGCCGGTCTGCTTGGCGGCTTCCTGGGCCATTCTGTTCTCGACGTAGTCCATGGCTGTGGAATTGGTAATTTGCGATGTCGGTTCAAGCTGATGTTGGTGTTATCGTCAACCAGCAATGTTCCCCAACAATGCCACTGTGAGTGTGCGCTGACGGTGGATGAGATGATGGAATTTGATGACGGGCGCCGGGGGCAAGGCAGCGGGCGGGAGCGACGGGCTAAGGTGGGGCCTGCGGCGGTACATAGTACCTCTGCGGCCTCTGCCGAACGGCAGTCCCGATCACCCTCTGGCTCGTGCACGGTTCGGCACTCGCTTTCCCCCGCACTGAAGAGCTTCAATGGACTGACCCAGACCTCACTGCAATGGAGTGTTCAGGGGGGGTTCAGAGCTTCACCCTGTTGCCCCCCAGTCCCCCCATCGCCCCTCCATCACCCTTGCTGTCTTTCCTCAACAATCATCAGCTGAATGCCCTCACTTCCATTTTTGTCCATTCCTCAACCCACGCTACCCACGCTACCCACGCAACCCCTCTGGACCCTCTTGGCGTCTGCATGCGTTCCATGTGATGGACCCTCACCCAGCTGAGATCATGTCCTTCTCCTTCGTGGGGTTTTCTGTCTTTAATTAACGCAGAATGGAGTCGTGATTCGTCATCAAGGTCCAGGCCTTCAGGGTCTCGACTGCTATTCCTTTTGTTCATTCCGTCTTTCCCCTTTGGTATCTCGTCCGCCCCTCATGATTGGAGTTTAGGGTCTCTTTTGGCGTCTGTGCAAGTGTGCCCCGGGAGTTGCCGATGAGGCGGCAACGTGTGGGTTGCTCTGATCGACGAGATTGCTATCATCAAAGAACAAGAGATATCCGGAGTATGAGGCCATAGAGGTTCTCCCAGTGACAGCATTCGAATAATTACAAACTCCGAGCTTATGCCGCGGTTCAGGGGTAGCTACAACATCTTCATCACCAACAACAATCACAAGCACCTCCGATCTCAGAGATGGGTGTGGAAGGTGCGTCAAAAGAAGCAAAGAGGAAGCACCGCCACAAGCTACGATCAGAGTCTAGTTCTGGCCTTCTGGGTCCGGCTTGCCCGTCTCCCCACTTAGTATCTCCAAGTGAGTATCACCTGCAGTCTGAAGATCGAAACGTCATTCGGAGTCCTCAATCACGACGACATCATGTCTGACATGGTCTTGCCTGGGTTCTCGTACGTTGGTTGCACAGCACCCAAGTGGTCGACCCCAGCTCAGCTGAGAACTAGAGAGAGACCTTCTCCGCGATTCATCGGACTCATCTCGCCATCTCCACCACTCCTCTTCCTAGTAGATTAGAAGACTGTTCTCCTTTAGTTTCACATACTACAAAACACTATATAACCACCTATACATCTTCCAGCAGCCACTTTGTTGCTTTGTCTCCACCATCTTCCAAGTCTTCTCATCATCCTCACTCTCATCCACATACATCCCTTTAATCTTTTCTCTTTAATCCAAACCAACAAACATGTCTTACAACAACAACAACAACTTCGGCGAGCGTGATAGCGAGTTCGGCTCCCAGCGTGGTGAGTTCGGCTCCGAGCGCGAGAACGAGTTCGGCTCTTCCAACTATGGCTCCGATGAGAACCGCAGAAACGAGGACCGTCCTCAGTCTTCCTCTTACCAGTCTGGTGACAACAACCGCAACGACTACGAGAAGAAGGAGTCCAGCTATGGTTCCAGCAACAGCTACGGCTCTGAGGACAACCGCAGAAACGACTTTGAGCAGAAGGAGTCTTCCAGCTATGGCTCCGAGAACAAGCGCGATGACTCTGAGAAGAATGAGTCCAGCTATGGCTCTAGCAACAGCTACGGCTCTGACAACAAGCGCAACGACAGCTCCAACAACTCTTACGGCTCTAACAACGACAACCAGAGCTATAAGAATGACGCCGGCTACAAGGGCGACGATGACAACGAGCCTTCCAGCTACGGCTCTGACAACAAGCGCAACGACAACGACAAGCCTTCTAGCTACGGCTCCAGCAACAACACCAACAGCTATGGCTCCGACAACAAGCAGAGCAGCTACGGCTCCAGCAGCAACAACAGCAGCAGCAACAGCTACGGCTCTGACAACAAGCAGAACAACTCTTCTAGCGACGGCGGTCTCGTTGGCAAGCTTACTGGCATGGCCATCTCTGGCATCGGCGGCTCCCAGAACAAGAACAGCAACAACAACAACAGCAACGACAACAGCAACGACAACAACAACAACCAGCAGCAGTCCTCCAACAACAACTCGGGCGGTCTCATGAACGCCTTCAACAACATTGCCGGCGGTGGTGCCAAGGGTGAGCAGAAGGAGGATACCTTGGACAAGGGTAAGTTCAAAAATACACTTCCTCCCACTGTCTCCCTAGTATGAAACAATCATCTGACCAATTTTCCTCTTTCAACAGGCATCGACTTCGTCCAGGAGAAGTTCCTCAAGCAGGGCGCCCAGGACAACGAGAGTGCCGCCGAGCAGGTCAAGGACAACATGATTGCCGACGCCATCCGCAATGGCTACAAGACTACTACTGGCAACGAGTTCCCTATCAAGGGCAACAACAACAACAATAACAACAACGGTGACAACGGTAACAACAACGGTGAGAACAACCTCGCCGGCCTCGGCAAGAAGTTTGGTCTCTTCTAAGTAGGCATGGTTTATGGTGGTGGGCTGGTACTCCTAGATGGACCGAGTAAAATTAGATAATCTGAATATCGTCACGAGTTTACGACTTTCTTAATACCAGAAAAGGGGGCCAAAAAAAGGTCTCTTAGTTTCTCACATACACAATCTGTCTCCTTCTTCGGTGAACATTGTTTCCATACTTGTCAGAGTCGAGTCTTGATCCATTCCCTCCGTAGAGAAGGTAACCACTCCTTCCTCCTCCGTCTCCCTTCTATCGATTCTTCCCTCCACTTAGACACACTTACGCACATTTACTCACACCGTCCCTCCTCTTAGCAGCAGCCGCCATGGCCATACTAGCCATAAGCTCCGCATTCCTCGCCATCGCCTCAAACCTCGCCACCTCTTTCTCCGTGTAACTCTTGGTCTTGGCGTCCGTCGAAGTTGCCCGCGCGGCGGAGAAGTCGCGCGTGACGTCGCGGAGCTCGGAGGCATTGGAACGCCAGGCTGCTGCTGCTGCTGCTGCTGAGGAGCTGAAGCTGGAGCTGGAGCTGGAGCTGGAGTTGGAGTTGGAATCGGGGGAGCAGGGAAAGGTCGATGAATTGGGGCTGGTGATGTAGATGTATGGAGGGGAGGCGTGAGCTTTGTAGGGACGTGGCATTTTCCTTGTTCTTGTTCTTATTCTTTTAAAGACGAAGAGAAAACTCGTGGGAGGTGTGTGAGAGAGTGTGGCATGTAGGACTGGAGGGATGGATGGGGTGGGGATGAGAGATCAGTTATACTTGTAACTCTCTGACGGCGTCATTCATGATCGAAGGCTTGGAAAAGGCGCCGTGAGGACAACACGGCTGTGTAGTGATTTGTTCTTTGACCTTTGTGTGTATGACGGTAACATCGAGTGGCTAGCGGATTGGTGACAATCTTCTTTGTGTGGCTGTTTTTGGGGTTTCATGGTTTTCTTTCCTCGCCGGGGAAGCCGGATGTTATCCGAGTTCCTTATCCTTTGTTAGTGGTTTCCCGTTACTACCACAGCCTTCGAGTTATTTATTGTGCTTTGATTCTGGATGGTGATGCTGCTGATAACGGTGATGGAGGCAGGATTGAAGGGAGCCGTGTCTTGAAATGATCACGCAATCAAACTGTCAAGTGACTTGGAATGTGTACAATATCCAGGCTTCAGAGCCCATCACTAACGTTGACATCAACTTCTCCATGGAAGACACGAGGAGGAACGCAAGTCAGTTTCCCACAAAGAGGCCTGACGTAGCTTGCTAGGCCACGAACATATGATCACGATCTTTGTTCCTCATGTACAGCCCACCTAGTCCCTCGGTTTAACCTACTATAAACTTCTGGTGAACTCCCACAAAGATGATAGCTGTATTCGAAGGTCATTATATCGTTGTTCGTAGACGCAGAGATCCCACAGAGCCGTTATGAGATGCTGTCTAACATGCTGGTTCGCCGTGGCGGTCTTCAGGTCCCCTAAATCGTATCAGAGGTAAAGCAGGTTGGTATGAAGGAACAACGTGTTCGATTCGATGCGATGCGGCTCGTCCGTAAATAGGATCCGGGGTTCCGGATTCAACTCCGTAATGCTGCGTCGGGACTCGGAAGTCCGCCCGGGGTCCATAAAGGATGCATGGTGATTCTTTTATAAGGCTGAAAGTGCAGTGGCAAGACGGGGGAAGGTGGGAAACTCCCTGTTTTAAACGGTCCGCCTCCTCGTTCCAGGACAGGAACGAGACGGGAGCCATGTGGGGCTCGGCAGCTGAGGTCAGGGCTAAACCGGCAGGCTGGTGCCTGCTGAGGTGTCACTGGGGCCCTGACGCATAGCGATTAGGGCCAATCCCTACAGCGGTTTTGCCAGTGTTACAGGCCAAGCCGCAACCGTCAGCCAAACAGCCGGCCCGTCAGTCTTCCCTTTCCACACATTGGACTCAACAACGCCGGACTGGGCACTTTCCACTTCCTCTCTCTTTCTCTTTTTTTCTCAGGACTCCGCGCCTCGCCCCTTCGTCCACGCACGTCTCTTCAACGCCGCCACTGCCTGTCGCTCGCTCGCTCGCTCGCCGTGCTCAACCACAAATCATCGAAAGCAACGCTGCCGACAAAAAACTCTTTGATCGTTGAAGCCGGAATCAACGAAATCGATTTCGACCGCTTTCCCCTGGGTTCCGTTCTGTTTCGTTCGATCCGAAGTCCGTCGGATCACCTGCAATCCCCGACGACAACTACTTCCAGCGTACCGATCGTGACCCGACTGTTCTCTGTTCTGCGGCGACCTCACTCGAGCGCTCCCTCAGACGCCTTCACTGGTAAACCGGAGCAGTCACGCCCACCTACAGACAAGCCCATTTGCAACAAAGGGCTTCGATCTCTATCGTCCAGAGCGACGCACGAAATCAATCGAATCTTGGGGGTCTCGCGTCCTACCCCGCCTTTGACGTTTTTCGACCATTTAATTTCCCGGCTTCTGGTTTTTCCACTGCAGAAACTTGAACCCGCAGTTCACCTGGGCCACGACCATTTTCCCATTTCCTCCAGATAGTCCAAATACACAGTCCCGTTTAACAACGCCCAAAATGGCCGATTTCGTCATTCCCAAGCCTCCGCAGCAGGAGAAATTCAAGGAGAATCTCCAGAATGTCCTCATGTGCCCGGAGTGCAAGGAAGACCCGCCTCACCTTGTCGAAGAGTTCTCGTCCGGAGACATGGTTTGCGGCTCCTGCGGTCTCGTGCTGGGCGAGCGTATTATCGATACCCGCTCCGAGTGGCGTACTTTCTCCAACGACGACCAGGGCAACGATGACCCCTCTCGTGTTGGTGATGGTCCCAACCAGCTGATCGATGGTGATCAGCTCCAGACCACTATCGCGTTCGATGGCAAGAACGGCAAGAATTTGTCCCACCTTCAGAACAAGATCACCCAGGACAAGAACTCCAAGCAGCTCATGCAGGCCTACCGCGATATTCAGGGCTTGACGGACAGCATCAATGCTGGTACTCAGGTGGCAAATGCTGCCAAGCACATTTACAAGCTCGTTGAGGACAACAAGGCCCTCAAGGGCAAGTCTCAGGAAGCCATCACCGCTGGCTGCATCTTCATTGCATGCCGCCAAACGGGAGTGCCGCGTACGTTCCGTGAGATCTACAGCCTGACCAAGGTCTCGAAGAAGGAGATTGGCAGGGTTTTCAAGCAGTTGGAATCCTTCCTCCAGAAGATCGGAGGCGAGGAGCATGCAATCACGACCAGCATCCCCACCTTCAACCAGCAATACCAGGGCAAGGGATCTACTACAGCTACCGAACTTTGCGCTCGTTACTGCAGCAACCTCAACTTCCGCAACTCGGTTGCGGTCGAGGACGTTGCCCGCCAGCTGGCCGACAAGACCAGCACTATTTCGGAGCTGGCTGGCCGTTCACCCCTTTCCGTCGCCGCTGCCTGTATCTACATGGCATCCCACATCAGGAACGAGTCGCGTACATCTAAGGAGATCGCGGCAGTGGCGGGTGTCAGCGACGGAACCGTCAAGACAGCTTATCGTCTGCTCTATAACAAGAAGGACAAGCTGCTTGAGGAGATCTTCCCTGAGGGAGTGCCAAACCTCGATAAGCTTCCTGCGAATTAGGAACCTCGGGTGCGCGGGTAGTTTGGATAGAGCGTTGGCTTTTGGTTGGCGACTCCGCTTCTTGATTTTCACGGGACAGAATCGCGGCGTGACAGCATTGCGTTTTCTTAAGCTTGACAGGGTGGTCAGCCTCACTAAGATGACAAGGTAGTCCTACTGAGAACGTGGCGGCTTTTGAACATTGGTTGACAGGCAAAAGACAGCCCACAGGCACGCCCGGTTTTTCAGAAGTTTGGAAGCATATTGCGTGGTCGGAAGAGAAGCAGGTTATCATATGCCCAAGATAGGGCTGGTGACTGCGGAGGCTGGTTGAAGTGCGGCAGGACAAAGGGGGCCTGGCACACGATGGGAGGTCTTCACCTTGACTATAAAATGGGAAACGAGGTTAGATCGGCCGGCTTCCACCTAGACACATTGGAATGACATTTCCGGTTCTGAAAATTGATCTTAACTCGACGCATTGGCGGACAGCTTTAGTTATTTGCTATTTGATTTAGCAGCGACAGGCACTTGGGAGCAAAATGATAGTTAATACAAGATATCATTACTCCACATTCGTCCATCTGTTGACAACATGAATTCTAAAACAGGCAGGTTCGTCGAAGATGTCCAAGACCTGGAAATGGATTCCAGAACTTCAAGGGATGCAGTGCTGTGATCGATGCGGCGTTCAGGTTGCAGTGACTACTTAGTTGATGGACACAGTGCGACATAGGACCGTTGCACCAAAGGTAATCACAGTGCCTATTGTCTATTTACTGTGTACGCTAAGTGGACCAATCCGCAGTCGCTTCGTACGCAAACCACCACCTAGCACTGACTGCAGCGGCTTCACGTCTCCCGTCTCTCAACCGCGTCTCAAGTGATTTTGGCATCGTCATCTCCAAAATCCAAACGCAACTCAACCGTCCGCCCTACTCTGCGCCGACACTCAAAATCCCGATCACAGCTTATCATTGAGCACACGATACTTTGCCCTCGAAAAAAATGCCTTCCCGGCGATCAGGCCGCGCAGCCGCCAAACGCGCGCAACAGGCCCTTGGTAAGTTATTCGGTTTTATCATCGTCCATCATTTGGCATTTCCTCCCTCCCTTTGCTTGTACAAGAGTATATTCCATACCGTTGTGACGCACTCCCACGCCCCCAACAGCCACACGTGAATCCCCCCATTTTCAAACAAGCAGTTGCTCACCAAAGCCTTGCACAAACCAGAAAGCACCCCAAAGACATTCGAAGGTCTAGACGACGAGGATGAGCCTATGCCCGATGCCGATCAAGACGACGCCGAACCATCGCAACGAGATGGCGAAGGCGATGTCGAGAAGGATGACGAGTCGGCCGGTGACGAACACGAGGAAGAGGAAGCCCCAGAGGAAGACGAGTCGGGCAAGAGCCCAAGCCCTCCCCCAGAGCCTGTTATCCGCCGACGACGCTTGGGACGACCACCCAAGAACCGACCGCCCGACTGGGATACTCTGCCGATCGAACCTCCCAATCGTGATGAAAATACTCCTCGCCGTCGCGGTCGCGGAGGATGGAGAGGCAGGGGTGGTCGCAAGGGCCAGCATTTTCAACCAACCCAGCAGTCTATCGACAAAGATGGTACCGTCCTTGACATTATCAACGACGAGGTGGACCTTCCCGAGGACCCGGAGGGTGAGAAGAAGGTCGATAAGCTAGGAAATCTGAAGGATGGCCGCGAGTATCGTTGCCGCACATTCACCGTCCTCGGCCGTGGAGACCGACTATACATGCTTTCCACCGAGCCAGCACGTTGTGTCGGCTTCAGAGACTCGTATCTTTTCTTCACGAAACACAGAAAGCTCTACAAGATCATCGTGAATGACGAGGAAAAACGGGACATGATCGAGCGGGAAATCATCCCACACAGTTACAAGGGCCGTACGATTGGTATTGTGACAGCACGTTCAGTGTTCCGCGAGTTCGGCGCCCTAATCATTGTCGGCGGACGAAGGATCGTTGACGACTACGAAGTCGCCAAGGCGCGAGAGGAGGGTGTCGTTGAGGGCGAGCTTGCCGATCCCAACGATATCTTCGAGCCAGGAAAGCCTTACAACAAGAATCAATATGTGGCGTGGCACGGTGCAAGCTCAGTTTATCACTCGAATATACCTTCAGTACCACAGCAAAACGCCAAGGTCGCCCCAACCAAGCGACGGGTTGCCGTCAACGACGTTAACTGGCAGCTGGAGCATGCTCGCGAAGCTAGGTAAGCATTCTCTTATTCACTTTGCTTGCTACGGACACAAGTCTGCTAACACCTGTTTTCTACACAGTAACTTCAACAGCATCCTCACCAGCGTCCGACGCGCCAACCTGAACGGTGTCTACGACATCCACACCAACCAAATGCACTACCCGCGCATCATCCAGCCTACACATGCCCGCATCACGCAGGTGGTAGACTCTGAAGACGCCTCGTCTTCGTCCTCAAGCCTTCCTCCCGTCAAACCCTCCATATCCCGCAACTTCCTCATCACCGACGTGGAAGTCGAGCTGCCACCCGCCGGCATTTCCCCAGCCGCCTACGAAATACCCTTCCGCACATCGCCCGCCGATCGGGCTGCCTCTGCGCGTGCCGACTTCCTTGCCCCCTTCAAGGGCTTGAGCGCCGTACCTGACGATATCAGGGATCTGCTGCCCGAGGAGTGCAGGAAAGCGTTCGATAGCGCAGTGAAGAATGAGGAGGAGTGGTTCGGCAAGTGGGGTGACGAGAAGGATACGACGTGTCGCCGCGAGCCGGTGATCGATAAGGCTATTGTGCCTTATAGCATGAACATCATGTGATGAGGCTTTCTGGATTTTCGACAGGTGTCGCCTGCGAAGAGCTACAGACAGACACAGGCTTGTTGTTCTGGTTTGGATACAAGCTTAGATTTTCGTGATGACAAATATTTCATCGCATTATCTTGGTTCAGGTCAAGAGACTTGCCTTCCACTAGTCTCGTGGACTGCTTTGGACTGCTTGCCACTGTTGCAATGGCTATAGACGTCCCAGCTGGAACATGAAGGGGCATAACACCAGAAGGAGCTTCTTGGGACCTTTTTGCTTGCTGTATGTCATAAGGAAGATGATAAGGTCAAAGGACCCGAATGACTTATATGATAAGCTCGGGCTGGGACCGAGAAGGGGACAATTGCAGGGGAAAATGGAAAACTCGGTTGGTCGTTGGGGACGCGGCGCTGGCTTCAGTGAATTGCTTATGAACGGATCGTGTATTTGTTGGCTGAGCCATTTCGGTTTAGAGAGGGGGAATGAGGAAATGTTTGGTAACCTCTGTCTATTTCATAATATACCCAGCGTATAGGCACCCCCGCATTCCAGCATGCCATCTCAGTTCTTTCATGGTTTTCTTCGTTGGCTCTCATGGGTTCAGTGGCTGCGCTGATTTGGATGGTCTTGTGGTAAGGTTGATGAGGTGAACTTCATCTCGTTGCGTTGGGTGTTCACAGTTCACAGAGGAGTGTTATACATAGCTCATGAGACAACGACTCCAGCCATTACTGCTGTCTGTATCAGCATGACCAAAGGCGGGCCACATTACTGTCTTTGCTCAGGAAAATCTGAAGGTAAAGAGGATCATGTCGGAGTGAACTGGATATATCTTTTCTGGCTTTAGCTTCGACTATTATTTACGTCTGCTCAACACGTTACGGGTGTTGTTCCGTTCCGCCGTCGCGCCATCTCACATTCCAAATTTGGCAACACAGAGGTGTCTTGTCAACTAATACTCTTGCCGAAGTACAACTGCTACGGCTTACGGGTCACCTCACCAGTTCAATGCCACGAAGCACACGGGGGTCAGTTAAAGCTTTCGTAGTGTTCGTGCTCACATGAAGAGAAGATGAAGCGAGCTGTTCTGTTCCGTTCCGCCGTCGGGCCATCTCTCTTTCCCACTTTGACAACACTGGAGTGTCTTGAGACTGGTATTCTCCTTGAAGTAGTTAAAGGTCATCTTACAAGCTCAATAAAAATAAAGGACAATGAATCACTCAAAGCTTTGGTGGTGGTTTTGTTCACATGAAGAGAATATGAAGCAACTTGTTCCAGAAGGAATAGTTGACTTACGAGTAGCAGGGATGCAACTCAGTCGGTTCATCTCAGGTCATTCCAGAGCAAACAAGTGCCTTCTAGACGTTGTGTCCTTACAGCAAAGAGCAACGAAAGTAGGTGGGCCGACTGGTCAAGTAACTAGGTACTTGCACCCACTTCCGTTTTTTCTCCTGCTAAGGTGGTTTGATGAACTGGTGTAAGAACATAACTTGAGTAACCGAGAGCACACCAGCAAGTAGGTGATGTAGTCAACAAGAGTACACATCTACTCTTCACTTTCACATTCCCCAGTCATAGACATTTCATCACCAACCCCACAGCTGTTCTGGACCTTCCAGACCTTCCAGACCTTCCAGACACCCCTGACTCCAACAGGAATCTCTTTCATATATCGATATTGACTATATCCACCAGTCGGCATCCACGCCTCAGCAGGCAAGCCTGCTTGTATGCATCAACAGTTGATACGGAGGTACTGTAACAGAAAACCCAGAAACTTCCTGTCAACACTCAGAACCATGTGTCTAATGTTTCACGAGATCCAATGTCCGATGAATTCAACCGAAAGTTGAGGTCTGTACCAATCCTATGTATGAACCGATTCGATTCGGTTGAGATGTTTCTGGACCGGCGGTATTGGATAGGCTTCGAGGACTCAAACTTTCTGCCTGGTATAGGCAGGTGCCTAAGCTCTGTAAGGTAGCTGATGACGATAACCGCCATTATCATTGTTGATGGCTTCCACCGCTAACCACCAGGTTGGGATAATCGCTTACACGGAGCAAACATACCTTGTATTATGGTCTTACCCCTCGTAGTATGTATCTCGCTGCCTACAATATTCTTGGGGATCTTCACTTCTTTTTCATAGGTATCTCTGACGTGTGGTCGTGATGACGATGACCGTAACTCAACTCGTTTGAGTCTAGATCTAACTATCTATGTACCTCTAGTCACACCAGTACCCGGCGTTTCCCTAGCCATCAACACCCATGTTTTCTCACGTCCAGAACGACATCCCTGGATATGTCCTCACTGACTACCTTATGTAGTCACCACTTGATTACTCTTGCGGCATCTTGCAAGTGGTCAGTCAATCTTCCCACACTAGAGTCTATACTATCGTGTTGCCTGGCAGGTATGTGTCACCACTCATCAGACGAGTGTCAGATACCGTTCCTTTTGGACCATCGGAAAGATGGAAGACGTTCTTCCACCACTTGATAGAGGCTCCTATCAGTCCACTTCAAAAGTATACGGGGTATGGTAATAGTCCATTATTGGCACCCCCAAGAAGACAGACAGACAAGCGAGCGGGCCGATTTGAAAAAGAAGTAGATTTAAAAAGAGTCATCCAATGTGTCAATCGAAGTATACCTACTGGCTCACGATGACTTTTGTTATGAGGTTTCCTCAGCTAGCCGAGACGAACAGAAACAGGTGGTTTGTTGTAGAAATGATACGATAGAGTATATCTCGAGCCTCACCTGAGCTGACATGACGGACTTGGCTGGTTCGCTCCGGAACTACAAGATACCTCTTAATGTGATGGATGAGGAGATGAACCGACAAACACATGAACATGAACGACAGTGAATGAACCCCGAAAAAAATGCACGTTGATGGGCTCATGGGCGAAATGGTGAATTGAATCTCACAACCGTAACACGACCCCGTCCACGCTCGTCATAGCAATCCGTGTTTTCCTCGACGAAAAAAGTCATCTTCTTTTTGCTCCATCTTGGCAAACTATAGGGCTAAAATTGCCACTCGAAGATGGTAGAAATTGAATACGTAGGCCGGTTCGTGGGGGGATTAGGTTACCACCGGAACGTGGCTGAGTATACTTCCCCATTCATTGTCAAGATATCCGAGCTTGGGCCGGTTCGTGCAACGATGCAGACGAGTTCTAACTCGTCTTATAATAGAGTCGTATCAATGTACGTAACTATGTGAGTCAAAGTACGGATGTATGTATAGAGGTTCCTTTGCTGATCAGCTTGTCAGTCTCCTCAGTATAACCTCACCTTGCAGAGAGTGAGTGTTTTCTGGCTACGGGCGGAAGGGTCTTGCCCGCCTGCCATCACAAGAGGGGCGACGATCTCAGTCGTGGGGAGAAAAAATCCAGGGACTTCCATAGCATGCTGTTCGAGATCAGCATTGAAAAGGTCAAAAAAAGGGTCTCAAGACAAGGACAAGGTCATCTCGCGGTGACACTTTCCGCGTCTGTCGTCTGTCATCTTTTGTTCGTGACGGCTTTTTCAAGGGGTTTGTGAAGGTGTTCAGTTCCTTTGCATTGCCCCTCCTACCCCTCTCTCTTGCCCTGCGGGAAGATGCTTCTAGATTGGTCCGCCTTCCAAGACACACGATGCATGCCAGATGGAGTTACCAACTTTCTTGCAAGTTTTCCTTTTTGTTATGCGTGTGAGATGAGAGATCCGCTCAATCTTCGACCGTTTTGTGGTCCAACATCTTCAAGACACAGGGTTCTTATGCCTTGCCTGCCGCCTTGGCTGTAGCCTGAACTGCCCGATTTATAGTTCGGTATCTCGTTGATACGCCATAAGGTTTGGGAGCAGGCATCGTCAGCATTGCCTCCGCCCCTCCAATGCTGTCAAGTAACGAGTTCAAGGAGGATCACGGTCCCATGACACCTCTGGATATGTACCCAGCGGATTTAAAGGTCAAGACCCCTGATTTGGTAACCGATGGTCCCTATCCGCCTGCGGCGTTCCTCGAACGTAATGTAACGTCTACGCAGAAGGGGGGAGAAGAAGAGGGGATAGATAGGAACGGGCACTGGTACTGTGTCAAGTATGTACGCTCCTTCTGGGCAAAGAGAAGCCCTCAAGGAGTCAAGTTGCCAGTGATGGAGAAGGAATCGTGAAGTACCTGCGTGCAAAGCGGAGGGAGGGACTTTGACCAGCGCCATCTGGCCTTTGATGGTATAGCGATGCATGAAGTGTAGGGTTGTAGAAATGAGTTTACACTACCTTTCCACCTTTCCTGCTTTCCTAGCGCTCCCGGAGGAATGCTTCCTTCTTTCTTTGCGCCGTGACTTCCAGATTGCAAGCGACGGAAGCGCCCGATACGACCTTTCTCTGGCAATGTTGCGTAGCAACGAACTGTTTTGTCAGCTGCATGAGACAGAGACTCGAATTGAATTCCCTCCCCCCACCTGGACACCCAGTGGTTTTTAGTGGTCATCTCATATCTGATTCTCGACCAACCAAGACCCTTTTGCTTGACTGCCATTCGCAAGCAAAAAGTCTTGCTAGCCACGAGGATACGCAGCAGCCTCGGAAGAGATTGACACGTTCGAGGCGAGGCTGCTAGTCTGCAGTAGTACGTATCGTAAAGTTTACAAAATCCTACATAACGGAAACGTGGGCGTGAGGCGGCTGTTGATGAAGTTCCTTCCAACTCGGGGTGGGAATAAGGGGCAGTCCAAGCCATGTCGTGGTGATGGTGGAGATGACACCAGTAAGGTACGGCTACGGCACATGATGGTCACAGACCGGGACGGAGACGTCTTGTTGGGAAACCCGAGATTGATACGGAAGGCCAGCAGAGTTGTCCACACACGGAGTGTCGTTGACGCACATGGCGGCATCAGGGTCGCGTTTTGCCATGTCGTATCGGCCTGTTTTGGGAAAGAAGAGAAGAGAAAAAAACTTTCTTCAGATCATCGACCAGGTAACCCGGAACTTCAGGGATTGCGGGGGGGGCTGCTGGGGGAGAAGATGGAAAAGAAGAGACTGCGGCATATTTTTTTTTCTTCAGTGCTTCCCGAGACCCGATCGAAAGCTTCCGGCGTTCAATGTTCCCTCATGCGCCTCTGGACACGCTACTGCAGCTTCCATTTTTACACAGTCGCATCTCCGCTTTCCTCTTCTTGGTGAGGGGTTCCTTGTTTCTGCCCAACCAACCACACCAACGCCGATTCTAGCCAGGTAACCGGAGTTGCCAGCTCGACGAACCCGAAGGACACGGCGCTCTGATGATGAGAGCAGAAGAGGGACAGCAGTGCCACTTTGTGCTAGAGAGACGTACGTAGGGAGACCGGCAGCCACCGGACCACTCGCACAGCAGACACGCATCGGTTCCCACGCATCCGAGTCACCCGACTCGGACACTCGGAGCACAGGGCCGGAGAATACTCCGATGAATCTGCAAACGGAAACTTACGGGCGGAGACGGACGCGGCGTTCAAATCTCAACTTGGACCCTCGGACCGGACCACAATGGGAAGGACATCGACGACGACGACAACGACACGATAACGATTCGTTTTTGTCCATTTTTTTTCTGGACACGCCCGGTTGAAAAAACTGCGTCTCGATTATCCGCCGTGCACCTTCGAGGCTGCACACGCCCCCTTCCGCACCGAGCGCTTTCAAGGTTCCGCTGCTTATCGACACCGCCGAAGCATGGTCGCTGGAATTCATAAGCATGTGATCGTTCTGACTCTGTTGTGAAGCTCCGCGGTGTGTTATATTGAAGAGCAATCGAAGGTACCGAGGCGCGGATGATGGACGTTCAACTCTCGGACTGAATTCTGCCTTTGAAGCTTCGTAACATGAGGGTAGTTTCGGCTGATTTTTACAGGGTTGAATAGGACAAGGAGACGTCACCATCCAGGCCATCACCCACACTCGTTGTGGTGCTGGGTACGTGAGGCTGTGGTCCCGTCATCACAGTGAAGACTGAGACCGCCCAGTGCCTGCACAGCCAATGACATGATGCACCTTCATCACTGACCTAGAGTCAATCCGGAGGTCTCGGGGTCCTGAAAGAGTTACTCAACGACAACGGTTGCCAAGTGAGAATAGTAATTTGGAGTGGGTGATGTGGTTGCTCTCGTGTGTGCACAGCAAATGAGTAAGCGGCAAGAAAGTCGCTCAGAGCCAACTGAGGGTTACGTTCTGATAACAACGGCAGTCATGCATCGTCTGTGCCGCCGCCGGATACCACGTTGTGTAGATTTATTTCCTCATGAAGAGGCAGAATAGCTCTCGGATGCATCGTGAACTGTTGATATGGGTTGCAAAGTGCTGAGTGTCTTTGGGTTTCCGGGTGTATGCGGGCCATATGAGAGTTTTGTGTCCGAGTTCTTCTTGATTGCCTATGCTGCCGACTCTTCACCGTCGAAGAGGGTTGAGTTCGGCCCAACTGGGACGAGTCGCACCCCGTTATGGGAGTTCGAATGACTGCGACAGCATGATAGCTCCCAGTCCAGCAATTCTATCACGGCCGACTTGGCTGCTTCTTTTTCAGCAGCGCCGTAAGAAGATGACAACCATGCTCACCCTTGGCTCTAGGTCTTTTTTTGAAGGAGGCTGAACTTATACCCTCGTGACCTAGCAGCTTTTCGACGATCAGAGCCACTGTTCCATACTCACCAAGTCGATCTTGATGTCAATATTATTCCTGACTCACTGGCGTGGTGTGTGGTGTGTTGACTGTTGAGAAAGCGAATCTTGAAGGCTGGAAGACGTCCCCACTTGTAACGTAAATGTCCGGCTCGGGCCATTCAGAAGTGAGGAAAAGAAAAAGAGCCGGCCAAGAGGCAGATGCACAGAGGGTCCGGGCAGTTCGCGGAGCTATCGGCCCTTGACCGCTTCTCAAGATCTGGTGCCATTGAGAGCCACGGTGGACGCTGTGCTTTCCTTGTGCAACTGCTTCTGTCTCGCACAAGGGGGGTTTGTCTAGCGCATCCAAAACTGGGTCAACACCATTCTCAAATGGACATGGGTGTCCGAGGGGCTGGAGGACTTGGAGAAGTCCCCTGGCAAGCCTGCGACTGGCCCTTCCCGGTCTGTTTTCACCATCGAAGTGAAAGCCTTTTCCATGACTCGTGCCGGAGATACGGGTCGTGATGGCCCGGCCCTGACAATGGGACGCGGTAGCTCTGATGAGACTTGTAGGTAGAGATGTTAACTTCCAGTCAAGACAATGGCTCGCCTGTAGTCTCAGATGGAACGAAATGGTTGTACTTTGGCAGTGATATGGCCACTACTCGGTACCCAGACGTCCCTGGAGGACCACAACAAGAAGTCATCTCTGTTTGTAATGGAGCTCCCGGTACCAAGGTTCACAACGGCGATGATGGAAATGGATGATAGAGTTTGGCGTATCTCTGTGGGTCTCACACCACGGATTCAACTCCATTCCGAGGTTAGTCCCGTTGCTGGATTCGAGATTTTAGGGGATCCAGGGTGGGCAAGCCCTTGAAAATCCCAACTGTCCAGGCGACCCTGAACAATGACCAGGCTCTCCGCTGTCCGTGTTCCTGGAAAGCGTGCGAGACATGGTCTTCTTCGTCGTGCCATGGGGTGGCCTCGGATAGGCACAGTGGGCGTGGTGGGCGTGGGTTGGTGGTGTCGGCGCCCAGCGAGCCCAGGTAAGGCCAAGCCATCTGAAGATCCCCGTCCCGATGTGGCATTTGGTGGTATTTTTGGACTTCAGAGACCCTTGGATGGCCAACCTACCGTAGGGACGTCCATGAGGTCGTGAACCCTTTCTTTTCGAACGGCTTCGTTGACTCGTTCTGGTCATCGCCGTTGGACGGACAATCTACGATCGAGGCCTAATGAAGAAACAACGGCAGGTGGTGAGAGAGAAGGCAGCCTATAAATTGCGGAGGATTGAATCCGCTCTACGACGGGAGCATCCATTTCGGGTTCAGTACCGTTGATGAAATACTCATCTTCAAGCGAGAACCGCGGCATGATCATCCTCAAACGATGGGAATTGCGATCGACCGAAGAGGGAGGACGCGCATGCCGTGTTCAGTGTTTCACAGCACTTGGGTGGTGGCTGCCCTATAGGAAATAGGAAGGAGGAAGGAGGAAGGCACAACACTCAAAGGTGCTCGATGACTGCCTGCTCTTTGGAATACGCGCCGGGTGCGCAGGACGACCACGATTATCAAAATGCAATGAGTGCAGAGTTGCAATGGAAACAACATCAAACGCACATGGAGTGGATGCGGAATTGTTCCAACGAATTTCCGTCCTCACTTCATCCGATATTGACATTGACATTCGCACACGGCATTGCATGTCATGTGGAAAGTCAGGGCTGAAGAATAAAAAGTTGAGAGCCCGGGCAGACGCGAGATTGATAGGGCGATACTCGGGATTGAGGTATCTGTCTTGGCTTGACATGTGCAAGTGTACCTAACCTGTCTGTACATGCATCTGATGGTTTCTTTTGACTGACTGTGACTGACTGCTCGTGGATACCCTGGCGCAATCTGAAATTGGCGAGACGCCGACAAGTGCTGGCCCCACCCACCTCAGTCACTGAACAACGTGCAGGCCATGTCAATTGTCAGTGCCATCCTAATCTTCCAGGTTGCTGTCGGTCCTGCCCATCATCAAATTTCGTACCAGACCTCTTATAATTTTAGTAAATGATGGCAGTAGCGACGGTCCGCATTTTGTAGATTGCCCCCCACGATGGGACGACGCCTTTGCATCGTTTCTTGGGGTTTAGTATTACGTATTGGAACACATTCGCCACGGGGTGTTGGTGGGATGGCAGTATGCAACAGGTATTTGTGGTAGTGAGCGTCGGGAGAGGACAGACGTCACAGGCCGTTCAACCTGAAGTCAGGTACCGGGGGAAAACACATGGAAACCAGACGAAATGCACATATGGAAAGACTGAAGGCAAATTCAGCCCGAACAACTCTGTCTCATATGTTACCTTTCGACCTTGTTCGCATGAATGACCGCATATACAAGCCGTGTCTTGTTAACATATTAACACAATCGACGTTTGGCTCGGGTCATTTCAGTAGAGATATGCGGCCTTCTTGGAAGCAGCGGGAATGGGATGTACAAGTAGAACTCTACGCACACGCCCGTGCAGCTGCCAAACAAAATTCGCAGGTTGAAATGTTCCGCGCGGGCCTGGCAGGCCGGGCGGCCCCTGTGCCAGTGTGTGCCTTCCACTTCTTCGTTGCAGCACCTTCCACTTCCACTCCTTCGCAACTTCGCTCTGTTCCAGCGGGCAGTTGTAATTCTGACCATCGGCACGGCAAGTGCTCTTCGCTTTTGTCTCTCTTTGCGTGGCCTGGCTTTTCTTGGCGCCTGTCCTGCCGCACACCCACTCGCCGTGAATTTTTCATCGGTGCTATCGTTCGCTTGTCTGGGAAGGACCTGTCGAAAAAGGACATGATCTGGTCGACGCGAACCCTGGTCATTTCCGTCATTGTCGTACCAATTTGGCTGCATGCTGGAAGCTACAGATGCACCGTCACTCCCATCTCCAGAGGACATGCACCTCCACGATGCATTCCGGTCGACTTTTACGGTGGTATGTACAGTACTGTGTATCCGAGGTATGCGCTATGTAGAGATTCCCACGCAAGTGGTTAGGTAGGTTGAGATCCGTGGCGACGTGCAGTTATTTGGGAAGAGGCCCGCGAGACGGGATCTTAGCTTGGATACTAATAAGATCTCCCAAGAGGTCGTTACCGTGGCGGTTTCAACTTTCCCATCATTTTGTGGTCAGCTCAGTTGCGGCGTGACGGTCTCCCGACTTTCACCTGCCCTACACCACGAGTGTGCCGGGTTTTGCGGGTACGTAGTACGGTAACAGCGGAGGTACGGTACCGTATCGAGATTCAGCCAGATTACACTGTGGTGTGGTGCTGCGTCTCCTCTGCTTTTCTGCTTGACTAGCGCATGCATCTGCAGAACGGACCACTCAAGCGTTGTTCTTTTCATCCTTTTGCCGGGTGCCCGTTCACTCCACTCGCCCAACGCTTTTGCCATCCACTTTGGCAGCGGGTCTGTTGTCGCCTCGTTCGCCTCTCTCTTTGGCTGCTGATGACATCTGCACGGGCCACTGTGGATCACGGCTAGCGTCTGTCGTCTTGTCGAAGGCAGTTCTGGCAGGCCATTCACTTCATTTTACCACCTCACAGCCGGCCCCGTCGCGCGCAGGTTTGAAGGTTTCGATCCAGTCGCAAGTCGCCAGTCGCAGTCGCACTCTTGTCGCAACGAGTCGACCCAGTGCACTGACCATCCAACCCGGTCTACACTAGCGCCAGTCTTTCTCAACCTCTCATTCACGAATCTTTTCTTCCTCTTCCACCTCTCTCTTCCTCTCTTCTCGTCGTCACGCCGTACTTCACGTCTCTTTTTTCTTCCCTCCTCCCCCTCCATCACTGCCGAATCCGCCGGGGATCCCGCATACCGACGAGCGACCAATTCAGTTTTGCGTCGTTCACGAGAGGATTTGGGTGCACTTCAACTCTTCGCTGTTTTAGGTCGAATAACGAAGAGGCGCCTTTTGCAGGAGCGGTTTTTTTCCCGGCCAGGGTGCGCTCTCAGTGTTTTGCCAGTACTAGTGGTATCTCGACCCTCGACGTCAGACTCAGCACGGCATCACATCCCCCTCGGACAAGTCGACAAGACCACCCATCATCACTGGAGGACATTGTCACGTCGTCATCAACATCACCTTCACCTTGATCACAGCGACGGTACCTGTCACCTTCGACTTCGTCTTCACAGGTTAGTGTCTGCATTTGTTCTCCAAGAGTCCAGTTTTTGGTCTTTTTCTGTCGCCCAATTCCAATTTGGAGTCCGCTGCACGTCGTCCCAGCACTCCTGCAAGCGGTCCCCCACTACGAATACATACTTCTCCGCCGAACGCAACACTTGGCCATGGAAAACTAACTTTGCCTCTCACAGCCCCTACACATTCTCTTCTCAACGAGACCTAATATTCCGGCATCTTGCATACCGGATACAGACCCCTTGAGTCAGAGATTTTTTCGGTCTTGTTGGTTGGATCACGACGACTTCTCCTTTGCCTCGCAACAAAAAAGATCTTTTATTGGGGATCACTTGTTGCTTGCAGGCATTTTCTTTGCGACGACTCAAGAGTTTGGTTTTCCTTTGAACTGATTTTCTCACGACCTATTCGACGACTTATGGCCAGACCATCTCACTAGATCTCGATCATTCTCAGCATTTCGAGATCCTCTCCCCGCCTTGAGCCTTGGAGTCTTACCCGGGTAGTAACATCCCCGTATATTCAAGCTCTGATCCCGGATTCATCCATCTCTCAACCCATCCTCACCTTCAAACTCAGGTCTCCTGACTACCAACCGCCAAAATGCCCGGAGGTGTTTGCGCCGTTCTCGACTACGAGGTCGAGCTGATGGCCGACTACGTTTCTGAAATGGCAACTCGAATTGTCATGCCGCAAAATGCCGTCAACACCGCTTTCAGGAAGTTCGTGTCACAGATCCTCACTTCCACTCGGCTTCCCAGCACTACCATCCTTCTCGGCATGAACTACCTTGCCAAGCGCGTCAACATGATGAAGGCTAACGGCCAGACCACCCATTCCGAAGGTCAAATCTGGCGCATGTTGACCATCTCGCTGTTGCTTGGAAGCAAGTTTCTGGACGACAACACTTTCCAGAACAAGTCCTGGTCCGAAGTGAGCGGTATTCCCGTCAAGGAGCTCAACACTCTGGAATATGAGTGGCTCGGTGTGATTGGCTGGCGGCTGTATGTTAACCTCGATGAGAGTGAGGATTACAACGCCTGGTTGGCAAACTGGAAGGAATGGTTGGAGGCGAAGAAGTTGCAGCAAGCTCAGGCCAACCGCGAACGCCTGGCCTCCCTCGTGCCTCCTATCAAGACCGACATTTCCCGATCTCGGTTCTCCTCGGCTTGGGAGCAGAAGCAGATTGCCGAGTATGAAAGGCTATCGAGCATCAAGCGCAGCCAAACCACTCACGTTGCTTATCCTCGGCACGAGCAGTCCGTGTGGGGTCATTGGTCGCAGCAGCAGGCTCCGTTGACGCCCCCCGACTCTGGATACGGAACGCCCGAGTATGTCAACTCGGCGACATCGGTCAACTCCCACTACAACGAGTGGTTCGATAGTGCGGTCAGGGACCATTGCCAGGCCTCTCGGCAATACCAGCAGCCTGCGTCGTATAACTCGTTCTATCGCGGCCAGTCCAACCGTCACCAGAACAGCACTTCGGGGTACTGGAACTACACCCACAATGTGTGGGAGCATTCCCTCTCCGGTGATTGCAACTGCGCCACTTGTGTTGCTACGGACAACTCGCCTCCGTACTTCATGGGCCACACCTACGGACAGCCGGTTGTTGGCTAAATTTCCAATGACACTTTCGGCACGGTTTCGACGATGCCATGAGTTTCGGCGTTTGAGTGATCATACAACATTCGCAGCTTTTCATCCGAGGCTGTGCTTTCTCACTGCATTTTCATCTGGTGCAGGTTCTTTTACAGGGACAACGGAGAATTGATACATTGCATTCAGATACCCCGATCGACGAATGGACCGGTTCGTTTTCACAGCCCAGAAGGCCAGACTCCTTCAGATTCTGCTCCTAGCAGAATTCCCACCTTTGGTTGTCTCCATTTCGCATGCATGAGCGGAGGAGCATTACCACGGCATGGGAAACATGGGCAACCGCGACTTATATCCATATGCGGGATACAAACTTTCACGGTTCCACTCGTCATTGATTAATGACTTTCGTTTTCTTCCTCGGTATATGGTTCGGTAATATTCATAAACCGGCGTTCTTGGATTCCTATACCATGGGTTTCGTTCAAATTCGGTATAGATTCGACAAAAGTTTTTCTTGTTTTCTTCAACCCACCAGACGGGCGATTTCCTTCAGCAACGACCGCTATCCTTTTCTTCCCGGCCCCAGCAGCGTCGAGTTAAGCTGCGCGACTCGGCACACGCTGACATCAACGGCAAATCCCGATACCTCGTAACACTGGGTTACTCCTGTTCGAGAGATGCGATGTGGTCGATGTCGCGACAGCTCACAGCAAGCACTGCTCGACCTGTTTCGGCTTGAGTGATAACCGACATCACCTTGGGTCGAAGCCAGTTGCACTCGCTTGTTTGTTTATGTTTTTTTTTCCCCGGTTCTTTGCGTTTTCTGCATTCACAAAAAGGGTCGTTTGGTCCACCGCAGCTGGTCAGTTACATACGAAGGCCATTCTTTGCGCGGCGTCGCCTATCAAAAGTACATTCGAGGCCTTACATATATGAAAAAAGCTTGGAGGTGGGCATGGTACATATTTGCTTTTTTTTTCGCCCGGTGTGGTGCGTTTACAGGATTGGGGTTCATGAGGTCGGAAAAATTAAGATGAGGCTGCTTTGCATTTTTGCGGACAAAAAGGGGGGCTCTATTGCTGTTTTCTTTTTCCTTTTCTTGTGTGTCGTTTCCTACGTTCAACACCATCTTCTAGGTTGCACGTCGAGTTATCCATCGGTGCATGTCAAGGGGTGGCCCCAAGACATGCGAACTTTTGGTACTTGGCGGACACCTGGACAGATGGTTCACGTTGTCTTTCTATTTACCATAACCATGGACTTAGAGATGGTGGTGGTTTTCTTTGATTTTGGTGTTTTCTCTTTCTCTGTTTTCTTCTCGAAGACCGGCATTTGGTTGTAGAGTGGGGAGACTTGCAACTATGTTCAAAACGGTAGACGGGTTCGTTTGAGGTTAATCTGGCCGTCGTGCCAGTAGGGATGGGATTTTGTTACCCGCGAAATACCCTCATGATTTACGAGCATTGCGGACATGTGGAGAGTGGAAAAGAATGGGATGATGGGAGGAAGCAAAAGACGATTAAACCCGGGCATTGCGGGTGCCAACTCGCAACTGACGGCGCCGTTCAGCAGCAGCTGGATCGAGATATCAGTGGACCTGACCACGGTTCAAGAAGTTCGGGGACATGCACGATATCGGACAGCATTTGCTGGAGATAGATCGGGGCCGTAGCAAAGCAGAGTAGTAGGGGGGGCCATGGCGATATGAGCGGACAAAAATTGGCCAGCACATTGAAAGCACCCCATACTACCAGTTTTACAATGCTCCGATGAATAGACAAAAAAAAATTCTGATGAACCAATCATAAGTACTTGACGTGTTTTCAACTTGTGAAATGCCGAATGCTGTTGTATGACTCTTATCCTTTCCTGCTCTACCTGCACACTCAAGATCTAGTTGATATGGAAGAGGTAGTCAAGCTGTCAAGAAGGTCAAGCAGCGCAATGCTCCACTGTCTCTTCTGTGATTGGTCGGCATAGAGACATCCATCAAACGCTGAAGGGTACCTCGAGTCTTGGGACTCGATCGTCAAATCAACCACCTGTTTACCACAACAACATTTCAAGGTGAAAGATCAAACTGTGAATCTTTTCAGTCCCATTCCTTCAGTAGTCGAGATAGTTCCCGTGACCCTCGATTGGGCGTCAAAGCATCTCAAAAACCCCACGACCGGACGACAGCGTGGAGACTGTCATCAACCATCCCAAACATTCGGTATATAACACGATCCCGAACGAACTCTTGAAAGTCTATTGCAAAATGTCCTCGCGGTTCGTCTCCGCTGGCGCCATTAATCCCTCCACGGGAGAGGTAACAACGCCGGCGACTGTCACATCATCATCATCCATCTCTCCTCCCACGTCTTCATCAACAACCGCCGCCACTTCTGCGGTCCCATCGACATCGACATCATCGTCAACAACAACAACCGCCACCAATGCACCGGCCAACGTCCAGAGTACCTCATCGTCAAAAACATCAACAATAACCCCCACCCCCACCCCCACAGCCACAGCCACAGCACCACCCCCCTCCCACGCCAACCCTCCCCCTCCCCCTCCCGCCCCTGCCCCCTCCAAGAAATCCCAAGAATGGCTCACAGTCCAAGCCGAACTTGAAGCCAAAAAACGCTCTTCTCCCTCCATCCCCACCATCGGCGGCCCAGCAGCCGTTGAACAAAAATCCCTCTACGAAGTCCTCCAAGCCAACAAAGCCGCCAAGCAAGCTGCCTTTGAAGAAGCCAACAAGATCAAGAACCAGTTCCGCGCTTTGGACGACGACGAGATTGAGTTCCTTGAGGGGGTTGCGGAGAGGAAGAGGAGGGAGGAGGAAGAGAGACGGAGGGAGGAGGAGGGGGGGTTGAGGGTTTTTAGGGAACTGCAGAAAAGAAAAGAGAGTGGGGGTGGGGGGAGTGAGGAGGAGGATGGGGATGGGGATGGGTTGGGGGAGGAGGAGTTGATGTTTTTGAGTGGGACGGGAGGAGGAGGGAGGAAGAGGAGGAGGGGAGAGGTGAAGAAGTTGGTGCCGGGGGTTAAGAGGGTTAGGAGTGGAGGGGAGGAAGAAAAGAAGGAGGAGGAGGAGGGGAAGACGGAGACGAGGACGGAGACGAGGACGGTGGTCCCCGAGCCAGCCGCGGCTACGGCAACGGCTACGGCACCTGCAAAGAAGCCCCTTGGTGGACTTGTTTCGTATGCATCGTCGGATGAGGACGATGACTGAGCATTAATGGAGGATGAGGAGTTGATAGGAGACATCAGACAAGGCAGGCGGACTTGGTTGAACTGCTTGTTTCAAGAGTTACTTGAAAGAGGAGTCTCATTATATGCTGTAGTATCGTAGTGGAAGATGACCAGAAAGATTGGAGATATATCGTCAGTCTTCTCTAAATAGCAACCGCTAACACCTGAACCTTTTTGATACCCAGCTTTTCTGAACCACTGCTTATTCATACACTGTAATCGCAACATGTACCTCTTTAATATCATGTTTCATGAAGATAAAATGCCAGCCAACTTCAGGTATATCAGTTTCCCGTATCAACAACAACACCTCGCTTACTCAACGTCCTTATCCTCCAAAGGGACCGGCTTCTTCTTGTTGAAGGCCTTGTCGTAGCCCCAACGGTAGACCTGCCTCAATGACCCCTTAATCCATCCCTCGACCTCCTCCTCAGGCACCTTAATCTTGCTTACCCGATCCTCGTCCTCGGGCGTCAAGGCAAACCTCCTCATGCGGTGCGCAAGTCTTGGATCCATCGCCACCGGCTTCGTGTGGATCTTCTCCGTCACTTCCTTATCGGCATCAGCCTCATCCTCCTTCCATACCTTCTTGGGCCAGTCCTTCTCCTCCCACTCGAGCTCCTTCGCCTGCTCATACTGCACCGAATCGGCAGAGGGCGCGTCCGGGTTGGTTTGTTGCTGGAAGTCGCGGTAGGTTGACAGGCACACAGCTGCGACCTCGCGGCCGATGTCGTCGGCGAGGGAGCGGCGGTTGAAGAAGCGGACCATGCGTGTGGGGGTGTTGAGGAAGCCGAGGATGTGAGGCTCACGGATGGGGACCGCCGGGGTGAGCTCCTGTGGCGTCAGGGGGTTGAGGGTCTCGGACGGGTAATCGGAGGTGGTGTTGTACGGCTTGGGTTGGGGTGGGCGCTTGGGCTTCGGAGCCTCCTCCTCCTTCTTCTCCTCCGCAGGCTTCTCCTCCGCGGGCTTCTCTTCTGTAGATGCGCTACCCTCGGCCGCAGCGGGTGCGGGTGTGGGAGGGAGCGGCGCAGGCTCAGCGGGCGCGACCAGCGGGCCCAACCAACCCTCGTGCAGACCCCGGAGGTACTCCTTCCATGTGTGACGGCCGATGACAACGTCGCCGCGAACGCCCTCGTAGTCCTTGATGCCGCGCTGCTGGCGGTAGATCTCTATCAACTCGTCCTTCGTAGGCTCGCGGTTGGGGTCTTCCTCTTCCTTGTTTTCCCAGCCACGGCGCACCTTGCGCACTCTTTCTGCGACCACGGCGCGCACGTCGCCTTCCCGGCGGCCCTGCACAAACTCCCAGTCCAAGCCACTGGCGGCAAGGACAGGCTTGACGTATTCTGTGTAGTGATCCTGAGCGACCCGCAGACCGTCGCCGGGCGGGGCGGAGAGGTAGATGGTCAGCTTGCGCGGTTGTTCAAGGCCGAGTTTATCGGTGATGGGCTCGGCAGCCAGATGCTCGACAGCGTGTCTCCATTTCGCGATGTTTCGCCTCTTCTCGCGGCGGTCGTAGATGATTGCAGCTGTGATGGAGGCCGAGACGGTCCAGAAGATCATCCAATTGCGGGAGGGAAGCTTGTTGGGCAGGTTGGGGATACCGAGCATGCGAAGCGCCTGGTTCTGCGGCCTGGGGGCTTTCGGAGGAGGAGGAGGAGGAGGCTAGGTGTAGTGTCAGCAGCCATCAGAGGTATACTTGAATGCGAGGGAGCCGGAGTGTAACATACTGTAGCCGTAGCCGCAGTGGACGCCGGGGGTACCGGTTCGGCCATTGTGTAAAGTGTTGCGCTGGCTGATGCTATTGCTCTAATGTATGTCGTGCGGTGATGGAGTTTGCGCAATTACGGGCGCATGCAGCTTACAGCGCGAGGGGTATCGTAGAGTGAGCTCGAGGGGTTGCTCGCGGGGGTCGTCACAGGCGGCACACTTAGAACACACGAGGGTTCGTGATGATTACGGACAGCGACTCCGTAGGAGCTCCGTCGCGAGGACCTGGGGCCGGTGCAGCGGAGCACCCGACTAAAATTCCCCGAACACTTTCTTATCGCGATAAGCCGATAAGGCACTCCCGCGGCATCTTCATCGCGTTTAGTGCTGGTGCACGGGCCATATGCGAGAGTCAACCGCACGTCATGCCATTGACACTTCACTGTACATATAAGTGCAGACCACGCAGACTTGACAACCACATCTGCAAAGCAACCTAAGCTGAACTCTTGAGAGATTCGAGATAGCCTCATGTCTGGATATCAGTCTCTCAACTTGGAGGGTTTGTCTGCCGTCTCTTGAGCCCGATTGAAACCCGTTCTCTTTAGCCAGAACTATAGATACCTTACTCAAAGCGTTTGCAAAGGGTACCTGAGCTTGTAAGTCTGGCCATCTATTCCGTACTCACACTTCCCTCGGCTTCAAATCACGCTTCTCTGCTGAAGCATCGTAGAGGGATAATTGTCCACTCGTGTCAACTTGGGCTTCTGCGCTGTCAGCGATGCCTTCCTGTTCAATGGACACAACTGTTCGAGACGCTGCAACCCCTGAAAGAGCAGGAGCCCCCAGGGAAGATGCGGTGTCAAGTGCGCTAATGGTGCTTACCCCACCTGCAGCTCCACCAGGATGCCCCTTCGATCAATTGCAGAGTGCCCGTGCCCAGCCAGTAATAAACTCAAGGACCGCCGAGTCCAGAGTATCGATGCTCTCTAGGTAGGTCCAATGCCATTGCATCGACCTTCAACACTCTGGGGATTGGTTATGTGCAAAAGAGGATGGCTGTCAGGTTGTGTAGCTGAACGCCCCGCACGCCCATCGTCTGCGAAAAAGACAACCACATTGTGTTGACGAAGTTGGAAGGTACCATAGAATTCGGTTCTTTTATGTTGACCAATGGCCCCGTCCCGTCCCGTCCTTGAGCTCACCACCACTGAACCTGGACAAGTTCCAAACATCCATGATGGAACCCCTCTTTCTACGACCTCCTTATTCCTGGGGATCGTGTAACAGATTCACAACAAGGCGTTCCTCCTGTGGCCAAAGCACTAGAACAACGAGCATACTATGTAAACTTGAAGATGCTCCTTGTTTGTTTATAATTGAAGGTTGTCTTTGAATTCACTCGACATGAGTGTCCTAGTCACTTACTCGTTAGGGCTCGAATCGCCTGTCTGACTATACCCTATCGGGTAGGGTCAGGCGGGTTTAATCGCAAAATATGGTCGATTCGCAAAAAATCTTGGTATATGTAGCACTACCTAGTTTACTAGTAAAGCGAGGTAGATTGGCTTTTCTGTATATGTGCGCCCATATGCCACCCCCTCTTTTACGAGGTATTAATAAATTGGCCTATAAATACCCTACCTTCGTAATTTGTGCTAAAATCTATCGTTCTAACCGACTCAACCCCTCCCTCCTCTACCTCTAATATTACGGTCATATATTAATAATTACTAACCCCTATTACCACCTCCCTTATTATTACCTCCCTTATTTCGTAGTATGGTAGAGATTGGAGAGAGAGAGGTATCCGATATTGTATTGGAGAGTTTCTTTAGAAAGTAACGAATTAAATTAGCCGTTAAGATTTATTAAGTTGGTTAATATAAGAGTTTGAAGGTGGTTTGTAGGGTATAGGAAGTTCCGTACTATGTGTCTTATAGCCGATTAAATAGGTACGCTCCTAAGGGGCAAAACGGTAGTAAGAATACGAAGTTAACGGAGAATAAGGAGCTTGCCCTATACGTATAGTTTAATATATAGATTTCTGTTGGTGAGTAGTTAAATTTTAAGTTAATAAGTATAGTAGTTAATTAACGTTTATAATAGGGATTAAGATTAGTATTAAATAAATCCGCTGTATAATAGAGTGGATTACTAAGAGTAATGGGCGTAATATTAATATTTTAAAATAATAGGCTTAAAATTATATGACCCGTTTTAAAGAGATGAAGTTTATTAAGATTATATTTTTTGCTTAGGTACGTAAGACCGCCTAGAATCGTAAGGTAATTATTAGTATTTTTAATAAATATAAAGAGATTAAGGAGATTTATTAGATTAAGTTTAAAAATAAGTAGAATAGGGATGAATTTGGTTATTATATCGGTATATTATTTAAATCCTATATTATTTGGGTGTATAATGAGATAGATAAAGTATAGAGTTTTAATTTAAACGTACGAGAGTAAGTTACGGTTGTAGAGTTTATAAGCGCTGCTAGTCGAGTTATACCGCCGTTTATTATCTTCCTTAGTGTTGAGATTGGTGTTAAGTATGTTGATAATCGATTTGATGGCGATGCGGTTCTTTTAATAATATTAAGCGGTTATATCGACGATTAGTTTGCTTTTAATTAGTTTAACTATTAGAATTAGTATACGATGCCGCGAGAAGAGGGAGATATGCGGTTATTATTATTAGATAACTATGGTAATTATTGTACTTTCGAATTCTATTAGCGCTATATTAATAATAATATAGTATTATTTTTATTGCCTCCTTACGCTATATATATTTTATAGCCTTTCGACGTCGGCGTCTTTTAAGTTTATAAGTACTATTACTAAATAGATATTTAGAAGAGGATCCGATACGGACGTATTGAGTACTCGAAGGTTGATTTTCTCGATAGTTTATTCGAAATCTGGAAAAAGGTACTTAAGAAACGTATTATTTTATTAGTATGGGCTAAAGCTGGCCTTTCTCTATGGTAACCGGACGTCGTTATTTCGAAATTGCTAGATCTTTTAACGTTAGTAGCTAATCCTAAAATAATTGAGAAAAAGAAAGGCTACGTTATTATTTAGATTTAATAAGGTTGGGAGGAGTACGAGACGGTTATTGAAAATGATTGGTACGTTCGTAAATAATAATACGAGATTTATAATAACTGCCCGTTGCTAGAAATGTACGTGCCTCGTTGTAAGGACCTTAAGATTCCTTTGCCTAAGCCGCGGATTAAGGAGGAGTAGGTAAAGGTTAATATTCTTATTTTGAATATGGTTGTTATCGTTAGCTATACCTAGTACGTGTCGTGTTTATAGATGGGTATTAATGTATTAGATTTACCTATAAGCCTTGTTGCGAGGTATATTATGTGGAAGAGAAATAAAGTAGTAAAAGCTTTTAATTTTATAGTTATCGTAGAGGTCTAAGTAAAGAGGTGGTAGAAATATAGTGAGATCGAGGAGATTGTCCGTAAAGAGGTTAAAATTAACCGTTTTGTTTTACGATATAGTTTTGTGACGGTTGGCGATGTTCGTTTTCGTACTATAACCGATGAATATTAGTGTAAAGTATTGCGTAAGAAGGACGTTGATTGTGTAAAGAAGCGTGAGTTTAATATAAAGCGTATTGTTTTAAAGCGGTGGTTAAGGGAGATTTGTATAATAAAGAGAAAGTGGGTGAAAGAGATACGGTATAAGTTGATATATTAGGGTAAGTTTTGTAAAGAGATAAATGATGTTGTGAGTGAGGCTAATAGAGAGGTGTTGGATTTACTTTGGTTATTTGATCGATATTGTGTAGTAAGGAGAGGTTGCGCCGTTAAATTTAGAATCGAGTAGCGATTCGAAATAGTTAAGAGGGCGCGGTTTAAGGAGCGTAATATTAATAATATTACCTTTCCTTTTAATTGGATTCCTCCCGGTGATATCCCTAAGTTAGTTACGTTATGGTATTGCAACGAGGAGTTGATGGAGGCGGTGATTGCTGAGTTAGTAGACCCTTAAGTTAAATAGGAAGTTGTTGGCGATGGGGATGGCGACGGTAAGAGTGATGACGATGGGAACGATGACGATGAGGTTGTTGCGCTAGAGAGGGGTTATGAGGTATACGAAACTATGTAAATTATGATATTATGGGTGATGAGTATACGAAATTATGAGTATACGAGAAGGTATGTGAGGGTATGGATATGAGAGGGTAAATACGATATGGTAGTTTGGTTATGTAAGTACGAGAAATATGGGTCTAGGTTGAGTGACTTTGGTTTGCTAGTAATTTGGCGGGTGGGGTAAGTACCAGAACTTTTTGCGAATCGACCATGTTTTGCGATTAAACCCGCCTGACCCTACCCGATAGGGTGTGGTCAGACAGGCGATTCGAGCCCTGACGAGTATAGATCTTGTTAACAACCACCACACCTTCTCTCTTATACCGATACCGCAGGGTGCCCCACCTGCTTCTCCTGATACGTCGTCCGTTCTCCAAATTACAGCGGCTTGGATCGCCTCCAACGGTCTTGTCAGACTCCTGTGGGCTGTCGCTGCACGAGAGGCTCCCGTCACGCTTTGCTTCCACTTCCACATCGACTGCACGTTCCAGCGGGCCACGCCTCTGTCACAGCACACTTCGGACGGTGCCACTCGACCTCCCCCCAGCCTGGCCGCCTCAATCCCCATAGCCAACCCACCCTCGTTCGACCCTCGTTGGACCCTGGTCCCAAGAAAAAGCAACCTCCTTTCCTCCCGTCTCCCCGTATCCCGTCTTGTACACAGACCCCTTTCTGTGCGCAAACATCCCATCGATCGGTCCAGGAGCTCGACTACCTTATCTGCCGTCCCTTGAACTCTTGCGCCCAGTTCCAATCTCGTTCCCACGAGACCCAGCTCGCTTGCGCACTTCCCGCTACATACACCTGGAATTCATCCACCCTCAGCAACCCACTGTTTACTGTTTACTGTTTACAGTTCGACGACAAGGTAGAGGTAGCGAACTGCCAAGATGGACAACAACAACCGCCCACATCTCAACCTGGGCATCAACGACACCCGCATGGCCCCGAACGATCGTACCTATCCCACCACCCCGTCGACCTTCCCGCAACCCGTCTTCCCAGGTCAACAAGCCGGTGGCGCCCAGGCTGGCCAGCAATACAACCAGGCCTACTATCAACAGAACCAGTATGCCAACCACTACGCCCCAGGTGCCGACTACGGCTTCGTTCAAGCTCACTCTAACACTGATGGTACTAGCAATGACCCCAACACCGGTCTCGCCCACCAGTTCGCCCATCAGAACATTGGTGGTGCTGGAAGAGCTTCTCCCTACGGCTCTCGTGGCCCATCTCCCGCTCAACGCCCTCGTACATCCGGAAACTCTGGCCAACAGCAAACCTATGGCAACTATCTGAGCGCGCCGATGCCCTCGAATACTCAGCTCGAGTTCGCTCCTGCTCCCGAACGAAACCCCGACAAATATGGCCCCAATGCCAACAACAACCAGAAGAAGTGCTCACAGCTGGCCTCCGACTTCTTCAAGGACAGCGTCAAGCGCGCCAGGGAGCGCAACCAGAGGTGAATGCTGCAGCGACACGCTGTTGCCCCTACATCCAGCCGCGAACGGTACTGACACCCTATATAGACAGAGCGAGATGGAGCAGAAGCTCGGTGAGACCAATGATCCCCGCCGTCGCGAATCGGTTTGGTCAACCGCTGGCCGGAAGGAGGGCCAGTATTTGCGCTTCCTGAGAACCAAGGACAAGCCCGAGAACTACCAGACCATCAAGATCATCGGCAAGGGCGCTTTTGGCGAGGTCAAGCTGGTGCAGAAGAAGGCCGACGGCAAGGTTTACGCTATGAAGTCGCTCATCAAGACGGAAATGTTCAAGAAGGACCAGCTTGCCCACGTCCGAGCAGAAAGAGATATCTTGGCCGAGTCGGACAGCCCATGGGTCGTCAAGCTCTACACCACCTTCCAAGATGCGAACTTCCTTTACATGCTCATGGAGTTCTTGCCCGGTGGCGACTTGATGACCATGCTGATCAAATACGAAATCTTCTCGGAGGATATCACCCGTTTCTACATTGCCGAAATTGTCTTGGCTATCGACGCCGTCCATAAGCTGGGCTTCATTCACAGGTAGGCTTTGCCGGAAGCAATGCTCTGGAAAAGAGATACTGACATCGTTATGATTACAGAGATATCAAGCCAGACAACATCCTTCTCGACAGGGGTGGTCATGTCAAGCTTACAGATTTCGGTCTCTCTACCGGCTTCCACAAGCTCCATGATAACAACTACTACACACAGCTGCTCCAGGGCAAATCCAACAAGCCGCGCGACAACCGCAACTCGATTGCTATTGACCAAATCAACCTGACGGTCAGCAACCGTGCACAGATCAATGACTGGAGACGCTCTAGACGTTTGATGGCCTACTCGACCGTCGGTACACCAGACTATATTGCTCCCGAAATCTTCACTGGCCATGGTTACTCGTTTGATTGCGATTGGTGGTCTTTGGGTACCATCATGTTCGAGTGCTTGGTCGGCTGGCCTCCTTTCTGCGCCGAGGATAGCCACGACACCTACCGCAAGATCGTTAACTGGAGGCATTCGCTTTACTTCCCGGATGACATCACCCTTGGTGTAGATGCTGAGAGCCTCATCAGAAGGTATGCATGCTTTTAACTTCCCGCGAAATTGCTCACAATATTGACTTGTCATAGCCTCATTTGCAACACTGAGAACCGTCTCGGCCGTGGTGGTGCCCACGAAATCAAGAGCCATGCCTTCTTCCGCGGCGTTGAGTTCGACAGCTTGCGCCGCATCCGTGCGCCCTTCGAGCCCCGTCTCACATCCGCCATCGATACCACATACTTCCCTACGGACGAGATCGACCAGACGGATAATGCCACTCTGCTCAAGGCTCAGCAGGCCGCTAGGGGCGCCGCTGCGCCTGCGCAGCAGGAGGAGAGCCCAGAACTCAGCCTGCCCTTCATTGGATACACGTTCAAGCGTTTCGACAACAACTTCCGATGATCGCGCTATGTCTAGTCGTTGTCTGAGTAATAAGCGTTGGGTTTTGGGGCGTAATAGTGATGGCGAAAGGGCGAGGGTGTGTGCTGCTGGGCGGCAGTATCTGGGTACCCCTTATACTTGGCTTTTACGTCTTTGCTAGCTCGCGGTGCTGTTGAAATGTCCGACGGCAAAGGCACTTTGCTAATAGTACGCGTATTTTCCATACCGCATATATGGCTGAAAACAGAAACATAATGTATGAACTGCATCTTTGGGGCGAGGAACTGGCAAGCCCTGAGGCGAGCAATGAGGGGAGATTAAAAGCAGCAAGAGACATGAATGTTATGTATGGTGTGATAATAGAGATGTTTGTATATCTATTGACCGATTTGAGCATTCGCTTTCCCACTTTTAAGTACAACTTGCACCTGCTTAAGGCTACCAGAACGTTTGGCGTCAGTTCTGTGAAAAGTGCTCAATATCTATGAGATCGCATCCCAAGCGAGACAATAAACTGCGAAAGCATGTTCCTCCATTGTAGCGATGATAGAACACTGGGTTCAGCTAACATGAATATCGTACATTACATATTCTTCAACCAACGCTATTCAGAGGCCAAACCCAGCTCCATCTGACCTCCTGTCCCTCCCCTACCAGGCCTACCTAGTCTAACCCATACCTTACCGTGAAACTACCAATTCCAGCTAGAGACACTTTCAGAGTCCTACACCATCAAGCCATTCTCCAACACCTTCCTCCCCCTATCATCATACACAATCGAGCTGAAAGCCTCAAAGTCGCCGCTGTCCACCAGATACTCATCGTCATCCACGTCAAAGGGTAGCAGGCTATACAGACCATTGCCCGGCTTGGGCCACAGAGCCGCTAGCGGGTCGTACTCTTCTTCGTCCTCGCCCTCTCCGCCTTGGTTTTCTTGACTGGTTTCTCTTGATAGGACAATGTCTTTTAGACTCTTGCCGTTTGGTCCCGAGGAGCCCTTTTGTCCCTTTCCATTGTTGCTGTTGTTGTTGGACCCCTTACTACCGTTGGTAGAAGGAGGACCCGGAAATATCGGCAAATCAGGATGAACCTCCAACGCAGCCATGATCAATCCCACCAGCTCCTGCGGCGGCAGTGTCGACAAATACGCGCGCTTTTGTTGCGTGGGTTTATCCGCCCAACTTTCCCTTTCCCTCACCACTTTTAGCGACTGCTCTAGTTCCCGTTGCTGTCTCTGCCCCTTCCTCCCAACCAAACCCTTCCCCTCCCTCTTCGCCACACACACCGAACATACCCAACCCCTGGTCTGATCCCGAATAACCTCCGTTTCGATTTGGGGCTCGTGACACCGCTGGTGCCACCCTTCGTTGCACCCGTCGCAGAACACCATCGGGTTTTGTGCGGGGCTGTGCATTCGGGTGCATTTCTTGCATAAAGCTTGCTCGGCTGTGCGCTTGCCGTAGTGATGCGTCGACGCCGTGCTGCGGTGTTTCTTGTTGGCGGCGTCGACGGCCGCGGGGTTGTAGGTTGTGGGTTTGAGGACTTGCCGGCCGGATTTGGTCATGGTTAGGAGGGAGGAGGTGGTGGTGGTGGTGGTCGTTTGGGTAGGGGTGGCGCCTGAGGGTAAGTCTTCGGGTTCGGATACATCGGAGAGACTGGAGAGACTGATAAGCTCGTCCGCGTCTTGTTGCTGCTTGATGCGTTTCTTTCTGTGGCCGGTGAGATCTGCTGCGGCGGCTTTGCTGGAGTTGGGGGGACGTCCGACTGGGTTGCCTGTTGACGTTTTTGCCTTTTTGGTTTTGCTTTCTGCGGCGGCGGCGGGCTTGGGTGGCTTGACTATTGAGACTTTGCCTGAAGCCGTGAGGCCGCTGTTGATGTTCTTGATAGCACTTGTTGTGCCGCTTTTGAAGGTTAAGGACTTGTGTTTTGGAGGAGGCGGCGGCGGTAGCGGTAGTGAGAGGGTTGTCGAACTTGAACCTGAGCCTGAAGCAGCACGTGGTACTGTCGACACCTTGCTTGGCAGAGAAGGGTTCTTGACTGTCGTCGTCGGTGCTGGTGTTGGCATCTTAATGCTCGGCAGGATCAGGGGCATTTTTAAGCTCATGGAAGTTGAGGTTTTCAACCCCGTGCCCGTCACCAGCCTCTTCTTCGCGTCTTCGAACGCATCTTGCTCAAGCTTGATAGGACTGCTGCCTGTGATCACTGTCGTCGTTTTCGATGATACGACTGAACTGAAACTGCCGCCGCCATCATTCTTTCCCTCCTTGGCCTTCAGACGTTGAAGGATGAGCTGGGTAGCAGCAGAAAACTGTGGTACGTATGGCCGTGCCGACGAGGTCGATGCGGAGGACGAAATGGTGGGCCCCGAACCGGGAGTCGGAGTGGGCGTTGAGATAGCCGGCGTTGTCGGCTTCGACGCCGGCTGGCTCACGTGTGGTGTCTGGTCTGCCATGGTGGTGATGGCTGGATTTAAAGATGGGCGGGTGTGTTATATGGTGCTCATAATCTGACCTGATACACCAATCGGTGTTAGTGGTTGGTTGCGACTGACATCTGGAGTATGCGCAGACTCACTAATGATATCGTGCTGTGTTCATGACTACTCTTCTGCCAACAATGTCATGAAATCCTCCTAACCTTTGTCGCGAAACTTTCCATGGCACACCTTTCCACGAAAAAGGTTTTCTCGTCGTTGTACATAAAGAGAAAAAGAAGTGGGAGAATTTGAAATGCGGGAGTTGGAAGGAAGTGAATAGGTAGTGTCGCGGCTTCCCGAAAATGGGATGTCTAGAGGTAGAACTAGAACCTGGGCTTGAACATGGGGAGGCCGGAAGGGCATTCACAGTGCAGTTGTAGCTCACTGTAGCGACAGCATTGACCACGTGAGACGCATGTATTACCCTAACCCTTCCGGACGTCGAAGCAAAATCGAACGATGTTGTAGGGGCATTCTTCTTTTTTTGATGCTGCGCTAACATCTCGAAACTATAAACCACCCATCTACACTACCACGATAATCATCACCTCACCACTCCCTTCTCCTTTAGTTGGGCTATTTGCTTGTCGCTTAAGCCTACATGTTCCCTCAATACCTCGTCGGTATGCTGTCCTAGCGTAGGCGGCGGGCTTCTAATCGTGGGACTTGTCTCCGAGTACTTGACAGGCGAGTTCACCATCTTGATGGGCCCGCACTCTTCATGGTCGACCTCAACCACCATGTTGCGAGCAAGGGTGTGCTCGTGAGTGAGGGTGGTGAGAACATCGTTAATCGCAGCATAGGGCAGGCCTTTACCCTCAAAGATGTCCAGCCATTCTTGAGTCGTCTTGGTCTTTGTGATCTTTTCGATCTCCGCCTCAAGCTCGACCCGGTTCGCTACCCGCTGCGCGTTGATCTTGTACTTTGGGTCATCCTTCCACTCCGGACGGCCCAGCCCGTCGCATAAGATTCCAAACAATCGGTCGTTTCCTCCGCCAAAAAGAATGTCGCCATCCTTGGTTTCGAATGCCTTGTAAGGCACAATCGAGGCTACTGTTGTTAGCGGTCCATTGTCCGACAGAAGGGATCGAAATGGGATACTCACGATGGGCTGTTCCCCACCGGCCCGAGTCTTTCTTTCCACTGATCAAGCAACTGCTTGCGATATTCGCCAGGGTGGCCGTCTGGCAGTCGCTCAAGCACGCATCAATCCATTGCCCTCTGCCGGTTTTGGCACGGGCAAGCAAGGCCGCCATGATACTGTTGCTCGTATACAACCCGGTGGTGAGATCCGTCACGGCCACACCAACCTTGACAGGTGGCCCATCCCTACTGCCGGTGATGTGCATGAGGCCAAACTCGGCTTCCACCATAACATCGTAGCCAGCCCGGCTCGAGTACGGCCCAGTCTGTCCGTAGCCGGTAATGGATGCGTAGATGAGTGCTGGGTTGATCTGACGGAGGGTCTCGTAGTCCAAGCCGTACTTCTTGAGCGATCCGGGAACGTAGTTTTCCACGAGGATGTCACACTTGGCCGCCAGCTTTTGCAGAATCCCCACGCCCGCTGGATCTTGGAATGAAAGGGCAAGCGATTTCTTGTTTCGGTTGACTCCCAGAAAGTACGCTGATTCACCCGGTCCCTCCATGGACGAACCGGACTTGTAGCTGGCATACGGTGGCCCCCATGCTCGAGTATCGTCACCTCTTACGGGATGCTCAACCTTGATTACTTCTGCGCTCAAAGGGTCTCAGCTGGGGCTCTCACAGTTCGGGACCGATAGACTCACCCAAGATCTCCTAGAATTTGTGTACAGTAAGGCTGATGAAAGGACGTGTCAGCTCATCCTAGCATAAGGGGGAGTTGCCTTCTTACCCCAGCCAGCACTCTAGTCATGTCGAGCACACGATAACCCTCAAGAGGAAGCGTTCCATCAGCGGAACGGACTGAGGAACTGGCAAAGCAACGACGAGTTGTCGCCGGAATAGGACGGCTCAGCGCCGTAGCACGGGCGGCCTTGAACAAACTGCGGTGCATCATATCGTACACAGTCTACCGAAACAAAACAAGAAACAAATGATCATGAACTGCCCAGGCCCATAAGAGCTTCAGCCAAGACAGAATGACATGTATGCTACTTTATACCACATGGGCTCCGCGGCGATCGGTGGAGAATAACGGAAGCTATTCCCGTTCCTTCCCCGCAGTTCCGGCGGTCCAGCCACCGGATCCCGAGGTTTACAGTGCACCTTCCAGCGCCATTCGGGTATTGGAACTCGGCGGCATCGGCCACGATAAGGCAAGCCCCACAGATGCCGCAGTATCATCGTTATCCCGGAAGATAGTAAACAAGACAATTGGGTTCATCGTCGAAAGTAGAGATTGAAAATACAGTTAGATACGCTTTCCTACTACATAGTATTGTTCCACTTGTGGCGTGATGGAAACGATAGCGCCATGACCCTATGCACCATGTCGAGACAGCTCTATCAAGTCCAGGAGGAGGTGAGAGAGGGACATGTGCGCTCTTGAGATATAGACAGCTGGACCACATCTTGTCAACAGAGAAAAAGTTACGACCTAGTCAAGCGAGGACCTGAGGTAAACCTCTTCCATCAAAGTCATTTATGAGAATCTGGACTTCATTGCTCTGTGTTATAACGTCAACTCGAACCTTCTGCATTGTCGTTAACACTTGCAAAAGGTTGACAGCTGCCATCAGCTGACCAATCAGGAGGCTCGTTTTCTCGCCTCACGCCTGAACGCCTTCTCAACTTTTCCACAGCGCGTCTTGGGGGTCCCGCTGTCCCATCAATTACAACTGATATCATCCATCGAAACCCACATCAACCTTCATCGCCTTGTCTCGACCACATTATTGCCACGGCACACGAACATCGCCATACTTCAAATCCCATACAGATTTAGCCAGAGAAGAAGAGATATACCAACAAGAACAACATGGATTACCAGAACCGCGCGGGCTCCAAATTCGGCGGCGGCGGCGTAGCCTCCCACTCCGCCACCAACGCCGACCGCCGCGAGCGTCTACGCAAGCTCGCCCTCGAGACTATCGATCTCGACAAGGACCCCTACATCTTCCGCAACCATCTCGGCTCCTTCGAGTGCCGTCTCTGTCTGACGGTGCACCAGAACGACGGCTCGTACCTCGCCCACACCCAAGGCAAGAAGCATCAAACAAACCTCGCTCGCCGCGCCGCCCGCGAGCAAAAGGAAGGCAAAGGCGAAGTCGATCCGCAAACCGGCCTACCCGTCGGCGTCGTCGGCGCCGGTTTCGCCGCGCTCGGCTTAGGCGCGGGAGGCGTGCGCAAGAACGTGGTCAAGATCGGCCGACCCGGATACAAGATCACGAAAGTGCGCGACCCCATCACGCGCCAGCAGGGATTGTTGTTCCAGCTGCAGTACCCGGATATCGCTACGGGCGTCACGCCCAAGTGGCAGGTCATGAGCGCGTTCAGCCAAAGGGTCGAGGAGCCCGACAGGAACTACCAGTACCTCCTGGTCGCCGCGGAGCCGTACGAGACGTGCGGGTTCAAGATCCCGGCCCGCGAGCTGGACAAGCGCGAGGACAAGCAGTTTGAGTTTTGGGACCCGGATAGCAAGGAGTACTGGGTGCAGATCATGTTCATGACGGAGCGCGAGGAGCGGTTCAATGCTGCGCCTGGGTTGACGGGGAGGAGATGATGTGTTTTACTCCTTTGCCATTGCTGCAGGAGAACACTTTTGTCTGCCTGTTCGAAATTGTTTTAGGATGGGAAAATATGCTTGGCGTTTACGGAGTTTCTGTCATCATTTGTGTTATGGCCAGTGCCGCTTCGGCTTCTCGGACGTACCCGAAGTCACATGGAGGTCGCAGGAGGGCTTGCTGCTAGAAAGAGGATGGGAGGAGGCTATGATGCCCGGAAATGGCGTCGAGGAACAGATCACGACCCGGTCAGCGGCCTTGGTCCAACGACGATCTGAGTCAGCATCACGCGAATCCAAGAAAGCTTGGACGCACGGCCCGTCTGAAGCACGACGATTGCTGTTGAGCGGGCGTTGGGAGATGAATCCGAATCCCCCACAACCATAACAGGAAATGGGACGTTCAGTATGGATGGAGATCATCGGAAAGGACGAGGACTTGCACGAACCAATACCACCGACAGAAAAGGGCTTGAGATTGTTGTAAGGCTATATATACAGACTCGGAGTTGCGTGTTCCCTCCTAGCTGACACATAAAACAGACCCGATGAGCGGACTTTACGCCCATTATCGCGTTCCCCATATGCCCCCGTGAGTGTCTTATTTTTCTTCCTCATTACCTGGTGGTATGAAATGATTTGCATGCTGTCTCACCAGTGAAGTAGGCGAAACAGGTGGGTTTGCTACCGTAGCTCGTAG
Organism: Neurospora sp. CHS-2018a; assembly: GCA_009802275.1. Taxonomy (NCBI): domain Eukaryota; kingdom Fungi; phylum Ascomycota; class Sordariomycetes; order Sordariales; family Sordariaceae; genus Neurospora; species Neurospora sp. CHS-2018a. Next base: position 160,713 of record RAKG01000019.1, on the reverse strand, counting down.
ATGTCTGTCACAAATTCCACGTTCGATTCTCTTTGTACAACGGAATCTATCTAGACTACATAGTCAAACAGATCATAGGAGCGCTGCACTAACAGCTTCCTCCCATCTCCTAACGCATGCTTCCAAACCCATCCAAAGACCCCTTTGAAAACCAAGCTCAGATCTGCCTTTTGTACATCATTGTCGAGAGCAATATATTATTGCGAGAAGACAACAGCACAAGCAAGGAGGGGCGAGCGAGCCGAGCCCCGGGAAGGGCTTCGATCTTGCAACAAAACCAAAACCACGACGGCACGGGGCCCAGCAAAATACGCAAGCCCTTAACAAGCAAGGGTTGTCGGATTTGGTTGGACCGGTGACTCGGAAGTATCTGTAAGAATCATCACCGCAAGGTTCTAGGGCGTCTTGGACTATTCTCGGATTCGGATTTGGAAGCAAGCCGTCGAGTGGACTGAACTCAGTCACTGGGATTGGGGTTTTAGGAAATCAGGGTGGTTCCCTTTACCCTCCCGCTTTCCATCTTGGCGGTTCTTGCGCCGAATTGAATCTGTGTTGAGAGACCTGTTAGCATCTTCTTTCATCGCGTGAGACCCGGGGCAAATTGTCAAACTTACAGCCCTCTTCTTCTCCCTCGCCACAGCTTCCATACCCAACTCCAGAGCAAGCAGCCTCAAAACTCTCTTGCCGGCTTCGACCTCCCCTCCTTCGTTCTCAAAGTCACACTTCCCCCACACCGGAGTGTCCATAGCCCACTTGACCAACCTCTCGTCCAGATAAGGAAACCTCACCTCCTTACTCCAGTGCGACATGGCCCGATCATCTCGACCAAGGTTCCGCTTACCCAGACGACTAACGTCCAGCAAGAGTTCGTCAACAAGACCGGCGTACCCGGCCCGCTCAAAGGCGGAAGGGTGGCGGGAGTAACCCCCAAAGAGCTCGTCTGCTCCCAAGCCGGACAGGAGGACGCGGGCGGGGGAGGTGTACTGCTCCTCCACCCGGTCGTCTAGGTGGGTGCACGCGCCTTGCCCGCGGGCGGCGAAGTAGAGCGCGTAGCCGATGGAGAGATCCATTTCGGTGTTGTGCGGGTAAATGAGGGAGATCACCTGTTGGCGGTGGGAAAGGGTTTCGGTGTAGGGGACGTTTACCTGGTAGGAACCAAACATGTTAGAGAAACTGATCGGTGTGGAAATGGCGAGCGGGAACCATGAGGAGACTGTAACTTACAGCTACAAACCGGAAGGCCCGTCCAGGACAGACTCTCTGCAGCTCGGCGAACGATTTCCTGCCAGTGATTCTGTCGGGACAGGCCTCGTAGAAGTCGATGCTATCGACATCGACCTCACCATTGCCGCCGTTGTTCTTGGCACGATCCTTGCGAAGCTGGGCCACAACGCGCGGGTTTTCAAACGCCACATTCAGGAGATCAATTCCTTGCTCCGGGTCCATGACCTCGTGGGCCAGTCTCGCAAGGACGGTGCAATCCAGACCTCCGGAGAAGAGCACGGCGACGCGAGTGTCGTGCGCCACCCTGTCTGCATTTGGAGGCTGTGGGATGTTGAGGACGCGCAGAGACAGGGAGTCGATAAGCTGTTGCTTCAGCGCAGCCACCGAGGGCGAAGCCGCTGACAGTGGCGCGTAGCCCGAGGCGGGTGGGAGAGACTTGTTGAATCTGCCGATGCTGGAGACCTGTAGAGAGAGAGTAGTGAGTTTGAACAACACCCTTACCCATAGCCATGCCGCGCGGATTCGAAGTGACCAAAGTGAAACAACAAAAAATCACAAACGGCAACGCAAGGTACTCACAAACTCAGCGGGATCAACCCCCTCGATCCAATCCCTCCGCACCGGCTCCAACGCCGTTTTCGTCCCCTCCTCACCCATGCCTGACGAAGGCAACATGCCCAAATCAAGCACATAAATCCCATCAGCCTCCACCTCCTTCCACCCATTGGCATTGGCGTTGGCGTTGGCGTTGGCGTTGGCGTTGGTATCACCGCCACCGTTCAACCCCTCCGCAACACTCGATAACACCACCTCTCCAGTCCGCTCATCCCTCTTCATCATAAGCGACCTCCTTCCCAACCGATCTCTGCCAAATAAGACTTTCTGGCCCGCCTCATACCAGTAAACAAAGGCAAACGGACCTTCAATGGTCCGAAAAACATCCAGGATTTTCTTTTCCGTCTCCTCTTCCTCTTCCTTTGAAGCAGCAGCAGTCTCGGCAGTCGCAGAAGCACTAGCTTCCACCTCCCTCAACAGCCGCCAAATCTCCTCTCCATCGTTGCCACTGACGGGTTCACCATTGATGCGCCAAGCCTCGCCGTTCCAGCAGAGTACGGAGCCTTTGTCTGTGTCTGGGTAGGAGAGAGGTTGTTTGGCGACGTGGTCGCCGCGGAGGGCGAGGACGGTGGATGTGAGCTTTAATGTCCAGCAGTCTAAGGACGAGTCGCTGTTGGTTGAAGAGGTGACGCGCCTCTCGACTTGGCCGAGGTAGTCTGGACCGCGGTTGCAGAGACAGCGGGTTAAGTCTGGGGAGACGGTGTGATTGATGCCCGGGGGAGTGAGGACGGCGTGGATGCCGCACATTGTGGGCGGAGATGATGGTGGAATGAAGACAGGTTGGAGGGGTTGGAGGGGTTGGAGGGGTGGCCGTTCGTTGTGCAGTTGAGATTTGGCTCTTGTACAATGCAAGGTTGAAGGCAATGCGAAGAGGTCCGTGCATGTAGGGCGATGAGGTGCTTAGTCAGCAGGTTGGAATTTGGGAGCCGCATTCAACGGTCAACGAGATGCATGAATGTCAGGAAAGAAGACCCTCAGACATGAGATTGCATATCGTATATCACTGAAAGTGAGTTGTATGATGGATGCAGGGACTGAACTGAAAAGGACCATGCAAAAGAGAAAGCCAAAAAGAAAAAGAGAGACGAGAGATTTTGAGACAAGAAAGACAGTCCGAGAGACCTCCGGCAACGAAGAAAAAAGTTAAGAAAAAAAAGAAAACTTTAGCTGCAACTCGTTTCGATCGAGTGACCTCCGGGTTATGAGCCCGGCGCGCTTCCGCTGCGCCATGCAGCTTTTAAGCTGTTGATAAAATATTATTTGGAGGGAAACCTTAAGTATGACTGTATGAGTCACAGTCAAGGTGGAAATTCCCTGTTGTCCCTCGGGAGAGGTTTGAGCCGAACACGGAACGCAACGCACAATAGCAGATGGCGAACAAAGATGTAAAGTATCACCGACCAATGGTAACAATAAGTTTAGTTTAGCAAATGGTGTCTAATCATGCATTGATAAGTGGTATCTCAGGCTGTATTAATTCGATGACCCCCAACCGTACGTTCCCATACTCCCAGCCCCTTCAATGTCAAGACTCGTCCATTGAGCCCTCCAAGGCGCCAACACGCATTGCGAGCGTATAATTGACTGCTGCATTCCTGTCTAGTGTTCTGTGAAAGGATGGTGTCCAGTGTTTACTGGTCTGGCTTTGGAAACCTGCTTCTCTACAACCAAGCCAACTTCCACTTATTCAAGTCTTTGCCCATTTACGCTGACAGGGCGAGACAAGCGTCGACGGCCAAACCAACCCTACGAAAAAGTGTCAGCTAAAACTCATCGGCTAGTGTGAAAGGTAGTAGGGGTACTCACCTTCCCTCCTTCTGATATACCACGTCGCTGATGATTTCACGATCGAGATCCGGAAACATGCCTGCAAGTGTTTCCACTACATTGGCATGTTCAGCACGGAACAGTCGTTGTGCCTCAGCAGCTTCGGCGCTAGCCTGCCTTGCAGCCGCCTCTTCAGCAGATAATCTCTGGCGACGAGCTTCCTGCTCTGGTAGAGGCGTGTGGGCTGGGCTAGGGACATCTTGGTCTGCTGATGAAGATGCCCCTTCGTCAGAGAAGATTCGGCCGAAGGTGCTCAAAGGTTTCTGGATCGTGCGTAGCAGTCCTGCTATAGCCGCCTTTTCCTCATTCCCGCCATATTCACTGCTCTCTCTAGCCTCATTAGAAGAGCTAGACCGGCGAGGTGTTGCAGGGCCGCCAACATCAAGTGAGGCGCGGACTTGTGATGACTCTCCAGCACTTAGCGTTGGCACGGCAGCTGACTTCTCAGACTGCACTGGCGGTGGGGGTGACTCAGCCCTGTGCTTTTCCGCAATGGCAGACACCGCAGCCTCCACGTTCTTCTCAAACTCCTCGTCCGTAATGGTCAGTGTCGTTCGGTCCATATTCTCAATGAACTGAATTGCTCCCATCTAGAAAAGGTTAGTAGGTGATAATCGGACAGCGTCATGCCAGCAACTTACCAGAGAGGAGAGGTAGTAGCCGGCTTCTCCGCCGAGCTTGTCTTGATTGCGGAATCTGAGGATGTATTGGACGTTAGACACCAAGTGCTCCGGGTTGGCCTGGAGCACGACATAAATGAGCATCGGCATGAACGAGTCCGCCGACCCGTCGGATTTTGAGTGTTTAAGCAGACCAAATATGACCTTGCAGCAGTTCAAGGCACATATTATCTTGTCTCGCGGTGCGCGGTATGACTTGATCTTCAGGAGCTCTGCGGTTTTGTCAGCGATAGCCACCCATCGAGAAGCCATGATGGTTCTCACCTTGTTGTGCCAGCTTGAGGAACCGTTTCCCGCTTTCACTAACCGGAGGAATATCCAGATGTTCCTCTCTTACCCAGTGGTAGATGTTGATCTTCTGAGAAAGAACCTCATCCCGTTCAACATCTTCCTGGTGCTGTCCACGCCGTCCTGGTCCCATTGGCCGTTCCCCACGCCGCCCCTTGTTTTTGGCGCCAGGAATCGGTTGTGGTGGAGGTATTGCGGGAGAGAACGTTTGGGTATAAAGCCGGTTCATGACAAGCTTCTCCATTCCTTCCCTCGCATTGTCGAACTCAGCATCTGACACGCTCCTCCATACCTCGCACTGTGCCATCTTGTTTGAAATAAATGCGAGGAAGTCGCTAATGATTTTGACCTGCTCATGGACCATCCATTGCCTCTTCCCGAATTCGAACAGGAAAGACTTTAGGTATCTTGCAACGGGATCGGCCTTCTTGTTTCGGAGCTGTTCGACGAAGCGATGGAAATCGAATGGTAACGGCGGCTCTGGCTCTGGTTCGGGAGGAGGAGGGCGATGAAGCGAGGTCGTGGGAGACATTGGCGAATCAAGGCTCTGAATGCTATGGCGTTTTTGAGCCTGTGATGGACTGCCGCCGGTATGGAACGGGTCGTCTTTTGGAGGGACTGGGGGAGCCAGCTCTTCCCTGCCCTTTTCCTTCAGAGGCGTCGTCGCAGGAGATGTGCTTGACAAGCTCAAGCCTTGCAAGTCCTGGAGTTGTTGGACCATAGAGGGGGCAAGTGGTTCGAGGCTCGATTTGCGGGGCGGATATTGTACGGGACTGGCCAGCAAAGGCGACGCCATCTCTAACCTGGGGCTCATGACTTCCTCTGCGCCGGGGCCTCCACCTCCTTCGCTGAACTGCTCCATGATGCTCTGCAGCTCGGACCTGGACCCGCTCTCACGCTCGTCGTCACTTGCATATTTCTTGTCATCGTATGCGGCGTCCGACCTAGTGGGTGATACGTCGTCGGAGCCGGAGCCACGTCTCGATCGCGGAGGAGCTGTAGAGGGGCTTCGAGAAGGAGGTTGCGAGACCGCCGGGGTGGGTGGGGTGGGGTCGATGTACGTCCGAGATTCAATCGTAAGGTACTGCGTGGCAGTCGTTGTGGTTGGAGAGGTGGTGGGCTTTAGGGTAGCAACCGAAGACATCAAGTCGGTCTCTTCTTCGGCATGTTGGGTGTCTTTCGCATCCTCTCCGTCCATGACAACATCTGTATTCGGTTCAGGGGCAGTCGAAGACGTCGATGACGCGACTACCTCTTGTTCCGAGTCGGCATGCGTAAGGGCATTTTGGGGGACGCCAAGCTGGCTCTCGGGGTCGGATGTCTGGTCGTGAGGCGACATGCAAAAGACTGGAGCGAGGACGGCGCGGTAGGCGTTGATACGAAGTGCTGAGTCGCGAGTGTTGATTGGGGAGCCGAACGTGGGCTTGGAGGGTTCGGGCAGAAAGACAGCAAGCAAGTGTGGGTTCAAGCTAGCTGAGCTTTGCCAGGATTACTGCAGGCGGGCTTCCACTTGGGCGAGTCTATCACAAGGTTTCTTCTGGTAGCTATCACAAGAGCTGTTTCAGTCGGCAGAATGACCACTCCGGAACGGCCGTACGTATGTGGATGTGTTTAGGGGCGATCGTCGGGGAGTTGGCCGAGCAAAGAAAACAGAGTCTTTGTCAACGACAAGGGAAGTGTCAGCGTTGCGGGTTTGGCCAAGTGTTGGGTTGGATGAGAGGCAGGCCCAGAGAGAATGTGTGCATGTCACGAATTTGAGAGGTCAAGTTCTGGCGTACGGCAGGAAATGTTACATACATCAAGGCATGCGGGCATGTCGATTCCTCTACGTAGGTTGCTGCGCCCATGCCACCATTTCCTGGCGGTCCTGTTACAAACAGCACAGGGGCAGGCAAGGCAGTACACAGTAAGGTGCGGCCCCGCAGCGCTAGACTCGATAAGCAATTAGCGTCAGAGTGATTTCCGTAGCGCATTATGCTGGTCTGTGCGCACATCTCAACCGCCTCGGCCGCCCAGCTACACCACCCGGACATCATCAACTGCAATAATGCGACCGGTGTTTCACAAAAGGGGACGTTTTTATTATGAACAGCGTGATGAGATGTTAACTTTGGGAGTTCTAGTATCATCCGCTACCATCCTCGAGCATGTCCGATCACATCGCAAGCGAGTCCGGGCTGGCCTACCGAAGGAGCCCCGCCACGCCCGGTAGCGTCTCCGGAGCTGGATCTTGGCAGGGCTGAACGGCTGCCCGAGCCCCGGCTTTGTGTCGCAGCTCAGGACCCACTTAAGCCATGGTACGTACGCTGTTACGTGCCGGTGCCGGCCCGGACAACCGTTACGGAAGGTCGGCTGTAAAACGCAAATCTCCCAGCTTCAACGCGGCATCAACATTTATCGCTCACCTTGAGGTGACCTTTTCGGGATTTTCCCCCCAAATACCTACCCTTAATCAGCTCGTCAACGTATTTATCATCATTGCTCGAACCAAGATAGTGAGCCATATAAGGCCTCGAGCCTAATGCGACCCATCCTTTAGCTTTTCTTTGGTCTTTGGCTGAGACTCGGACAACACATCGCCAAAAAGTCAACTGACTTTCATGCGAGTGATAGCCCAACCTAACCCACCACAACGCACCAACAGGCCACTCATGCCACTGTACCCACACATCAAAGACGAGAACGAAACATCACCACTTTGGCATGATGTAAGTCGGAACAAAGTTTGGCCACGGCTTTCGAAAGGAATGTCCAAAGAACCATTGTACGCTTCTTTCTCACTATCACCAAATCACGCTCGCGGGCAAGACGGCTCGTAGCAAACAACCAAGTAATTCAACTTACACTTCACAGATAAAGAAATCCTAGTCAAAGAGAAGGGAAAGCAAAAAGCCAACCGCTGTTTTCTTACTCGGACGTAGCATCTATACATACCCGTCTTGTGTGCGCTCTTCTTCAACGCAACAATCCAGGAGAATCAACAATGACGGCTCACCATATTGTGAGGGAACTGTGGGGTGGCTATTTTGTTTATTGCCGGTATCCGCAAATGCTATTTACTGTTGAGGCCATTACTAAAAATGCCGAAGTGCCTTATTGAACATAGAGCTGCTTCGGCAGCTGGCCTCCAAAGTCGGTGATGATTCCCAGGGTGCCAGAGGAGCGCTCGAGGGCCACCACCAGTTGGGAGTTCCTCCAAAAATCGAGGTCCAAATCCATTCCAACTACCATACCCGTCATCCTCCACCATCCAGCCCTACTGCGGAGGTGACCTCATCGCAGGCCCCAAGGCTCTAATCGTCCTCGCGATGAAGGCTTCCAGCGCCAGAGTTTGATGTAGCTCCACAGACTCGCCGGAGCCTTCCAAAGGGCGCCTCTCCTGCAGCCAGTCGGCCCTGTCTCTCGCTCTTTCCGCTTGCTGTTCCAGATAGCCCGCGATGAGCTCGCTTCTTCTTTCGATCGACCTCTCTAAACGGTCGCAGCGCTCAATCTGTTCCCTTAGATCGAGCTGGACGGCCCTATACCGCCTCTCTAGCTCTTGCAGGCTTGGGGTATCGCCGGGGAAGATTCGCCGAGGCATCTTGGTTGGCTTTATTGAGAAAGATAGTGTTGGTTTGAGGTTATTGTTACGCCAAAGGTTGCTTGAGCGTTCGGTTGTTAGGACAAAGAAGGATGGGGAGAGGTAGGAGTTTTTTTGAAGTGCCTTGTGCTTCGACGAGTTTTTCGGAGTGTCGGAGTGACTTTGATGACTAGGCTGAAGATAGAGAAACAACAAGCAGCTCGCGGTGGGGATTGCACTCTGAGTCTATATACACATTGTGCACCACATACGCCTTCCCAGTCTGATCCAGAGGAGCCTCGCCCATCACTTATGGATCGTCACTCAGTTTGTTTCGTCTCGATCATTCTCGGTCATTGCAAGAACTCACTTGCTGTGCATCACTAATTTGCGAACTCCAGTTTTTACACTCAGACATATATGTATATCCCTCGAATATCATGGCTAACACTGTGACATACGTCGCGGTTGGAGAGGTCTCAGCAACTTCCAAGGTGTTTGTCAACAGCTACCGGACCTCACTCGAAACATTCAGACGATATTCACTCATGAATCTCGGACAACAGAACTGTTATAGCTAACACCACATTCAGATCGTTTCATCCCTCTCAGCTTTCGTCATGGGGGGATCGGGTTTCACCACGACACATGCTCATCTGGGATAACTACTGATGGAGGGGTTAATCATGGCTTCGGCCATTACTCGGATGACGGAAGGCCAGAGAATACTTTAAAGCTAGTAAACAGCCATTCCGCTCTCGTACCGCCCAAATAGCACACCGCCAACGTCGTGTATTATCCCGAACCCTTGATCTTTTCAGTACCAACGGCCGTCCGTTCGTCTCCTCTCGTCCACAAACCATCACTGGCATGACTAATTCCCACCCTTGGCATACGAAGCCACACGGGCAATCAACTCCCGCCTCTCCCTAAACAGCCTCTCCTCTTCTTTGAGTCCCTTCTTCGTCCTCACAAGCTGCTCCCGCCACACTCCGAGGTCCTGCTCGGCTGCCACGGTCCAAACGACTCGGAAGTAGGCCTTATGCGTCTCAATGCTTTGGATTAGGTGTTCTTGATTGCCGATACTAGCTCGGAGTCTTTTGATGTTCTTCAGCTGGAAAGTGCACATGGATGCCGGCCGGGTGGGGAGGGGGAATTTCCCACGCCGTTGGCTATTTCTGTTTGTCTATTTTGTCGGTGACCGTCTTCCGCGCGAGGAAGCGGTAGAGCTGATGGTTCTTATATTGGAGTAAGATGACAATGCTCGTTCAACCCCTGATCAAGAGCTAACGTCTTATAAACCTCATGTTCGCATGTAAGCCAGTCGACGGCTATTGATGGATGACGCCCAGCCTAGAGCCAGTGAGTCTCAAGAAGGGGGGCACATTCACAGGCAGGTGCATCATTCGGAATCTTTTGTACTTACATCACGTTGTAGGATGGCTCTCTCACGGGGGTAAGGGCGCCCTGGTGGATCAGAAACCCATACTTTTCCTTGTCGCACCATATCTTCGCTCATTCCTGTGAATGACTCTGTACAATTCCAAACCTTCTTCAATGTCCCAATGTTCATACCGGTTGAATTATACCGTTTGGTCAGAATTCTGGCAATCAGTTAAGTGAATTCGATCTAACGCGTGTCTGATACCCAATATCGAATTCGGCTTCACTGGTAATTTCGGTGCTATGTTGAGCCACCAACCCAATAGCTCTGACTATTTACGCCATCAAGAAACGTGCTGATGTATTGATGGGGATGACGATTCACCGTACCTTCAGCCCTAGCCATCGTTGAAACCATCAGTTCTCCTGCAAATTCGTGTGTCAACAACAGGATCACTAAGAAGCTATGACAGTCAACGCAAACGAAGGGGCAAATCGAAAATAAGTGCACTCAGCAAGTACAAAAGCGGTATGATCCCTCAGCTCCCAGCTTTTACCGGTCTTGATCTCTCATTAGAAAACAAGCACTTCTAGGATCTCGCCCACCTCAGTCCCAAAGAATAGAACCCGCCCTCCTCTCATCTTGCCGGAATCGGTACCAGCAACAACGATGACCAAGGAAATCAATGCAGGCCCCAAATCCAGAGAGGCCTTGAAGAATTTTCACAGTGTCCTTAATGGCCCTCCACATTGTCAACCAAAATGGAAAGGGGATTTCGAGCATCTGGTTGAGTGGGCAACGGATTTTGTCGTCCAGGAGAAGAAGAGCGCGGAGAAGAGTCGAGTCACAGGAGATGGACCTGAGGAGAACGCGGGAGATGGACAGAAAAATAAAGAATTGCAGCAACAGCAAAGGCTCTCAGAACAGACAAGACCACAGGCCAAACCGGTATGCGATCAAGAGCCCGACCACCAGCAAAATTCCGAAGCCACTCAACCTTCCCGCCTCTCTGATTTCTTTAATAGCACTCCCCACTGGGTTGTCACGTACTTCCTCAACGCACAGAAGTATCCGCGTCTCGAGATTATAGTTCGCTCCATGAGGGAGGTAAAGGTGGCAAGATATGAAGATCAGATAGCCGAGCTGGCGGAATTCGTTGACTCTGTGCTAGATCACGAAGACGAAGACATGCCGCATGAAGAAGAACTCCATGTGGTAGAGCAGAAATTGTCGGAAGTCAAGACTTTCCTGGAGGACCTGAGAATGGACAAGGCCTGCAGCGCTTCGGGGTACCAGTCCCAACAGACCGTAGTCTGTAAAGGCTGCATATCGCAATTCGTAACCAACCCAGAACGGCTCAAAGAGATGGGCATAGAAGAAGGATCAGAAGAAGAAGCAGAATTCGCTGAATTTGCAAAATTGTTGTGGAAGCAAGTATGGGAAGAGGAAGTGGGAAAAAGTGGCTATACATCCCTTCACAATATTGCCTCGGATCTCAACAGCTTCGTGTCATCCTTCAGCGAATACCTCTTTCTTCAAGACGCCCACCACATGCTTTCCATGGAGCGTCTCAAATCTGTCACGGCTTCACACAACGGCCAGGCTACCATTCTCCCCAAGAGCGACACGGCTAACCAGAATACCAACGAAACAAAAGGCAATGCTGGTGACCATCTGCCCACTCTGCGCAGGTGGATTGATTCTTTGGGTAGACACCTTCGTCGTTCTTAGAGATTGATCTCTGTCGCAGTTTTGAGTCATTCAAGGACCACACACCACGAATCCATCGCCATTCCTTAGTTGTCGTTGCACTTGCAGCACAACACCTCAAAACTCCTAGCCTCGTCAACTTGCTCGACGAACGAGTAGGAAGGGAGGAAGGGTTAAACGGCTAGGGAGACGGCTTACAAGAAGGGAGAGAACTGGTTGAGATACAAGAGAGGAATGAGCTCCGGGAGCTTAAACTCAAGGCGCAGGAGATGGTGCTTGAGTTGCAGGAGAAGGAGATGAGTGAGAGGGGGAAGGTCTTGAGGGAACGTAAGGAGAGGATGGGGTTGTGATGGGATATGGTTCAGGGACCGAAGGAAAGAAGGGAGAGGAAACACCTAATGACAAGGTGAAGGGAAGCTGGCATAGAAATTTAGTGGCATAAGCATTGGAAGGAAGGACTCAACTTGACGGGAAGTGAAGTGATGCCACTGGGCTCGTAGTCAAGGGGAGGCAGGGAAGAAGAGGCTTGAATGAAGCTGGAGCGCTCAAACATCAGCTTCTGCTCATGGCCAGGAGGGAATGGTACGAAGGGAATAGTTCAGGAAGTGGAAGAGATGAAACAAAGCATTTGTGCGCACGAAACTCAATACTGGTATGCCCTGTGGGTGATGCTTGTTATTTTCCTCTGAAATGTGAAAGTGATCTACTGTCTCCAAGGAAGTTACGATAGCAAGCAGAATCATCAGAGTTGGTAGGTCAGTCCGTGGCGATGAATTTGTCCTCACCCGTGCCTTCCTGCTGCTACTAGTAGTTGCAATCATGGTTTCTCATATTGGCAGTCACTACTTTCTCAGTGCTCCTCCCTCATCAGTCCAACCTCTGCTGGCCCAATCTGTCATCTCGTTTCCACATTGGCCAGACACTTCGGGCCATCTCGGAGTCAGGAAGATTTCGCAGTAGACTGAGAACAGCAAGTCAGAAGCTATGAAGAGAAACGTGATCTGCCGTGATTTGAAATTTGGCGAGTGTATCATCCTTGCTTACACATCACCATGAAGCAGCATGTGTTCCAACGGCAGAGACCGGGCAGTTTCTTCGTAGTCAAGGCTGTGGGTTAGGTGAGCTTATTTTCTTCGCCTCCTGATTTTTAACCTCTCGCCACGTTTGACTGTTTCAGTTCTAGACCAAATGGGGTCTTCCACATCTGACCACTTGTCGTGATACTGTAGATGCTCGCCTACGCTCCATCGCTTGTGTGGCTGTTTTTGGACGGTTCTCCAGAATCAGTGGCCAGGCATCGCATCGAAGAGACGGAAGTTCCGGTTCAATGACACGGGTCAGTTTGAGGAAGTGTCTGACTGTAGCTTATGCAAACTCTTTCCACGTCTTCTGTATGTCGAAGCTTGACGAGTAGACGAAGGGAATTTGAGCGCAAGTCATCATGATTACGAATGATCTCGAAGCTCTCAGAAGCCGGTCTCATCCGTCTCTCCAAATCGGGTTTATGTCGGATACCCAGAACTGATATATCCAACCGTTCTCAGCCGAATATCCGGTTATGTGAGCCAGTAATGCCGTCCTGATATGTAGAGACTTGATGCGAGAAATTTATTGTCAGTAACGAATGAAGACGAAAACTGTCAGTAAACGGTCGACGTCACCGAGCAGCTCTCGAGTGCCTTTAACTCGTCCGCAAATACCGATGCTCTCCCGATGTTGGTTTGGCATGTCTTGCAAATGCGAATCAGGGGATGGAAAGCACATGTTCTGCCGTTTCGAGAGGGCCAGACCACGCAGATCGGTTCTACGCAAGCTCGCGACTCGCTTCTTATTTCGACGAACATCGTTCTGACATTGGTATTGGCAGTGAGGGTACCATCCCACGCATCTGACCAGCATCTGAAGGACCTTCCTTCTGCAGAGGACGTAGTTTGTCCTGTCTCCTATTCGGAGTTCTCGTACTCGCCATGTAACGTTCTCGGGAGTGAAGAACACACAATCGTCCCTCTGTCTCCAGGTAGCCAGCCAGTTTTGAGTCTCGGTATAGAGACTCATCTCGCATAGCAACGGTTTTCTCGATGGTTCCTGAGGGGGTTTTAGCACAATAATTTCAATAATTCTTCTGCCGAATCGCGCTTGGGACACATTGCCAGTGCCAATTGAGCACCCGGCAGAGGCATAAGCCGAAGAAACAGAGAAGGTCTCAGAACGGGAGGAATGAAACTCCAGAAAGTCCGTGATAGACGCCTCTGACTGACACACACCCGATACCGACAACGGCTATTCGTCTGTCAGAAATGACAGAGCCCAATAAACACAGCAGCGCATTCTCACGGAGTAAAATCTTGCTCAGAGAATGGTGTAATCTGTTCCCCATTCTCTGGTAGGCCCCCCAAGTCAGGACAGGGAAGCCCCGCTCCTAAGGGTGCAATAAGCCAACGTTAGGCAGGCAGATGAGTAACCCAAGGTAGGAAATCGGTCCAAATAGGCGACTTGCCTCGATGTTCTGCATATTGCCTATACTCTGCCACATCCTCGCTAAAACCACTCGGCCGCTTTGATGACGAAAAACGTTGGGCAAGGGCAGAGACGCAGTGATTATTGATACCTCAGCCGAAAGCCAACGCCTGGAGAAATTGCATTTTGAGCCTTCATGGACGCCTTGTGTTGCCTCGAGTCTATGACAAGGCTCCGGGATTCTTCCTCGCCGTCCACTTGGGCATCGAGCTGAACCTGTGAGGAGATATTTCTTCAGGATCTCTGAGGCCTTATACGCCCCTTCACCTCTGGTGAGACCTATCTTTGGGTGGTAGACCTACGTCTAGCACACCTCAGATTATCATTGGTGAACATCAAGTTCAACATAACCAACTCAGAGGTTGACCTCGGCGAGGAAGCGTGAGATACATACTGTATGTACCTATCTGCTGGGTTGCCCAAAAGGGAGGTTCCGCCTCAATTTGATTGGACAAAAGACCGTGATAAAAGTTGCACAACATCAGAGGGCAATTATCATTGGACGTCCACGATGCGCCCAAGTACCTCTTCCGCTGTCTGTGGTGACCGTACCGGTTAGCTACAGGCATTGTACGCCGTTCACCGAAACAAAGGGCCATCATCACGCATGGCTTGACAGCGGATCGGGAGTCTGAAGAGACTCGCGAGTCTCAATGTCTGAGTGACACTGCTGCTGAGGACAACTTGAGCCAAAGTCATGTGCTGAGATCGACGTCCGTGAGAGGCCAGACCAGAGCGCAAAGGTGAAGAGCAAAGAGCGACCTCAGAGACCTGTGGTATCAGCGTCACCTGAGAACGTCGCTGCAGCGACGATGGATGCTAACGGGATTGCGGTCCAATCCCAGAGCCGCAGAGATGTGCCTATTCCCACCCCAGATCAAATTGAATAAAGTAACGGGATGCCCGTGCATGTATGCAAAAGCCGGCGAAGATGCGTGTGACGGGTAGGAGCGTCCAGGGGTTTTGCGAGCGAGAGCACCATGCCAATTACCTGAAGCTTGGCCGTGAAGAATTGCCTGCTTTTTATCAACGGCAATTTAGGGTCATCAAATTGCTCAATGTGTTGTGCTCGAGTGTCGTCGTGATACGCGTTGCACGTCTGCATCCAAACTCTCTCGGGATTTCGAAGAAGCCCCTGAAGGCGTGCAGGACGCCAGCGATATCGGTTGTCCGGTACGCCGGGACGTGTTCAGCCTGGTGATCACGGCAACGTGCCACTGGTTCAGCAATTGCACGATCGGGTGCAAAGCAAGAGGTCTGTGGGGAGCAGGTGAAATCGAGAACCATTTTGACGTCCCGGCAGCTGGGGCCGAAGGCATGTGGTCGCTGCTAACCCCAACTCCAACCCACCTCTTGCTTCCGGGTTGGTGGTCTTGGTCGGGGCCCGATATTGTCGGCGAATGAGAGGTTGACACACAGTCAGCGCCGTGATGGTCCGATACGGGCGGACCCCACGGCCCTCGCTGGAGCCTGCAGAGCGAACAGTCGGTTCCAAGTGCGGAGAATCGTCGACCTGCGCTAAGCCGTAAATGGTGGTGTCCAGTAGGTCTCCAGTGTGCCGGCCCATTGGAAGCTATTGCCATTGAGGCTAGGGGAATTGAGTTGGCTGAACCAAGTCGAATTTGAGCCGGAAGCTAAGCTTGCTGAAACAACCAGTGATTTCCAGGCGATCGGAGGGGCTTTCGTAAAAAAAAAAAAAAAAAAAAAAAAAAGGAAAGATTTTGGAGCTGGACCGATCTGGATGAAGCCTTTGTAAGTGTGTGTACGTATCTGGGTCAACTATGGTATCGTTGCGAAGGTGAGAAGCGCGTCATGGCGACTCTGGGTTTCGGTCTCCTGAGAAGCTGAAGGTGGCCTGGTGGCCTGGTGGCCTTGGTGGCTCTCAAGATGGGTCTGGATGGTGGGTGGTGAAGCCCGATAACAGGGTCAACTGGATAGGGATGAGGGGCAGCATACAACATGGCAACTCAATAAATCTTGACGCATCTGATGCTGAATGGGTGACGAGAGAATTGAAGTAGTTGCTGTCGGTAGTCAACCATCTTGCTTCCAGAAAGGGAAGATACCCCACGATTTGTGAGCACCTCTGGCCATTCACGTCTTCACTAGCCTCGCTGAAGAACCGCCTCACTCTCACAAAAGGGAGCTGTGCCCGTGTGGCTGGAAGTGTTGCCTTCAAAACGGCGCCTGGGCACTTGAGATCTCTTCACTGAGTGGTCGAGGTGGTTGTAGTTGGGCATCCGGGCATCGACCAGGTTCTCGTGTGGTTCAGCCCTTGGGCTTCATCAGTTCCGGCGGCCGTTCTGACTTGTGAGAATTGCTGCCACGTACAGATTACATGCGCCTGCTAGGCGTTCTGTATTCTTCCGGCCGCCGAAGCCGTCGCCTTGATTGGCATCCCTTCAGCATCCTCAACGGACTGGGAATAGCGCCAGTTGTTAGCCCCTGTTAATCACCAGCCGGAAGGACTCAATGTTTGCCGCGATAGGATTTTGTGAGTCCGTCTTGTTGCGCTGTGCAGAGTTATTGTTAGGAGCTGTTAGTACACCAACCACCGAGATGCTAGAGTCCAGGGTTCGATAGACGATAGAGGACAAGAGAACTCTTGGGAAAAGGCATGATGGGTGCCGGAGGGTAGCACGTCGTTGCTGGCATGATAGCCTTGGTTAAGCCGGGTATGTTTAATGTGGTGAGAAACGCAATGACCGATGTCAGGAATCGGCTGTATCAAGACGTTGGGAGGTTGGCGTCATCCGGCAGGGAAATCAAACAAGGTAACAAGGCAAAGAGGAACGGCCGGTCGGAGCCATTCTGTGGCTTGACGGTTGCGGGTTTCGGAATCTGCAAACGGCGGGAAAGACGGTTCCAGTATCATGAAGCAGAGCAACAGCGGAATTACGTCGACGTGAAGATTCTCCGGGCCGAACTTGAATCTTTATACTGCAGTGCTCAATGGCAGGTGCTGGATGGTACTCGTCGGCAATGGCTCGTGGTTAAGATCATGGCAGATCAACAAGCGATACGGGACCTTGTGGACATCGGCCGTTATGGAGTCCGCAGTCTGTCCATGCCATGACCCCCGCCAGGCGGGATGAAACGCGATGGATGCATCCACTGCCGAAGTGATCCATAAACGAACAGAGAAACGATTGATCGAAAAGTTTGGCAGACTCTTGACACTTTTTTGACATGCTCGTTGACAGCTGACGGGAGCTGATGTGAGCCCAAGCCTGTACTTGTCTGACCACCGACAGAAACACAGCCTGAACTGGGAGACATTGCTCTTTCCCAATGGGTGTCTTCGGGGAAACCCATCAAATGGGGATAGGGAAGGCACGATGCCTCTAGAGATTAGTAACACCTCAGGCAGAAATAACCTCAACCTCTGAGCTCCAACGTGAGAAGGAGCTGATGGTGATAGGGAGCAGCTGCCATCGCTCGCATCCGGGCGGCATCAACGGAATTTCTTTTTCCTTTTTCCTTGTCTTTTGCTGAGACAGTCGAGTCTCTCGTGGCCGTGGCGTGTCTCGTCCGTCTCGTCAACTTGTCGAGGTTGTTTCTAGCGTCGTTTCAACAGCCCACCTCGCACGTCGAGAAGCCATCAAGGTGCCGACAGGGTGCATGTGCGCGGGAAAAGCGAGGTGGGATGTTGGCACCGAATTGGCACGAACTGACAGAGGCTTGTTGGCACTGGTCGGAACACCGCACGGTGGATTCCCGCTGCTGCCATCGCTTCGCTCTACTGCAAGAATTTGACGCACGACAAGGCCGCATGCTGATCTGTCATTGTACTCCTGTTAGCCATCCCGCCCTAGATTGCACACAATCACTAACATACCATCTTCAGGTCTTGGCATGTCAACCAACCATTTCGCTCTCGCTCCACCACTGCAGAAGTGGAAGTGCAGGTGCAACCTCGTCCTCTCCTGTCCTCCTCCATCCAACATTCTCACGATGGATTCTTCCCATTTGTCCCATTCGAGGGAGGCAGTGCAGAGAGGCCAATCAAAGCAAAGGTGTGAATCGCAAATGGCTGACGGCCATTTTCTGGCCACTCACCATGCCCTGATCCGAGTCTTTTTTGTTTTTTTTAAGCAGACCTGCCAGGCCCGACCAGAACATCACCTAGTACCACGACGACGTCTTTGCGCCGATTGGGTCGCTGCTGAATTTGCGCTCTATCTTTCACTGAATTTCCCTTCTCCCACGGCTGTTGTCGCCAGTCGCACACTACGGACAGGTCCTTTGCCCTAAATAGGGAAGGGTTCTTCGACAAGTCCGAGGCCCAGATGGTGGTGTGCTCAACGTCGTCGTCCTCGTTGTCGTACAACCCAGATCCCCTCGAGACAGATGGCGAAAAGAAGCCCATTGTGGCTGTTGAGAGACAGTCGAAATGAAGAGCCTTCGATCAGAGAGATGGACCTCGATGTTGCAGGTTGTTGTGCGCCTGTCTTGGACATGGCGATCCAGGTACTGTTGTTGTTGTCTTGGCAGTGAGTTCTGAGTCTCTCAGCGTCATCACACGGTACAAGTGTACCGGCTCTGCGGCTGTACGAGTGTACGGGCAGTTATGGATGCCGTAGCCGGGCTTGTTCTCTGGTTGCCTTGGTTGCCCAGTCACCGTTGCAAGAGGGCGGTACAGACAGGAGTGTTGTTGAGAGACGGTGATGAGGATCACCATCACCATCATGATCTTGCTCTTTCCACTGCTTGCTGCAGCTTCAACATTGTCTCCGATATCGATATCGTCCCCGCCTCCACTTTATACAATTCGCTCCACGCTACTCTGTCTGAGCTGACAAGTCAAGTGCCAGTCCAAAAGAGCTTCTGACAACGGCACTCTCCCACCAAAAGAGTGGGCGAGACAGACGATGCCAACAGGTCTGCCCATTTAAAACACATCTCCCCGCGTTTAATGCCCAAACAGGCCTGGTGCGAAAAAGAGGATGAGAGGATGGGCGAGCAACATGAGAGCCAAGCGGCAGTTTGTTCCCGAGAACACCGACTACGTATCTCGAGATACATTTTGGTCTGCACGTTGCAGCCCCGGCTCGTCGTCGTATGCAGCAGACTCTGAATGAAAGACACTTGGAGCCATTCGCAGTCGCCAATCCCATCCGGCGCCCCTGCCTCCCACTGCTCTCTCACTGGTCTCTCACGGGTCTTCCACTGACGTCCCCTGTATCCCCTGGCCCAGTCCACCACGCTAGACTTGCTTGTACAGCAAAGTCCGACTCTCACAAGTGGACTGAAGAGAATCGGCCCAACCCACAACCCACTCTGCCCACCCTACCGGCGACCCGTTCTCCCGTCCTGGCCCCGTCCTGCCTCCTTGGGCCCCACGCCCCGAGAGCCATCTCGGACTCTCACGCTGCCTTCGATATAAGTCTTGGAGCGCTCCCGTCCCGTCCCACGACCGCCTCTGTTCTGACCCCTCCTCCCCACATCTCCTCCATTCACACAATCAGACCGCAACGTTGAACGTCCATTCCTCTTCACTTCTTACTTCACAACTTAACACATAGCCAGCCCATACATCCTTAACAATGTCATCAAGTCATAGAAGACAAGGCTCGAGCCAGAGCACCTCCAGTGGCCACTCCCACCAGCAGAGCCACGACTCGTTCGAGTCCCACCTCACTCACTCTACCGCCCCTACATCTCTCTATTCCACCCAAGACCACTACTTCTCAGACCACAAGACTATGGGAACATCGACAAGGGCGGATGAAGACCTGTATACTCCCTCTTCTTATCACCACTCACAGCCCAAGCCATATGTCTACCAAGACGACGTCAGCCCGGCTACTTCGCTCTACCCACGTTCCTCAGTAGAGACCTACGCCTCCACGACAGCCTCATCCCAGGATCTCGACGCCATGGACCTTGACGACGAATCACCCGTGGAGGCCGAGGACACCAGCATCCCGCCGCTCCCCACGTACCGCCGTGAACTCGTGGAACCCAACGTCCGGGCAACCACCCCTCAGGATTTCGCCAAGCTCTTCCCCTCGCTCAACCGTCTGTCCATCCGTCACGATGAGTACACGTCGGACGGGAACATGAACCTGCGCATCGACACTGTCGTCACTGGCCGCAGAAGAACCGTCTATCAACTCTTCCATCTGCGCATGTACGACTTGGCCAAGCGGGAATTCTCTCTGCGCCGGTACTGCCGTGACTCCGGGCGTGAGGTCTGCAACTCGAAGCGCAAGTACGCCGAGTCGTCGGCATCGGCCAAGGCCAAGTCAAGGGCTGCCTCCAGGGATGATGTCAACAAGAGCCATCACGACCGTCCAACCTTGAAGCGCTCCATGTCAACGGCTATCAAGACGCTCAGTGCTGCGACCAAGTCCAAGCCCGTCCTTCGGCGCACAACAACGTCCGGTGCTGCATCTATCTGCTCCAGCCGACCCAACACCAGCGACTCGTGCTACGGTGACGATGAGTTGTGCCACCACAGCAACTCTTCGCGCACGTCTCTCACTTCCAAGGGTAAGGCGCACCGTGCCGTTCCCACCAACACCATCAAGCTTGAATTCAGCAACTATGCCCGTGTTGATGTGCACCGCCGTGGTGGTAAGAGCAACAAGCGGTACGAGTTTGAGTGGTGGGGTCACAACTATGCCTGGAAGCGCTCTGTCGACAAGCAAATGGGGGGTCAAGTTTCATTCCACCTCATCCGCGACGGAAACACCAGCGCCCCGGTCGCCCACATTGTTCCCGAGACTCGATCGCCCGCTCAGGTTGATGCCGACGAGCGCGCTGGCGGATGGGTTCCCCCATGCTTCATGTGGATCGCTGATGAGACGATCATTGATGCTGTCACCGATGTTGCCGAGTAAGTTTTCCACATACCCGGTAAAAGGAAGAATGGACATCCTCTAATCATATTTGCTTAGTGTTATCATGGCTTCTGGCCTCATGGCTCTTGTCGACGACTGCATCAAGGAGAAGTGGCAGACCTCCAAGAAGGTCCACCGCATCCCCTTGCCATTGACACACAGGACCGTCAGCCTTCCTAGCATTGACGCCAGCCCACGATCCATCATGCAGCACGTCTTCGGTCGGCGGCACTCGCAAACTCAGCCTCACCAACCCACTCCGATGCGGCTTGATCAACCCATAGCAGCCTGCTAAACGAAGTTTTTCACTTCACCAATTGTTCTTGCGGTCTTCACCGGTTCTATCTCCTTTGTCAGTATCACGATAAACTTTGCGATTCACATCGGCTTTCTTTCTTCGTTGTTTTACGTTCACCATTTTCTTACGCGTTACGATACTGGGCACTTGGCGTTATCACATCTGATTTTTGTTTACGACACATCATGAAAAGCGGGAGGATCAAGCATTGCGTTTCTTTTCTGTTTTTTTTTATGTCTTAACGTACCAGCATCTGGAAACCCAGATTGCCTGCATATGCGCGGTGTTCATGTTCTTTTCTTTGGCTCGAGTCAGATAACGTTAGCGATGTATTGCCATGGGCTGGCTTTCTTGCTTTTCTATCTTACGACATTATGGTTATGACATTAGGAATCAGCATCGCATTTTACTTTCATTCAACATTTAGAGATGGCATGGCACACAACAAAGCACGGTTGCTGGTTAACTGCTGCGACATACTGGGGGTTTTTGAGAAACGACATAGTATTACTATTACCAACTTTCTAAATCACGATGGACTGGTTCCCGGGTTTGGTCACTTTGGATTCACTTCATGTACAACGATCGGGCGGTAATTTGCGCACTGGGCTGGTCCCAGATTCGCATATTACCGTTTCGGCACAACAAAAACCGGGGGAGGGAATGTGGGAGAGAGAGAAGAAAAAAGGAGGATGCAGAGATGGAAAGATTGAAGAGAGATTCGGGTTGATGGGGTGTACAGCAGGTAGTGCAAAACATCAAAATACGATAATGTCTGGTGTCTAAATTGACCCTTTCTACCTACCAAACTACCTCTCTTCTCCGCGTCTTCTCAATTTGCCAACGTGTGAGCTGGTCGAAAAGTCACGGGATATGCCAACAGATGAGTGGCCAGAACACACACGCCGCTAATCTGATAAATCCAGGTCTAGAACACGCACAAATCAGGCAGAATTCAGCATTGGGGCAAACAGAGGCAAAAAGCATAGGTATCCGAGTTTACCTATCGCCATACCAGCGGAGAGAGACCCGAGCAAGGGCCTTTGCGAAAACTCGGTGAACCGGTGAGATCAACAGCTGAACTTTGGTACACTACTCAAGTGACGTGAAGGGATTTTCAGTTCGTCAGCCCAGTATGGAGCGCAGGAAGGCGGTGGATGATGAGGAGCAGTGCTGTGGGCTTGAAACACTAGCGCGAAAGAAAGATAAAAAAAATGAAGGAGCAGAAAAGATACCCAGGAAAAAGAAAAGGAAAGAGAGTACGGCCCGCTCTTGCCCGCTGCTCCTTGTGACGAAACGAAAAATCGCGGGAGCCGTACCCACACTCCCACAACATCACGTCGAGGTCGACTCTTTCCTTTCGGTTCGCCGGTTTGGTTGTGCAAAACGTTCGGGAAAGAGCGAACCATTCAAAGTTCTGGATGATGCCGGTTGCCAGAAAAGTTGAAAGATCGTCATTTTATTCCGTCACGCTCACTGACTGAGTACTATTTGTTGACCGTTGACTGTTGAGTGTTGACTGGTGGCGAATGACTAACACGGGACTCACCACTCACCGCCCGACGATCACCCAAACTTTTAAGCATCCAAGCATCCAAGCAGGGGGGCTTCTTTGGATGTCATTGCACAGCGGGAATGCGGCCTAGGCGTATTTTAGGTGAGGATAGGAGACCCGATGACCAAGTTGACTTGCTTTGACGAGATGATTGACGTGAGTTTACTGGACGAGGCTGAGTTCTTCTGTTGATATTTTGTTGATGGTGATAGGTGTCAAAGTTGTTGATGGAGATGGTACCCGAAGGTCGTCGTGGTGTTGTTGCTGTTGTCGTCGCCGTCGTTCGGGTGGTCAAGTCGTCGTAAAAAGCAAACCTTGATTCTCGGTCTGCAGTTCTCAATCCTACATAAAAGACAGTATCAACCTCCGAATTCTCATACAGTCTGTCAGTAGGTATGTCGGTAACCTAACTGTATCCTGTAGGTATCCTGTATCCTGTATCCTGTAGGTCGGGACTGATAAAACTGCGGGGGGCATTGCTTCCAGTTGACACTTTTCCTTGCCCATGGGGAAAGTACACTATTCTGATTGATTTCCTGGGGAAAGCGAAGAGATACTATGCAATGTATGTGCTCCATATGTTCCACGGCATTAGAGAAAAAAGATTGGTTCGATGAGTTGGCTTGCCAATCCATTGATTCCATTGATTTGATGTGTTGTTCTTGCCTTCAAATGCACATCGCAAATGCACAGAGGCGCAGGTAGGCAGGCAGGCAGGGTTGATGATGGTTTCCGACGACATGGGACCTTCTTCCGACGACAACGACGACGACGGACGTTTGCGCGCTCGCTCCCGCAATGACGGGACTCGTGGCAGATTCTGGGCTGGGCTGATCTGGGCTTTTTGACTTTTTCATCCCAACCATTCAGCCCCAACAAGCAGTTCCCCGGGTTCAGATCCCGCGTGGGAGGTTGTCACGTTGTTACCCACTGACCACTCCAACCGTTCGTCTGATGTTGGTCGTACATTCCGATGATTACCGGTCCCGGGACCGGTCCCGGTTTAGAGGTTGTGGTTCCGTGATTGCGTCAGCTCAGCGTTCATGAAGTAACGGGTTGTCACAGTTGGTGACAATCATGCTGCATGAACTTCTTTCCAAACTCCTGTTTATGGTTTGTTCTTGTTCAGTCTCGTATACATCATTCAATCATTGAACTTCCCCAAACCCTCAGCACTAATTGCCCATTGATATTTCTGTACACTCTTCCGGGAACGCCGCCTATGTCATGGAGATGCATTCAGCTTTTAAGATGTGTTGTCAATCGTCAGCTCCAAGATTTCCGTTCAACAAGACTGTCAAATCGCAATACAATGCTGTTAACTATACCTTCCCTGCTTGTCCGAGACCTTTTCCTTCTTCTCCAATGTTCCCCAGACAAAGTGCTGCTTCTGCTGTTGCAGCACCCTGCAGTTTGCCGTTTTCGTTCGTTCCTAGAACCCAACGCACAGCAGATTGTCCTTCGTTCGATGTAATTGTATTGTAGAGTACCTACGTATGTCGGTTGCCGTAGCCGTGCTCTGTACACACCGGGACTGCCGTACCCTTGATTCACTCCCAACATCACTTGTCGCGTGATGACATTTACCAACATACCGTGAGTGAGTGCATTCTATTATGCATAAAGCGTAGGCGATGTTGACGATCTTCTTTCACTTTAACTTTCAAATTGCTTTTGCTTTTGCTTTTCTGAAAAGACATGCTCAGAATCTGCCACATGGCATCCCGAAACATTGGATGCCTCTTTTGTCACCCTACATTACATGCAGGAGCATGATATACCCTCAACACTGACAGGGAAATGAGACATTGTAAGGCAGGTGCGCATTGTCAAGGTGTATTTTCTTGTTCGGCCTTTTCCTTTTCCTGCTCCCTCAGCTCAGCCAGCCCGGCTTGGGTACCCAGAAACAAGAAGAGAGCTGAAATCAGGGAAGGAAATACGCGAATGGGCATCACGAAATCCGAAAATGAGGTGGGCATCATGTGCTCTGACGAGTAGCCACACACAAGATCCAGCATCCAGACTTCAAGAGCGCAGTGGACAACGCTGATTTGTGCCACGGAAGCAAATAAAATTAGGGCAACTGTGACAGCAAGGCATAGTGAGATGCCATCTGGCCAGGCTCCCAGGCTGCAGTCCTGGCTTGTGATCGTCGGAAAATTTTTGTTGCTTTTTCATAGTTGTTTCCCCCCCTTTTCGCATTTCCCCCCTCGTTATTTCTACGATCTTACTTTCAGCAGACACTCACACACCTCAATTAGAGTCCTTGACCATGATGCTCCCGGAGATTCCGACTTCCGGTCGTGTTCCCCAGAAGTATTCGAGGCTTCTCAAGTATATATTAGGAACCTGATATTCCATTGGGCATACTCAAAATGTTCCCTACCTAATGGGAGCTCGACGGTGACGAATGTATACATACGTAGTTGGAGGGATGGAGCGCGAGTGTAGAGCCTACATGCCATCATTAAGGAAGGTGAAAAAAATTAAAATGCGTGATGCTGTACTCTCTTTGCGTTCTCTGGTCCTGTAATGTCTTCTTCCAAGCAATGGGGAGACCGAAAGTTCGGAGAAATGCGACGGCACGAAGGTACGGGGGCACAAGATTGTAGTGATATGACGCAACAATGGATGTGGTAATTCAGTTGCCAAGATATCGCCGCATCCAGGAATTCAGATGTCGAGCTTGATGAACGTTAAGTTATTGCTTGCTAAGTGCGCTTTCCATGAGGGATATCGAAGAGTGACAGCAAATTCGAACCCGCGAAATGATCCTCGAGACAAAAAGCAGGGTCATCCCCAGAACCGCGTTATCAGCCAGTGTTCAGCGCTGGAAGATTGTATTCAAAAGAAAGCTACCGCTGGTGCTATAGACAGTTGTTACTCCTCCTCCATACTTTCCGCTGTTTTCTAGTTTGGCAGTGTTGCTGCTTTCTCGAGTGTTTCTGCTTTCCCATCTCCCTCTGCTTTCTCATCTCCTTCGCCGTCGGTCTCAGGCCCCGGGGCTTGGTCCTTATCCTCAATCCCCTCCATCGCTTCCTTTATCTCATGGATCTTATCCTCAACTCCCTCCATCGCTTCCTTTAGCTCCAGCTCTACCTTCAATCGACGGAGCCGCCAGTCCAAGTACTGCCTGTTATGATCAATCATCTTTTCGACCCACTCTTCCCAAGATTCAAGACGACAAAGCAATGCCTCCTCAAAGACACTCGGCGATCCCTCCCTCACAGACCGTAGAAGCTCATCCCTGAACCGGTCTTCGGGTAACAGGTTTTCCTACACCTTCGACCATATGTGAGCCTCTAGGGCGTCTCTCGAGTTCCTCTTGTAGTATGACATTCTGTCTAGATCATCAAGCACCTTTGCGTAATCAGGCTCCTTGTTGAGTGCGTGGTCTGGCGAAGGCTTATTTTGATTTGCTCCAAGTGATTGTTTGAATGCATGTATTTTGTCGAGGACCCATCTGCGCCGGTTGTTCTCGTCGTATCTCCGGGCTGTGTCTGAATTCATGGCCGGAAGGCAAGTCTGGTATGACTCTGCGTTAGTGCTTTGTAGCATGATTTCTAGTCAAGATCATCGGGTACTTACCGGGAAAGAAAAAGCCCAGTGTTCTTTCCAAGGAAAGGGGGTCGTCGCAGACAATAGTCGAGACCGCGCGCAATAATAATGCTTGAATGTCGATGCACTTTTCTGTGATGTTTCGTGAATGCGTACTCGTGATGACCGGCGTTTGTTCGTTGGCGAAAGGCTATTTCAAGCTGAAGGTTGTTATGGTGGGAGAGCGATAACTGATACACCTATGCTGGCTGGTCGATCTGTCGAAGATAGGTAGTTGATGTTGTGTTGATGTTTTCTCCGAGATGCGAATCATGGGCATTGTATGCTCACGGCTTAGACAATGTGGAAATTGTGCTTGACGAGCTTCCTTCTCTTTCTCCTTGTCATTTCGATGCTCGGGCCCGCCATAGCTTCTTCGTTCCTTCTCGCAGTCAACCGTTTTCTCCTTCTGCCATCTTCCTTTCCGATTTTCCTATACCTTCCTCCTCATTCTAATGGTACATTGAGAGAGTCGTACCTGTACAGTATTCACCTCTCTGCTCCTTATCTCTTTGATGGGCCTTCACGTTAATCCCTATGCTCATCACCGGTTAGATTTTGTTATCGCTGCAGCACCAGCCAGACTGTGTGGGCCCGTGAGACAAGTCGAGGACGATACACGCAGGGTCATACAGAGAGGAGCATAGTGTGCGGGATCTCAAAGCGCTCAACTGGGGGCACCGTCATTTAGCGAACATTGTTGATTTGCCTTCTATACTTGAAATATTTTCCGTGCCCTAAGTCCATCTTCTAGAACGCCTAAAACCATGATGAAAAAAATATCATAACACATAAAAAACCAACGGAGAATAAGATAATCCATGAATACATTCCGACCGCGTCAATACCCGTAATTTCCCTCTCTTGAACGCCGCCATGCTGTCCTTGTTCCCCTCAACACACAAACCGGTTACTCCGCATCAGGGATTCCACTGGCACCCTCCTCCTGGTACTTATCCCAGTTTGCCAAGATCTGTTGGATCTTGGGAGAGTTCGTCAACCGGTAGACATCCTCGAAATACTCCTTGGTGATCGCGAATGGCCTAGCAGTTACGTTGGGGATATACTTGCCAATAAGCTTCGATGGGTCGATGGTGGTCTTGTTGATTTTCTTAAGCAAGAAGCTCCTGAAAGGCTTGACACCGGACCTCAGGAAGGTCGAGTGGAAAGGCACATCGATACCGGGGAGCGGGATGGTGGCAAAGCCACGCTGGAGAACGAGAGGCGTGGGCTTAGCCTCGGTGTCGTTGGCGCACGACTTGATGATCTCGACCAGCTGCTCCTTGACGGTCTCGGCAGAGTACTCCTTACGCATCTTCTCAATGTCGATCTTCATCATCTTGATGGCGTTGCAGACACCGCCAAGGGTGTCGAGCGCACGCAAGTCGCCAGCGCAGACGTACTGCATGTTCTCGACGTTGAAGTTGACAATCTCAAGAAGCCAACCGGTGGTCTCTGCGATGCTGCCGACCACGAACCGCAAGGCCTCTTCGGTGAAAGTCTTGTTGATGCGGCTGGGATTGACAGCGCACATGCCATAGTTGGAGCGCCCTGTCTCATCGCGCTCGACAGCGACCTGCATGGTGAGGCCACGGTAGAAGACGACGGATACGAGGGACTCGATGGGCATGACATCGGCAAGGGCAGCTAGCGCAGAGTATTCACCAAGAGAGTGACCAGCGAAGGTGCTATCGCGGGGCACAAGTCCCTTGGCCTTCATGTCCTCGAAGCTGGCCTTTTCCATCAGAGTAAGAGCGGGCTGCGTGAACTGAGTAGCCGAGAGAAGACCGTTGGGTGAGCGGTAAGTGTAAGAGGTAGTCTTCTCATCGATCTCCTTGAACATACGCTCCGACTTAATCGAGCCATCGGCGGCCACAGTCTCGAAAGTCATGGACATGTAGTTCTGGCGGATGGCCTTGCCACGAGGGCCACCAAAGTGAATAGTGAGCTCCTTGGGGTTGTTCCGGACAATGTTGGTGATGGCGAAGCCTACAGACTTGTTAGCATTGAAATCAACGAAAAGACAATAGTAGGGACTTACCGTAAGTATCCATAAGGTACTTGTCAGCCCGATCCCAGACAGCCTTGGCCACAGGGCTGCTGTTATAAAGATCCATACCCATGCCCTGCTCCTGCGAGCCCTGGCCGGTGAAGATATAAGCGGTGATGGGCTGCTCAATTTCAGCCTCACCCAGGAGCACCTTTTCCTCGGTCTCCTTATTGCTGGCCTCAACCTTGATGATCTTCCGACCAGCAACCATGCCGACGTGCTGCAACTTCACGTTGACATCATCATTGGGCAGAACCATGCCGGTAAGAGAGGCGTGGAAGCTGCGAACGCGGCCAACCTTGTTCTCGGCAGCCCAGGTCTCAACCAAGCTGCGCACCGCGGCACTCGAGTACATGCCGTGAGTGATGGTGCCAGGAAGGTTGGCATAGCTGGAGAAGACACGAGAGACGTGAATGGGGTTATAATCACCGGAGACGCGGGCATAGGTCTCGTTGGACGAGGGCGCCTTGAGTTGGAGGGGAGTCTTTCCGCTCAGAGGGATAGGGTTCTCAAAGTTGATGGGCTGCTCAATGGAGGAACCATGGCGCTGGAGGTAGTCGATGACGGGATTTCCGTGAGATTCGCCAGCGTAGTAGTTAACAGTGGCAACCTGGATAATCTCCTTGGTCGGGAGCTCAAGAAGGACCTGGCCCTGGGTCTCCACGTGGCTGAAGACAGTCTTGTTCTTGAAACGAACCAAGGTCTGGAGACGGAAGGTCAGGGTCTGGCCGAGAAGCTCAATGTCAGAGTTCTCTTCATCATCCATCATGAACCAATCCTTGGAGCGAAGGACAGCCACGTCCTTGGAGGTGGCAAGATGAAGCTGCATAGGGGTTTCCACCTTGCGCTGGAATGTGTTCTCGAAGTCGGTGTAGGTACCACGATACAAGAACTGCGAAGTAACCTCCATGACCTTCTCACCGTCGCGAGTGATGGTACCACAGACCTCGACCATCTTTCCAGACTCCTGGTTGATGACAGCGTTGATCTGAGCAGTAGTCGAAACCACATCGCCCTTCTTCAGGGGCTCAGCACCAGGCATCATGCGGAACTGGTTGGACAAATGGACGAGCTTGAGCAGGTCGCCGTCAATGGTGCGAGGGAAGATAGGCTTAGTGATAGCCTTCCAGCCAACAACGATAGCAAAGTCCATGGGAGCATACATGACCTTGTCGGGTCTGTCGACGAAGGCCTCTCCGGTGTTGCCAACGGCGTGGACAAACTCATTGATGGCCTCGCTGGTAATGGTGGTCTTGCCGCCGTCGAAGACTTCATGGACGGAGGAATCGAGGTCGAGCTTCTCATCGCCGAACCACGCGCGCCAGTAGAACTCCTTGATGCGATCATTGCGACCATCCATAACCTCATGGATTGGGGCATAGCCAGTCTCGGGGTTGTAGATGAACTTGAGAGTGAGGGGCACCGGCTTTCCGAGGGCCGTGGTATCCTTGATCATGTTGACGACAATCTCGTTCTTGCCGCTCAGCTCAACCTCAATAACATCGGCGTAGCGGTTGGGGCGCGGCTGCTCCTTGACGAGAATGACCGTCTTCTCGGGGTTGTTCGGGTGCAGAATCTCGACAAACAGACCACGAGTCGGCGCAAAGATGCGGCGCATGGGGTTGGTCTGATACTTTTGTCCTTGAACGAGGACATCGGACTGGAGAAGGGCGAAACGCCAGTTTCTTTGGTGTCCGGCGAGAAGCGAAAGCCAGGCGTCCAGCGAAGGAAGTTGAACGGAAGGCGATGAGGACAGACGATAGGTGTTCTTGTGCTCATCATAGGAGACAGTAAGACCCTCGATATCGAGAGGAATTTCCGACTCGATCAGCTTACCACCAAAGTACTCAATGGTAGGGATCTTGCTCTCATCGCCGCCATACAGGTCACGGGTGAGCAAGGCGATGTGACCGTTGTGAATACTGTCGAGGATGTCCTTGATGGGCTCGTCAACCTTGGTAGCGTGCTTGGCAGCCATGGGACCCTGGAGAATACAGGTACGGCCGACATCCTTGCCAACGACAGCCGCAAGATCCTCCGACTGCCAGAGCGAATCCTTCTTGAAGAAAAACTCGAAGTTCTCATCGAGAACAGGCACAAAGGTGACCGGCTTCTGTCCACGACGCTGGCAGAGCAGCAGGAAGTGCTGGACATCCTGAGCGTTGATGAGTTGCTTCTCGGTCTCAGGGTAGTGCGAGAGAATCTGCTCAACAGCAGAGTAGGGTTCCTTGAGGTCGGCATAGCTCTGGAGTCTGGAAGGCTGGCCAGGAGTGGTGGTAAATCTCTCCTCAATGCGGTGGATAAAGTCACCAGTAAGCTTGGTGTACGACTGGTCGATCCACCTAGCCTCATCCTTGACGTAGAGAAGCTCTACCAGGCGGCGAACAATCTCAGCATATGTCATGTCCTCAAGATCGACGGCCTTGCCCTCCTTGTTCTGACCAAACCAAACCTTCTGGAAGTCCTTGTTGAGCTTCTCAATGATGTAATCACGGCTAGCCTTGAGAGCAGCGACCCTCTTCTCCTTGGGTAGGCTGAAGATCTTCTGGTCCATCTCAGCCCAGAAGCGAACACCACGAGTGGCGAGCTTGTGAATGGGCTCACCCATTTCAGAGCGGACAGTGATGACACCGCCAGCGGGGCCCTTGTAGGTCTTCTCCCAGTCACTGTCGTCAAGACCAGGAGCGTCAACGATAGCCTGCTTGGCAGCCAGGCTGGTGTGGGCTTCCTTGGCGACCATCATACGGCTACCAAACATGCAACCGTCGAAGGGCATGGGGGGATAGCCATACTTGATGGACCAGTCACCAGTGAGGTAGGGGTAAGTGTCATCGGAACCGCCGAAACCGCTACCGGCAACGAGAATGATGTTTTCTTGACGGCGGATGCGACCATAGAGGTTGAGGATGTGGTGATGGAAATCCTCATACGAGTGATGACCACCACCTCTGCCACCGGTCCACTGGAGAATAACGGGGAAGGTAGGGTTGGCCTTGGCGATGTTGATGACGGCCTGAATAGCCTCACCCGAACCAGGCTTGAAGGAGATGTGCTTGAGACCCAGAGTCTCGATATACTCCTGAGCGACCTCGATCGAAGGAACACCAGCACCGATGGTGAGACCCTCGATGGGATAGCCCTCAGCTCTGAGCCTGCCAAGCAGGGGAATCTGCCAGCCCATGGCGCGAGGGTTGACATAGATCAAGTTGACGCAGATACCGCGACCAGCAGGAACAGCCTTCTCAATCTTGGAGATGGCCTCGGTCATGGTCTTGGCATTGTAGTAGCCACCACCAGCAAGCTCGATCTGGTAGCCAGCATTCATGGTGGCGGCAATGAAGTCCCAAGGCACAGTGGTAGGAGTCATGCCAGCGACCAACAAGGGCGGGAGGCCAAGAAGTCTGCTCATCTTGGTATCAACGTATGTGCGACCAACGGAGTTCTTGACCAGTCTAGGACCGTATTCCTTGACCCAGTCCACAGCAAACTTAACTGCCTGCTCCTCGTCACGGTCGAAAAGCTCAGGCTTATAGCCAACATCAGTGACAGTTCCGTTCACCGTACCAGCAAGGATGACCCGAACGCCGGTACCCTCCTTGTTGCGGCTGGTCAGAATGCCAAGACCAGAGATACCGCCAGGGCCGAAATCGAGGATATGGGTGGCATCCTGGAAAACGGTGGCCTTCTCCCAGTTCACTGTCTCGCCCGTGATCATGCGTACAAGGGAAGGAACAATGTTGCCCTCAACTTCCTCCCGGAGATCCTTGCCCGTGAAAGTGTTATAAACGGGCATACCCAGGGTCTGAGAGTCAATCTGAACGTCCTTAAGGTCTTCGGCAATCAAGTCAGAAGCCTTGGCGAGGTACTTGCTGTGGAAAGGAGCAGTGATGGGCAGGAAACGGTTCACGAACCGAACCTTACGCTCGGTGTGGGGAATTCTGGTCTGATCAAGGCCAGTAGCAGCCTTGAGCTTTCTCAGCTGCAAGTTGAGACCGTGCAGAGAGCTCGGAGGGCCGGCAACGACCATGTTCCGAGGGCTGTTGATCAAAGCAATGGAAATATGCTGGTCCTCAGGGAGGTAGGCATTGGTCTGATCGATATGCTTCTGGACCTCGGCCTGGGGAAGGTCCCGAATGCTGAGCATGGGGGTAGGAGCACCCTCGCCATTATCAGCCGAGTCTTGGAGCATCGAGGGGGCCAGGGAAGTTATGGGGAAGGTTTGCTGGCTGCGAGCGCCGATCCAGAAGAGGATGGTCAAGGCAGACTTGCTATGCTCCTCGAAACTTTCCCACGAATCCGCAGCCGCGGTAATAGCGGCAAGGACAACACCTTGAGAGTGACCTGTCGTTCCGCTGATTCTCTCACGAAGGACACCGGGATGTACACCCAGCGCCTTGCAGGTGACCTGATAGTGTGCCAGCTGTACCAAACCAATCAAGGGGAAGCTGACGGGGGCAGAAATAAGGTAGTCGACATCGGGGGTGGCCTCTGGGCTCTGAAGCCAACCAAGCACGTCAAGGCCCTTGGGGTACAGCTTCTCGGCATCAGGGTGGCTGGACAGAGTCTGGAGCAGCTCGGCGGATGTGGTGATCAGCTCGCCGACGAATGCCGGATAGGTGTGGTGCAGCTCCCGGAGCTCTTCGAAGTACTCCTCAATGTTTCCTTGGCCACCAAAGATGGTGAAGATCTTGGCCGCGTTTTCACCGGCGGCACGGAACAGAGCCGACTCGTAGGGCTTGATGGCTCTGTTGCTAGCTGATCGCGCGAGGTAGTAGCAGCGAATGACTTCGAGCTTCTTCTCGTCGATGCCCTCCATTGTAGAGACCAGGGCATGGACATCGTTGCCCCGTAGGAACGCCCTCTCGAACTCGTTCAGGATAATCTTGAGCACCTCCTCGTATGAACCCTGAGCATCGTCCTCGCCTTGTGCCACCTCGGTCGCGATAAAGCCCATGTATCTGGCGACAAGCTCGAAAATGGATGAGGGCTCGTCATCTTGCGCGAGCTCGTCAGTGGGGGCGGGAAGGATAGCAGCGAAACGCTCCTTTAGCTGAGTAGCGTGGAAATGAAGGCCGGTGGGTATCAAGAAAGAGGTTTCGAGGGACCCGTGGGAGAGGGTGAGCGGCCGCAGAGAGGCAGACGACCTGGGGGTGGTGACGCCCGTCTGAGCGCCGGTACCGGTACCGTACATGGTTGTGAATGGGTATCTGAGAGACGGCTAGAAAGCTAGAGGACAGAATCTGTGGTTAGCGTCTACTGTTCACGGCCAAAGAACAAGAACCAGTGTCTTTGAATATTCTCACTTGGTGCAATGGCTCCGAAACTCAGCAAAGAGCGGAAGCTAAAGGTGTTTTGATCTGGAGAGCCACTTGAGGCTGGATGTTGGTGTGGATGAGGCTTCAGTAATGGGGGGAAGCCAATGACAAAACCGTCGTCAATGTCGTCGTCTCTATTGTCCGTCTCGCTGGTCAGGCACAGCAGGATCAGAGTCAGGGTTCCGGAGAGGATGGAAGGGTGGAATCCGGGGAAGAGAAGACTCGAAAAGAGGGAAAAGGTTGAAAGGACCTGATCCTGTCCCAAGCAAAGTCTGGGGGGGAAATAGAGGCAGGTAGCGTTGGGTATACGGCTTGGGGATGTACCTCTGGAGGTAAGAAAGGGGCTCGACGAGGAGGAGACGAAGGAGACAAGAGCAGACGAGAGGCAGGTGGGGAGAGGCAAGGAAGGAGGAGTCGGGACTGAAGGGGGGAGGGGATAGGAAAATAATAAAAGGCGAAAGGGATGGAGCCAAATACGCGGATAGTACATCGGCTTACAGTACATACCTTACAGATGTAGAGGTATCCAAGTTCGTCCTTGGTCTCTTGTTCACGAGTCAAGTGGAACTCGCACTTTCCCAATGTCCGTGGGAAATATCTTGATGGTGTTTGTCTCGCCTGCCGGGACGACGAGCAGAGTGTACAGTTGACGATACCCAGTGCTGGAGCTGAGGCTAAGTTATAGGCCAGGCAATTATCTACCGACCTACAATACTGAGGAAATACGGTTCAGACTTTCGACGGGTTGACCAGAGGGTAGAAGTTCACAGCGGAGATCGAGGCAGCAGCGGGTGAAAAGAAGGGCCCAATGGTTTGGTGAGAGACGTAAAATTCATGCTGGGCTGTACCTGCAATCTTCAGGCACACTCAAGGTGTACGACTATAAGATGGCGGGGTGTAGTCGTACATTTCCCTGCTTCGTCTTGGAGAGGGGCACGGAGGGGAGGGACCTGACGATAAATTTCACCAGGGTCCTTATCGGTGCCTATCGGTTACCGTTCTTACCTGACATTGCGCGCAGTGGGCAGCCACGTTCCTGCCCCTGGCTGTAATCGAGGGTATCGCGAGCGGGCTTACGAGAGGCGTTACGACTCAGGCGAGCGAGGGGTCGGCACTGGACACTGGGCCACAAAGGTTCCCGCTCCTGCCAGCCCAGCCAGCATATTGATTGCTCGCCAAAATTTTGGGTGGTTCTGGTTCTTGTTGGGGAAGTCGCGCAACACTGCTGGGAGTTCGGCCGGGCGCACACACCCAAACACCACCCACCAGAACAGAACCCCTACCGCCCCTTCCGTCCCCAGCATTCCCTACAAGCCAAGACCTTGTCAAACTGGGATCGTGGGATGCCGGTGGGGTCCAGAAGCGACTTTTGGCAATGTCTAGCGACGTTTAGCGACGCTTGGGTCATGCAACAGCTTAAAGCGTCGTCGTGTTTGCCTGGGTCTTGGCGTGCCAGAATCGCGCACTCGCTCGACGGCGTTTTGACATCGCGACGTGCGCCGCCTTCTCGGTAGGCTGGTGACACAGTCGATTTAGAATGGCACACAGTCGATTTAGGCAATCCGCCAATTGACGCCAAGCCCAATGCTGCTCGACCACTCAAGATCCAAGAACGCTAGTCCTTCCGACCAGCCGAGTCCACCCAAGCCACAGCGGAAACCCCAGCACTCCACGCGCAGATCAAGATGGCATTGTACCGGTACATAAATCCGAAACTTCCAGTGGAGGCCATGCCACCAAGATGGGGTCAAACTGGAGTTGATTTGGAGAAGCTTGAACTGACTTCCCGAGCCAGCCCGAGTGAGCCAATCCGAGGCGCTGCAATTTCAAATATTTTGTCAACTTTTTTGAGTGAGGCATCAATGATCCATGATTGTCCATTGACAATATTGAGATCGTGGGTGAGGCAAAGTGTATCTACAGAGATGTTCCCGTCTCCCAGATAATTCCATCCAGAGAGACAGCAACCTAGAGGTATGTATGAACTTCTTGCTACGACCTACTTGTACGTCTCGACCATGCTTCGGCGTTTAAAATTTTGGGTGAGGGCAAGAAGCTAGAGATTCGGCCGAAAGAATGCATACCCGAATACCCTAGGGCATAGAGCAGTGGCAATACCGGGTCTCAAATTTATTTGCCGTGTCAGTTTTCGCGTCTCGGACCAGCCTGGCTCTTTACTGTTAGTCTTTTGCCCCTGCACTTTCAAGCCAACCCCCTTCTCCAATCTTCTAGGTCTCGATGATGCTCCAAGGAAAGAAGAAGGGATATCAGGCGGGTAAGTATAACAGTTGAAAAGGCGGCCGCTCTTGTTTTGTTGCTCGTCAACACCTTGATAATCGAACGTCGAGGGTAGCAATGCAAGCAACACAAGCGAGGGTAGCTAGCTTGGTCTAGATAAAGAGATCGGGCAGCGGCGCAGGCCATGCCAGCCTTGGGAGACCCGACATGACGGCGTGCCCGTAGGGAAATACGAGCAACTGAAAGATTCGGTTGCGGAGGCGGAAATGTTTTGTATGCTCTGTATATCCGGCCCCTCCGGACCATCAGCCGGTGCCCGACGCCGTCGACGGTCCAGACTCCGGCTTCCAATGGTTCTGACTTTGATAATGTTTGGTCCCTTTCAGTGTGCGTTGAGTCGGCCGATACCTGACGATGATCATGACGCCATGCAGAAAGGAGACTGAGGACAACGTGTTGTGCCTTGCAGCCGCTCAGACGGGTTCTGCGGAAGACGGGAGCTTGAACACCTCCATCAAAAGGGCTGAGCGACTCTTGCACACATGTTCGTGCGGGTATGTAGGCAATATGGAAACGTCAGGTCGCCGGTGTTGTGATACCTCTGCTTGGGCTGCCTTTGGTCGTCGGGTATGGTGTTGCAGCGGGTAGAGTA
The DNA here is from genome assembly GCA_009802275.1 of Neurospora sp. CHS-2018a. NCBI lineage: Eukaryota > Fungi > Ascomycota > Sordariomycetes > Sordariales > Sordariaceae > Neurospora > Neurospora sp. CHS-2018a. The sequence goes on along the minus strand of RAKG01000019.1, from coordinate 124,359 downwards.
AGTGGAGGGCTGAGGGCAACCGTCGAGAAAAGGGGACTGCTGCCACAAGTGGGGAAGCTGGCGATTTGGGGGACGAATGGGGCCAGTTGGAGTTGGAGTTCACAAATGTCTGAATCGTGACTTGTAGAGGTACTTGAACATGACATCGATACGTGGCTAATCTTAGCGTGGCCCAAGAGATTTTTGGGGCCAATGCACTTCTCTGAACCGTGGGGGAAGGGATGAGACCGCCGGCTTGACCATATCGGGCTAGCGTTGGAGGTTTTGGTTGAGGGTGTTGAGCTGCAATGGAGGGGCGGGGGGAGGCGCGTCTGTATCAATGACAGGGGCTGCGGGGGTCAAAGCCCTGGAGTGGCATTCAACATTTGTGAAATTGAGAACCAAACAGGCCAAACAAGCCGCCAGAAACAATGTTGGTTCATCAATTTCCAGAGGGAACTCGGTGTGTTTTCTGTTGTTGCGCTCTGACGCGAGTAATCTGTACATCCATCAGTCCGTTAAACCCCATCTTGTTGCTGTTTGGCGTGAGTAGACTGTTCCTGCACCCTGGGGGATCCTCTGGCAGCAGTTAGTGACCGACGTCCCTGCCTCCTGGCCACAAAAGGGTGCCAACTGAAGTGAGTTCGTCCAAAGTTTCCTTGTTGTGTTGACGGCCGCGCGGTACTCAAGTACCGGTATGTCAATGTATGTATTTTACCGTGTAAAATAGAAGTTGGAGTTCCAATTGCGATGCAGTGAGGTGAATTAAACAAGAAGGAGCCCACTTCGCAGTGTATGTATGTAGTGTATGTCTCGTGCCTTCCCCTCCTCACCATCCCCCCGGCCCTCCACGCACTTCCTTCGGTCTCCTTCAGTTTGGATTTCACCCCTCCCATCCTTCCATCCTCCATCCCTCCTCATCCGATCCGCTCCTTCGGGGTTTAGCACTACATCCTTGTGCTCCTTCTTCGCCGCCTGCCATATCTCCAGGCTTCTCTTTCTTTTCTGTCTGGTGTGTCAGTCTGTCTCCCCGTCCTTGCATCCCGTCTCTCTGGGTCAACTTCATCTTCCTCTTTGCCTGTAATAAGGGCCTTCAACATATCGAAGGTCATCTTCCGTGTCCCTTTTTCTGCTGCCTTCGCTGGCATCCACGGACGTGTGTTGTTGTTTCAACCACCAAACTGACATCATCTGCTTGCTTTTCAGCAGCTTTCACATAGCCAGACGACGGGCACGCCATCTAGCTGATTGCATTATACCCCGGGATACGCCTCACCTGCCCGATCCCCGCCCATACGTACCCTACTTTTCACCAAGAGACCTCGAAGACTATACCCCACCAAACCACCAAGATGCGTCCCGAACTTGAGCAAGAGCTCGCCCACACTCTGCTCGTCGAGCTCCTTGCTTACCAATTCGCCTCTCCCGTGAGATGGATTGAGACGCAAGATGTCTTCCTTGCGGAGAAGACGGCCGAGCGGGTCGTCGAAATTGGTCCCGCCGACACCCTCGGTGGTATGGCCAGGAGGACGCTCGCCTCCAAGTACGAAGCATTCGACGCCGCCAAGTCAATTCAGAGACAGATTCTCTGCTACAACAAGGACGCAAAGGAGATTTACTACGATGTAGACCCCGTGGAGGAAGAGCCTGAGCCGGTTGCGGCTAGCTCATCATCTGGTGCTCCCACCCCCGCTGCCGCTGCTGCTCCGGCTGCCGCTGCCGCTGCTCCTCCGCCCCCGAGTGCTGGCCCGGCGGCTTCAGTTCCCGATGCCCCAGTTCCCGCTCTTGACATTGTCAGGTCGTTGATCGCCCAAAAGCTCAAGAAGCCCTTTGCAGAGATTCCTTTGAGCAAGGCTATCAAGGATTTGGTTGGAGGTGAGATTAAACCAGATTCTGTTACTGACTGACATGACAATGACTAACAGAGTTTGCGTACAGGCAAGTCCACTCTACAAAACGAAATCCTTGGTGATCTAGGCAAGGAGTTCGGATCCACACCGGAGAAGCCTGAAGATACGCCCCTCGATGAGTTGGGTGCTGCTATGCAGGCTACCTTCGATGGTAACCTGGGCAAGACAACCCAGGGTCTTATCGCTCGTCTTATTTCCTCCAAGATGCCCGGTGGCTTCAACATCACATCAGCACGCAAATACCTTGAGACAAGGTGGGGTCTCGGTTCTGGCCGTCAGGACGGTGCGCTTCTGCTCGCCATCACTATGGAGCCTCCAGCTCGTCTTGGCTCCGAGGCCGATGCGAAGGCCTATTTGGATGATGTTTCTCAAAAGTACGCCTCGCATGCTGGCATCAGCTTGTCCACCGCGGCCGCGGCTGGCCCTGCTGCCGGAGGCGGAGGCGGCATGATGATGGATCCTGCTGCCATTGAGGCCCTTACCAGCGACCAGAAGGCTATGTTCAAGCAACAATTGGAGCTTATCGCCAGATATCTCAAGATCGATATCCGCGCCGGAGACAAGGCTTTCCAGGCGTCTCAGGAATCATCCAAGGTCCTGCAGTCACAGCTGGATCTTTGGATGGCCGAGCACGGCGATTTCTACGCTGCCGGCATCGAACCTGTCTTTAGCTCCCTCAAAGCTCGCGTGTACGACTCCTCCTGGAACTGGGCTCGCCAGGATGCCCTCAGCATGTACTATGATATTATCTTCGGCAGGCTGAAGGCCGTTGATCGCGAGATTGTCAGCCAGTGCATCCGCATCATGAACCGTTCTAATCCCACCCTCCTCGAGTTCATGCAATACCACATCGACAACTGCCCTACGGAGCGCGGAGAGACGTATCAGCTTGCCAAGGAGTTGGGCTATCAGCTCATTGAGAACTGTAAGGACGTTCTCAGCGTTGACCCTGTCTACAAGGATGTTGCCGTCCCTACCGGCCCCCGTACCACCATCGACGCTCGTGGCAACATCAAGTACGAGGAGATTCCTCGTGCAAGCTGCCGCAAGCTTGAGCACTACGTACAGCAGATGGCCGAGGGTGGCAAGATCTCTGAATACAGCAACCGTACCAAGGTCGAGAATGACCTTGCTCGCATTTACAAGCTGATCAAGCAACAGCACAAGCTCTCCAAGAACTCCCAGCTCGAGATCAAGTCTCTATATGGCGACATCATCAGGTCTCTGAGCATGAACGAGAGCCAGATTATGCCCAAGGAGTCCAGCAAGGTCAACAGCGTCTTGTCCAAGTCGTCGTCCAAGTCCAAGGGCAAGACCGAGACGATCCCCTTCCTCCACCTGCGCAAGAAGTCTGAGCACGGCTGGGATTACAGCAAGAAGCTCACCGGCCTCTACCTTGACTGCTTGGAGCAGGCGGCCAAGAATGGTGTTACCTTCGCCAACAAGTACGTGCTCATGACTGGTGCGGGCGCCGGTTCCATCGGTGCCGAGGTTCTCCAAGGTCTTATCAGCGGTGGTGCCAAGGTCATTGTCACGACCAGCCGTTTCTCCCGTGAAGTTACCGAGTACTACCAGTCTATGTATGCCAGATTTGGCTCTCGTGGCTCTCAGCTCGTTGTGGTTCCCTTTAACCAGGGTAGCGTGCAGGACATCAACGCCTTGGTCGACTACATCTACGACACCAAGACTGGTCTTGGTTGGGATCTTGACTACATTGTTCCCTTCGCCGCCATCTCTGAGCAGGGTCGCCAGATTGATGGCATTGACTCCAAGTCCGAGTTGGCTCACCGTATCATGTTGACCAACCTCATCCGCCTCCTTGGCAACGTCAAGGCTCAGAAGGCCAACCGCGGTTTCGAGACTCGTCCCGCCCAGGTCATCCTCCCGCTCTCTCCCAACCACGGCACCTTTGGTAGCGATGGTCTCTACTCCGAGTCCAAGCTCGGCCTCGAGACTCTCTTCAACAGGTGGCATGCCGAGGACTGGGCCAACTACCTCACTATCTGCGGCGCCATCATTGGTTGGACTCGTGGTACCGGCCTCATGTCTGGCAACAACTTGGTTGCTGAGGGTGTTGAGAACTTTGGTGTCCGCACCTTCTCCCAACAGGAGATGGCCTTCAACTTGCTTGGCCTCATGTCGCCTACTATTGTCGACTTGTGCCAGAACGAGCCTGTCTTCGCTGATCTGAACGGCGGTCTTCAGTTCATCACCAACTTGAACGAGACCATGACTAGTCAGCGCAAGAACCTTATGGAGACCAGCGATATCCGCAAGGCCGTCACCAAGGAGACTGCTATTGAGAACAAGATCGTCAATGGCGAGGACTCCGAGGCTCTGTACAAGAAGAAGGTCATCGAGCCCCGTGCCAACATCAAGTTTGACTTCCCGACCTTGCCTGACTGGAAGTCCGAAGTTGCTCCTCTTAACGACACCCTCAAGGGTATGGTTGATCTGGAGAAGGTCGTTGTTGTCACTGGTTTCGCCGAGGTTGGCCCCTGGGGTAACTCCAGAACCCGCTGGGAGATGGAGGCCTATGGTGAGTTCTCGCTTGAGGGCTGCATTGAGATGGCCTGGATCATGGGTCTCATCAAGAACCACAATGGTCCTATCAAGGGCAAGCCTTACTCTGGCTGGGTTGATGCCAAGACTGGCGAGCCCGTTGACGACAAGGACATCAAGCCCAAGTACGAGAAGTACGTCCTCGAACACTCCGGTATCCGTCTGATCGAGCCCGAGCTGTTCGAAGGTTACGATCCCAACAAGAAGCAGCTTCTCCATGAGGTTGTCATTGAGGAGGATCTCGATCCTTTTGAGGCCACCAAGGAAACCGCTGAGGAGTTCAAGAGAGAGCATGGCGATAAGGTCGACATCTTTGAGATTCCCGAGACTGGTCAGTACACTGTCCGTCTGAAGAAGGGCGCCTCGCTCTGGATCCCCAAGGCTCTGCGCTTCGACCGTCTGGTTGCTGGCCAGATCCCTACCGGCTGGGACGCCAAGCGTTACGGTATCCCCGACGACATCATTTCTCAGGTTGACCCCGTCGCTCTCTTCGTCCTTGTGTCTACTGTGGAGGCTCTTCTCTCGTCTGGTATTACCGACCCGTATGAGTTCTACAAGTACGTCCATGTCTCCGAAGTGGGTAACTGCGTCGGTTCTGGTATGGGTGGTGCCACTGCACTCCGTAACATGCACCGCGACAGATTCCTTGATAAGCCTGTCCAGAACGATATTCTTCAAGAGTCCTTCATCAACACCATGGCCGCCTGGGTTAACATGCTCTTGATCTCGTCTTCTGGACCCATCAAGACGCCAGTCGGTGCTTGCGCCACCGCTGTCGAGTCTATCGACATTGGCTACGAGACCATCATGGAGGGCAAGGCCCGCGTGTGCTTCGTCGGTGGCTTCGATGACTTCGGCGAGGAGGGCTCGTATGAGTTCGCCAACATGAAGGCTACCAGCAACGCTGTTGATGAGTTTGCCCATGGTCGCACGCCCAAGGAGATGTCCAGGCCTACTACTACCACGAGAAATGGCTTCATGGAGTCGCAGGGTAGCGGTGTTCAGGTCATCATGACTGCCAAGCTTGCTTTGGATATGGGCGTCCCCATCTATGGTGTCCTTGCTTTGACCACCACCGCTTCCGACAAGATTGGTCGCTCCGTCCCTGCCCCCGGCAAGGGTGTTCTTACTACTGCTCGCGAGCGCCAGGGTAGCCTCCCCTCGCCCCTGCTCGACATCAAGTACAGACGTCGCCAGATTGAGCGCCGGAAGAAGCAGCTTGAGAACGAGAAGGAGGAAGAGCTTGAGTATCTCGCCGATGAGATTGAGGCCCTCAAGGCCGAAGGCAGGCCGCAGAAGGAGATTGACGACTATGCCCGCCATAGAACCCAACACATTGAAGAGGAGGCCGAAAGACAGGTCAAGGAAGTTCTCCGCAGCTACGGCAACAACTTCTGGAAGGGCGATGCTACGATTGCTCCCCTTCGTGGTGCCCTTGCTACTTGGGGCCTCACTATTGACGATCTTGACGTCGCCTCTTTCCACGGTACTTCTACCAAGGCCAACGACAAGAATGAGTCGTCTGTCATTTGCCAGCAGCTCCGTCATCTCGGCCGCAAGAAGGGCAATGCTGTGCTCGGCATTTTCCAGAAGTATCTCACTGGTCATCCCAAGGGTGCTGCTGGTGCCTGGATGATGAACGGCTGCTTGCAAGTGCTCAACAGTGGCCTTGTCCCCGGCAACCGCAACGCCGACAACGTCGACGCTGTCATGGAGGAGTTTGACTACATTGTTTACCCTAGCAAGAGTATTCAGACTGATGGTGTCAAGGCCTTCTCCGTTACATCGTTCGGTTTCGGCCAGAAGGGTGCTCAGGCCATTGGTGTCCATCCTAAGTATCTTTATGCCACTCTTGATGAGGAGGCGTTCAACGCTTACCGCACCAAGGTGGAGGCTCGCCAGAAGAAGGCCTACCGCTTCTTCCACAACGGTCTCATCAACAACACCCTGTTCGTTGCCAAGGATAACTCTCCCTACTCTGACGACCAGCTTCAATCGGTTCTTCTCAACCCCAAGGCCCGTGTTACTGAGGACAAGAAGACTGGCCAGCTCACGTATCCCGCCAACTTCATGGAGCTGGAGCCGGCGCAGAAGCTGCAGAAGAAGAGCGAGGAATCTCTTGAGTCGACTGTTGCCCGTGCTGCAAACCGTCTCAAGAACAGCAACACCCGTGTCGGCTTCGATCTCGAGGAAATTTCTTCCATCAACATCGACAATGAAACTTTCCTGGAACGCAACTTCACCGAGGCTGAGCTCCAGTACTGCAAGGCCCCTAGCACTGGTCGGTCGCCGCAGAAGTCGTTTGCTGGTCGCTGGAGCGCGAAGGAGGCCGTCTTTAAGTCCCTTGGTGTTACCGGCCAGGGTGCTGGTGCATCCTTGAAGGACATTGAGATTCTCTCGGATAGCAACGGGGGTCCCGTGGTGAAGGTACGTATCCCTTGTTCCGTTTTTGGTCACTAGTATTAGTTGCTAACACATTCATAGTTGCATGGTGCTGCTTTGGAGGCCGCGAACAAGGCTGGCGTTTCCAAGGTTAACGTGACGCTGTCCTATTCTGACAGCCATGCTGTTGCCATTGCTACGGCTCACTTCTAGAAGAAGAGAAGAAACAGCGATGAGCAATGGGAACTGATTTAGACACTTACGCATCCTTTAGTTTCAGTGGCTTTTAGCCGCCGCATATTACTATTCAGCATCCATGAACTTGGCGGTTATTTGGACGGAAGGCAAGAGGTGGTGGATTTCAGGAGTTATAAAAGATATTATATTTTGTCAGCATTTCTTTGGCGGCCGGGTGTATATTTCAGATGGTGGATTTAGCCAAATGGTAACGAAAGTCTGGAGCAGTGGGAAAATAGACATTTAGAGGTTTTGAAGACAACGCCGTTCACAAGAGCAAGACACTACGAGAGATTGTGACCGTTTGGCCTCGAACGCTGTGTCACCAACCCCCGCGATTTGGCATGCTTGCTGTTTGGTGTTATCTTGGGCTTATCAAGGCGTCATGGCAGGTCGCCTTGACATGACCAGATTGGCCAATCAGATTGATCAATCAGGTCGCAATCGGGCAAGTGACGCTGATCAGAACGACCGGGGAGGAGTGCCCAAAATCCGATCATCTCCGAGTGGTTAGGCTCACCTCTTGGATGTCTCTTGGCTTCCATTCCGGCACCCGTTGGTAGCCTTGGATCGGCAGCCGGCGCTGACCGCACTTCAAAGTAAACGAAAGCAAGGGACCAGATCCACCGATATACTCGATGTCCTATCGCGTATCGGCGGCAGGCGGGTAAAGAAGCAAAGAGGAACAGGTCGAGGTTGCTAAAGAGAATCGGTATGTGGTGAATGTTTCGGCTTTAATGTTTCATTGGTGATATGGCTCTGTAGGGGTAATGATAGCCGTTTGACGCTCTTAATCACCACCAGCTTGTTGTTTCCTTAGACTAAGACAGACTATAAAGAATCATCTTCTCCCCGAGCTTTCTTTCTTCCCCTGTTAGTTTTTGGGGGGTTTGATGCCATTTCTCATCATTATCTGTTAGCAACAAGAGGACACGTTGTTTGAAAGCGCACACAGCAACTCGCACCTGTCATTGTTCGACTTGCATCGGCTTGATCGTCAAACCGTTACAACCTTGACTTGAGTCAACCCCATCTTGTACGAATCCCGTGGATCTGGCTTCTTTCTGCCAACCGCGCATATCATATGCAATAAGGGCGAGATTGGCAACTGCTCAACCGAGTCTCATCCATCCGAGATTCCGAGAAGCCGAACCGGAACGGCCCGCAAGCATCGAGAGTCTGAGCGCGAGGTGCCTTGACTGTTCCCTTCACTTCCCAGCACGGTACCTACATATTTGGGGAAGTTTGGAGACACCGGTACTCTTATACTACTCACAACCCAGACATCATGGGTTCTCAAGAACAGACAACCCTGGTTACCCAGAACCAGCTCTTCTACGGCACCTTTATCTACCCCAAGACCCTGACCGAGCTCGAATACATCTACAACACCGCCGTTGCCGTTGACCAGAATGGCACCATTGTTGCCATCGAGCGCGACTATGATCTCTCCCAGGCCACCAGCACTCTTCTCCCACGCCTGGGCTGGGCCCCGAACAGCGTCACCATACACTCTTCATCAGCTTCCCATAACCAATTCTTCTTCCCCGGCTTCATCGACACTCACCTGCACGCCCCGCAGTACCCCAATGTCGGCATCTTCGGCAAGTCCACCCTCCTCGACTGGCTCGAGACCTACACATTCCCGCTCGAGGCCTCGCTCTCGGACCCGGTCAAGGCCCGGACGGTCTACAACCGCGTCATCCGCAAGACCCTGAGCCACGGCACCACGTGCGCCGCCTACTACGCCACCAAAGACGTTACCACCACCAACCTGCTTGCCGACCTGTGTCTGCGCGCCGGCCAGCGCGCCCTCGTCGGCCGCGTGTGCATGGACCAGCTCTCTCCCGACTACTACCGCGACGCCTCGGCCGCCGACTCCGTGGCCGCCACCCGCGAATCGATCGCCTACATCCAGTCCATCGATCCGACCGGCGCCATCGTCCGGCCCGTGATCACCCCGCGCTTCGCGCTCTCGTGTTCTGCCCCCCTGATGGCCGACCTCGGCAAGCTAGCCGCCGAGACGGGTCTGCCCGTGCAGACGCACATCTCCGAGAACGAAGGCGAGATCGGCCTAGTCAGAGAAATGTTTCCTGCCAAGAAGATCGGGGCAAAGGGGGATACCTACACGCACGTGTACGACACTTTCGGGCTGCTGACGGACAAAACCATCCTGGCGCACGGCGTGCACTTGTCGGAAGAGGAGGTGGAGATCATCAAAGCGAGGGGAAGCAAGGTCAGTCACTGCCCGTGCAGCAACAGCGCCCTCACGAGCGGGGCGGCGCGGGTGAGGTGGTTGCTGGAGCGCGGCGTCGAGGTCGGGCTGGGCACGGACATGAGTGGGGGCTATAGCCCGTCGGTGCTCGAGGCGGCGAGGCAGGCGGCGCTGGTGAGCCGGCATGTGGCTATGGGGTGTGCGCCGGCGGAGAAGGGGAGCAAGGGGAGCAAGGGGAGCAAGGCGAATAAGGACGGGATAGATAGGGAGAGGGCCAAGTTGACGGTGGAGGAGGTGCTGTATTTGGCTACCAAGGGAGGGGCGGAGCTTGTGGGGATGAAGGGTAAGGTGGGCGGGTTTGAGGTGGGCATGGAGTGGGATGCGCAGTTGATTGGGCTGGGGAGGGATGTGGCGGATGGAGAGTATGAGGGTGAGGAAAAGGAGGAGGAAGGGAACGTGGATGTGTTTGGGTGGGAGAGTTGGCCGGATAGGGTGGCTAAGTGGGTGTATAATGGTGATGATAGGAACACGAGGAAGGTTTGGGTTAAGGGGAGGTTGGTGCATGAGAGAAAGTAGAGTGGAGGGCAGGGTTTTCTTTCTGAAGTCTTCTTGGGTTTTCCGTGCATTGGATACCATAGAGATACCATAGGTTTTTGGGTATGGGCATGGCATGAGACATGATGGAATGAAGTTCATGAGCTTTTATTAGCGATGCATTAAGAAGGTTCATAAAGCTTGGATAGCCTCTTTTTGAGTTACGTGGCGTCTATGTCGTTTGCTATCGGATGCTTCGTTGAAGACTCCCATGCGAGAACGAACTGTAGCGGACGTACCCCAGAGTCAGTATGGAGTATGTAAGGACCCGAGTCCGACACTTCATCATCAATTGATCCCTCGTGGCGCAATTGGCTAGCGCGTCAGACTGTTAATCTGGAGGCTGTAAGTTCGATCCTTACCGAGGGAGCAAGTTTCTCTTTTTGCTACTTTTTCTTTTCCGTTTCTGGACAATGGTTTTCTTTTTGACTTTTCGCATCTTTCTTCATGTCGGCTTATATATAGCTTGACTCGAGTGTCTCCTTCTTTTTGTCTGCAATCATCTTCCTGTTCTTCACTTTGGCGTTCATCTTCACATTATAGCCACCCATCGCCATTAACAGTGGACATTATCATTATGCATTCCTACTTACCATATTAAATCAACCAGCTCGTGTAAAGTTCAGAACTTCCATAATCCGATTTCGAACATACCTAGCTCTTACAACCCCCCTCCTCATTAACCAACCACCGATCAACCGCCCACCCCGTCGCCACCGCAAACACCGTCTTGTGCAGGATATCAATCACCTGCTCGTTGACCGGCCACGTCCACGGCAGCGCGCCCACGCCCGTCCAGTTCTCCAGCGTCTGGTCGATCAGTAAGCGGACTCCGACAAATATCAGGTCGGCAAATGGGCCCCGGATCCCGTTCCAGCTCATCAGTGCCCGGATCACGCCCGCCGCTGCTCCCTGTCCGTAGTGCATCGCCATGTTGAGCCCCCAGAGTTCCGTATCCGTCGAGGCGCGCACTGAGAGGAGCCGCTCGAGGGTGCGTGCTGGCACGTACGAGTTGGGTCGCGAGGTGAAGAGCTGTTCGGACTTTTCGGCGAGGGTCATCCTGGATTTGGGAGATGGTTAGTTTGAGTTGGTAGGGGAGATGTGTCTTTGGTAGGTGTTGAGGAGGTGGGGGCGCGGAGGGGAGTGTAAGTGCATACATGGTGACGCCGACGAGACCGGCGCCCAGGCCGTAGAAGATTACGGAGCTGATGGGGAGGGAAGAGGTCACCCGACCGGGAGTGGTGCTTCGACGAGGGCCGGACATGATTGCGGTTGTCTTTGTTGCAGGGCTGGGTGTTTGGTAATTGCGATGTGTTGCTGTGACTGTAGAGTCTAGTAGACGCTTTCGGTGGTGTGAATGCTGTAACCGTCGCGAAGAAGCGCAGAGGCTGGAGATACTGCACAAAGTATGCGCCGAGAGGAGTTCGTGGGGGATGTTTGTCGGTTGAGTTCAATGAATTGATGATTCAACTCTGAAGGCAAGAGAGAGAGTTTCGTGAATGATGTATTGCTTGTACAAGAGGCACGGGAACCTCTACGGCTTCTGGCCCCACATTAACTGGCTGCGATGAAGTCATCACCAGCCATTTTGCGGGGAATATGTCTGCTTATCGGGTTAGGGTTGGAGTTGAGAAATCACTGTCATAATTCAACCTCGCTGCTTCGACCACGAATGCATTTGCACGCCGGAAGAAGAAAAAAAGTATACAGGGCATTACGATGGAAAACTCAACGGCGCTTTACCGGTATATGAATGCGCCCGAGCCTCTACGCCGCTCCTTTTCACGATTGGACTCTGCGAGAACAGCATGTTCACCTCACGTGGAGCGTTGAAAATGTGCGAATGAGTGGCTTGTCTGTCCAAGGCAGCTCAAGAACTGGTGGTGAGCTTCCTTCGTGGCGTTTGTTATCATGAAGTCGAATCTGTTTTTCCTCTTCCAGTGTTGTATGCAAAGTTTCGGACGAACAAGATGAAAGGGGTCAAATGTCCAGGATCTGCCGGTGCTAAATTCGCCCGTCTTATCGAAGATCTCTCGCTTCAAGCAGCTCAGTGTTAACGCAAACAGAAAGGCGTTAGTGATCCTGGGGAAGTTACCATAAGCTACTAACAGAAGTTGTCAAGAACTATCTAAGTGCCAGCTCAACCAGAGCTACTGCACGTCATCACGTTGCCGTCTCGCTAGACTCAGCCGCACACATCGCTAAGTTGCACTTTTGCAACACTCCCATGTTGTGTGATTGGGACATTGATCACAGGCCGTTTGACGATACTATTCTTGTTCCCTTTCACTGCCGGGCATCCAATGAGCGGCATGTGAAAACGCCAAAGGTGAGTGCTCCAAGAACAAGAATGCCCAACTGCGGGGCTACCACACACACACTTCGAGGGGATGAGGACCCTGTGTGCCTATGTGCTTGTCTTATGCTGATCGTCTCAGCCTTCTCGGCCTGGCAGGAATGTTACAAAAACACTACCACCGACCCACAGCCGGCAAATATGAAAATGCGTTGGCAGAGTGTCAGTGCCCAAGTCACTGTGATCTTCTAATATCCGAAGCTAATGCGGGTTGCTCCAACAGAGGAGGGGAAGATGATACTCACAAGATCAGTCAAAGAAGATCCCATCCGGAAACCGAAAGAGGTGCTGCAGGGAAAAGCTATCGGCGTTGTGTAACAGGGGACCTCTTTCAGCTCCCAAGCGAGACCCAAGCTTCCAAACGACTTGGCACTCTCCTCCACGAATCGCAGCTTTTGTACCTGGTCATGTTCCCTAAACCACCCACGTCTACCACGCGCAGAGCCCACCAGTATGGCATTCATGGCTTGGTGCTGCCACCCTACATGAGCCCAAAAGCGGATGTCGGGGGGGTGGAGAAGAGTAGAGTCATCCCTCACGTTACAATAAGGTGTGTGCCCGAAATCGAAAGGCGGGAGGGGAGGCAGCCAATTGGCGCCATGAGTGGCTTGACAATGAGGAGATTACAATGCTGCGGGCTGAAGGTGTGAAGGGAAGGATTATAATAAGAAGGGCTGGAGGGTAGGTGCCGTGAAGCTCGCTCTTTGTTTGGACAAGAGCAAATATTACAGCTCTGTTCCCCCGTCTTCAACCAACCCGAATTCCGAATCTCGTTTTGATCCACGGCCCGTGTCAGGATTCATCCTACCGAAATCGAACAACTCGACCTAGTTACCGATCGATATCGATATCGAATAGCTCAAAAGGCAAAGGCGCAAAAGACAAGATGGCGTCGGCCCGTGGACTCACCGCTGTTGGGGTTCCTCCATTCCCATCATGGATCCTTTACATTCGGATTGCCATCCTCGTGCTATCACTTGTCCTCCTGGGTGTTGCGGCGTGGGCTGTCTCGATGTTTGCCGGAGGAGGGTCGGCGGCTTACGGATACACGGGCGCTAGTGGAATGATGGTCTTCGTGGTATGTGGCTGGTTTCTGTGCTATCGTCAATCAGCGCAAGAGCTAATCGTTGGTTCCTTCAGACCATTTGGAGTCTTGTGGTTTACGGCGGATCCCTTGGTTTCCAGTTCGGGGCGCCTCACCTCTTCTACCGCATCGTCGGTCTTATTCTTTACAGTCTCGCAGTGATCTTCTGGCTTGCGGGTTGGGCATATGCGGCAAGCCAGGCGGCTCTCGTGCTCGACTGGTCTGGCGGTTACGGTGGTGAAGTTCATGACTACGGCTCAGCCTTGGCTGTGTGCGCTGGTCTAGGTGCTGTTGCCTGGTAAGCTCCCCATGTCTACCGAGTGTCTTCTTTTCGGTAGAACTAACGAGTATTGTCACAGGGTCCTGTCAATCATCGATCTAGTCTTCTTCATCCTCGCTTGTGTTCGCGAAGTCACGGCGCCGAAACTCAGCCAGGCCGAACTTGGACAAGTGCAGCCAACCGCTCCTGTTGCGCCCGTCACTACCAATGAGCTACCTCAACAACCGGCGTATTCGCAGCAGCCCTATGCGACACAGTAGACGGACGACTTTGGACACTTGTATAGGATACTAGCTTTTGGGACTCGGAGTTGTCACCGGGTACTACCTTGGTCTCATAGGGGATGGCTTGATGGCTATTCGCTCGATGTGGTATCTGTGGCGTTGAACGGGGTGCCCTGGGAGAAAGCGGTTCGATCGGAGTTTGGTGAAGGAGCGATCACCAGGAACGTTCACTCTTTCTGTTGTCAGTTTTTGCTTTTTTGAGATACCACGGTCAAAGGAAGACGGCGCGAAATTGAAAGATGTGATGATGTCACTGTTACACAAAGGGTGACAAGACTTGTCTAGGAAATAATTCATGAGTGACGGTTACTTTGATATTACGACAGACACAAGCTTTCCAAGCTGTTCAAATTGACGATTTAAAATACTTGCAGGGTTGTGGGTTCAAAAATCGTTCAAGCAACGAAACATTGTGAATCAACCTCCAATGTGTCCGCGACGCTTGGCCTCTGGTGTCCGTCACAAACACAGAAAGTCCGTCTTCACTCAGGACACTGGAAACGACGCTGGTTTTTTCAGGGGTGGGCTGATTGAAATTTCCAACACTATTTTCAACGGCAGGTGCAATGTAGAATGTGGCGATAGTTGCCTGATGCCCCAGAGCAAAATAAGTGAAAAATGGAAGGCACCAGTGATCACTGGTCCATTCCTACCTTCCACTTCGAGATACATTTGAGGAATCATCATTCGCCAATTTGAGATTGTACCTGCATCACGATCTGCGTGTCTCTTTTTCTTCCCCTCCAACTTCACTGGACAACTGGCTCACGATACTTCACCTCCTGGACACGACACCAGCCTTGTCCCACCTTCCGACAGATCCGCGATCTCTTCGTGACCTTGGCACACAGAGCTCGTTTTTGTTGTTCCTCTACGGCCGAGTCCTCGGAGGTCACTTACTTGTTGGCGTGCGTAAAGCAGCCCCCTCCAGCGCATATCTTCAGCCAGGTGTCGAGAGACTGCTATATAACAGACAAGTTACGCCCTCCAGTCATGATCCGTTGATCGAGGTTACTTCCCGGTAGTTTGCCTTTCTTTCTCCCATCCATCTTACCCATACCACTCTCAACATTTTCCGTCTCTGGCGCTCGACCAACCCACTGTCATCATCTGTTGAGGATTGCTACTAATGATGATGGAAGTTTGGACAGCGCTTTTGCGGTAATCTCAGTTCTCAATGCCCAACACCAGCTTGGCACCGTCTGTCACCTCGACATACACACCGCAAAGTTACAATCACATTAGACTAGCAAATACAACAAGCATCAGCCACAAAGCCGCTGTATTGTCTCTCCAACGTCGACATTTCTTCCGATGCCAAGTTCCTCAATCTGCGGAATCTACTGGTGAGGGCTCCCATGTCACGAAAGAGAGGGAGGACGTTGGACATGTGCGACACGGAAAGCAAAAATGGAAGAGCTACCCATGTGTGTGAATATCATGTCTTGTCATTTTCCTATCCCTTCCCAGCAGACCAGGAGGATTAATGGAGCGATATTGCAATCTAACATTGCAGATATGCTGTACGACGTTACTGTGCACCATGACGGAAAATTTCCCCTTACACCAAGGCGTACGCAGGGGCGAGGCACGGGTAGTTGTGCACGCCTAACCATAGAGGTACGTCCAATGGTCCTTTCCATACACCCACCCTCCTTATTCCGTCAAAGCCCGTCGGCCCAATCTGACTGGTCTTCCTTGTATCCATCTAGGCGCGGAATTCAAAAGCCTCCGCAGCCAAAAACAATTCCCCTTTCCCATTTACCTGCCAAAAACGCCTCGCTATGATGAAGTGGTATCCTGTCGTGTATGAAAGCAATGAAACCGAAAACCGAAACCAAATTCCTCCCCTTCGAGCGACCCTCCCAAGGCTGATCAGTAGAACTGGTTGAACTGATCCGTCTGCTGACCGTATGATCCGTGATAGTTTCCTTGGTTCTGATCGCCAGAACTTTGCTCGCCCGTATCCATGAACATATTACCCATTTCCGGACTCAGTTGAAGATCGGCAAAGCAAATACTCGGCGAAAGTGGTTGAGATGTGTTTGGGAGTACCGCATCGTGGCCCGTTCCTGGCAGATGACCGTCACCACCCATCAGATGTGACTCTCCAGTGAAGTCGACACCCTCGCCTGGCCAGGGATACTCATTGAAGTTGCCAGCGGGAACTGCATCCGGATTTCCAGAAGCATTGGAATAATCAAGGAAGTTAGGATCTCCCTGGGCCTGGCACCACTGAGCGAAATCGGGATTATGGGGATGATTGGGTTCGGCCTGGTGTTGCTGATCCTGATGGGGATATCCGTCGAATGTTGGCACCCGAAGTTCACCAAGTCGGACTTCCTCAGGCTGCTGCTCCATCTTGGGCTCAAGTGGGTTCTGGTCCATATCCATCATCATCTGGTGATTCTCAAGACAGGATCTCACCGGCCATGAAGCTGCGAGCTCCTCGAGCGTACGTTCCTTCCGGCCTTGCGAGGCCATTTTCTGAAGTCGCTGGGGAAGATGAGCGGTCTCCGGCACAAGCGGCCTGTAGGGTAGATTCACGCCATTGCCCTGGAGAGCAGAAGGGCCCGCGTTGTTGTCGCCGGAACGCGGGCCCTTCTGCTCATACCGGTTCACCACATTTCCCAGTGATTGTCGGTTATGTTGGACCTCCCAAAGCTTGTGTTGCAGCTCCTGCATTTTCTTCTCCATATCCTGCAACTCCTCAGCGTACTTGTCCTCCTGTTTGACTGTCTTTTCGTACTTCTCCTTTGCGTCCTGTAACGCCTTGGCTTCCTCCGTCTGTTGCGCCGATCCCGTCGTCTTGCCGACCTGAAGGGCCACCGACTCAGCAAAGTCGAGTCCGAGCGGGACGAGCTCGCCACTCTCTACCGCGGTCTCAAGCTTCTTGCGATATTCTTGTGTGTCGACGTCCTGGCCTACAGGGATCGGCTTTCGGACCCAGATGGGCGGATCAGGGGGGAGATCTCCTCCCAGACCATGATCGATTAGCTTCTGTTTGGCCTCCTTGTACATCTTGTAGAAGAGCTTGAAGTTGTACTCGTATCCCGTTACGGCATTGTCCAGTTCAACAACGTAAAGAGCCTTGCGGATGCGGGAGCGTTTCGCCGACTGGTTGTTGCGTGCACGCTCTCCTTCATACTTGGCATCGGCATCGCTCTGCAGGGGCGTCGGCTCAGGAAAGGGTGATGGAGTGTCTGCCGGCGTGGAGACAAACGCAATGTTTGGATTCGGCATGTTGTTGTTGTCGGGGTCGATGGAACGTCTCAGAAGGGACTTCTTTCCTCGTCCACCCTTGGCAGAGGATTTGGTCGTTCGCTTGTTTACGCCCGAGCCTGGCCGAGGACCGAGTGGTCCGCTCTTTCCACCTTGCTGTGATTGACCTTCGGCTCCGTCTTCTTGGTCCCGAGGATCGGGATTTCCTTGATTCGCTGTCGTCATCCACCACCTACTGGTCGCTACCTGCACGACGGGCGTCTGGCCTACCTACGGGCTACTTTCTAAACTGCTTGTTAGTTTTATCACGGATCAATAGTATGCGGCTGGCCAGTGCAGTGGCTACTTTGGCCTCGAAAATGGGGTTTGGGTACTATGAAGTAGGAAGAAGAAAGAGAGAGGTAGCATACAAAGTTTAGCTTGATCTGTCAAGGACGACAAGCCTGGCCACAAGCTCCCAACGATGTTTGTGCGCAACCGCGACTGTTACGCCCTCTTGATAATATCCCGTGGAGGGAACCGTATACAGCGTATACAGCTCGGCTGTTGGTGGGTAAGAATGGATATGGTCGTGCAACACGGAGTACCGTTACGTGTTGTCCCGCCTTGTCAAAGGATGGGGGGATAATCTTGGCTGTGTATGTGTGTGTGTCTCGGATTTCCCCGTATACTGCTATCGTGTGTGGGTTTTTGCTGACGACAGCGGTAATGGCGATGAGACCTATGCGTTGAGATTTGATATCTCCTATTCTGATTCGGCCTTGTTTAGAATCCTGTTCCTGAATCAGCCAGGAGGGGAAAAAATTCCTTAATAAATACCCCTTGGGGAAATAGGTCGTGGCTCACGTCTGCAGTCTGCTATGGCCCATCCACCGGGATATGTCGCAGTTGACGAGCTCCCGGTAGATGTGTTTGAAGGGGCTGAGTCAACCCCTTTTAACCCGTTGCTTTTCGCTGAAATGGGATGCGTGCGTGCGTCGATGGGCGAAAAGATGGCTTCAATGACACCACCACTAAATCCTTCGTTTGGGCAAAACGTTGGGGGCCTAGAAGGGGGCAAAATACCAGTGATTGAAGACGCGCTCGTTTGTATGTATGCCTCGCTCGTTGGGTTATGGTTCATTCACTCGGCGGAGGTAGGTGTTCGAGACGGGGCTTTTTTTCACCAACAGGTAGGTGGTGATAAAAGGGGGCGGTGGTCCGGTCCCGGTCTGGTTCGGTTCGTCTTGCAAGGCTAGGTGACTGGTGAGCACGAAGGATGAGACAATGGGACAAGGTCGTAGGGCTGAGTGAAGCGGCGGAAATTTTTCCTTTTTGTTCGTTGCTGGTTGTGAGCCTACTCCGTTCGATCGGTCTCTCCTCCTTTTCGCTGGTGAAGGTAGTGACTGTGTGTTTTTGGTCCGTTGCCGGTCAGCCAGATTTGGTGTTTCTAGTTGGTATCGCAGAGCAAAAGTCAGTTCACGGTTTTCCGTATTCTCTCTCTCGCGTGGGCTTTTAAAGGTGCCTGGCCAAGTTGGCTCCGCTGTTACACGCGGGACGGGTGGGATTTTGGTTGGTGTAAGGGTAGGAGGGTAGTAGTAAGTGAGTGACTGTGACTGTGTGTGATGATTCAGAAGAGACAGGGGTTAGAATCACGTCAAAACGGGAAAGAAAGACGAGGAAAAGAAGGTTGTTGGAAGAAGGGAAAAGGGAGGGGTGATAGAATGGGATAGGATAGGGGAAGGAGGAAGGAAAGGAACGAATATTAGAGGTGAGTTAGCCGCACGGACACGCGCTTCTTCTTGTGTCCCTTGTTGCGTTTGTAAGAGGGTAATCTTTTTGTGGCTGTACGGCGCTTGTGAGGTGTGTAGAAGTGAAGAGGTTAATGGGTGAGTAGGACTTAGGGTTCCTACCTATGTTTCTACTCCTCTCTGGGGGGTGGGAGTGCCTGGTTTGTTTGCTTCCGGCCAGTGTTTCCCTCCGCTATTTTAATGGACTGGAAGGAGGCTGGTTGTTGCGCGGTTGTTCCTATGTACCTCTACGGGTAGGTTGGTAGTAATCGTAGTAGTAGTAGGTGATAGGTAGGCAGACTACCTTGATGATGCTCAAGCTTGTGTGTCTGCGTGTGTGTGCCGTTCAAACGGTGAGTGACGATGGCACGAGCGAGCTTGTGTCGTCTGTCCGTACTGCCACACACGGTCTGTTGTCCCCTGATGGCCACCGCTGGGTCACCTGTGATGAATGTGGCGCGTGTGTTTATCTGCACCGCCGCCTGTGTGTTTTCTGTGAGTCTTCTAGAGTTAGTCTCTTTTTGTTCTTTTGGATGAGCAGCCACCAGGTTCTGTTATGGTTGTGTCTGATCTGCCCTTCTCCCTTTTCCCACTCCTTGTACGCTCTCCCGGTTCCCCTCAGTAAAGGCCGAAGACGGATGTCACGTCACGCCGCACGTGGGGGTGGTAGGTGTGAGAGCGGAGGGTGGCGGGGAAAGGAAGCTTGGTGAGGTTGACTGTTCCCTCTCCTCTGTGTAATGATTTTTCCACCGATATGTATCTGGTGTTGTCCGGGGGGACAAATTGCGTTTAGGGGTTTCCAAGCCAAGCTACTCACAAAATTTGTCTGGGTGATTGGTTGGTAATTCCCGACTGGCTGGTTACCCGGGGTCGAGGCCGGTATTTGTAGATGATTTACGCTGTTTGGTGTAGGTGAGTGTGAGCACCTGTTTTCGAGTCAAGCGTACTCGGAATTGGTTTGGAAAAGTTGTTCCAAGATATTGCGCGATTGTTGGTTCGGTTCAGGAGGAATGATCACACGGACGCCTTATCTGCAAAGTATGAGTTATTCGAAGGTCAGATCTCGGCTGCGCAAAGTTAGCAGCGTGACTCTTGCTGTAAACGTTTCGTTGGATCAGTGCTTATCCAAGAAACCATAAATCATCAAGGTCAAAACGCTGACTCAGGCACGAACGCAGGTAGCCAAGAATCGTCCTCGTGCAAGGAGGAGATACCGGAGCAAAGGAGGGAAACGCCCAAAAAGCGGTGCGTGACTGGAAGTTTAAAGTATTTCATATGCCTCCAACAGCCACCGAGCCGGCTATCCCACCTGTCAGTCTAACAGAATGACGCCTAGAACCGAGTGAAGTGTATGGCAAACAAAAGCACATGACACCAACGGGGCCATATTTTGCGTCGATACCGGGCGGTGTCGATAAACTTCAGACGGATGAGGATACTCCCTCTTGCGAGTAGGATACTAGGCAGCAGTCATGTGGTTGATGTTGAAGCCCGTTCGTAAAGGTTTGGGGCTTTCCGAATTTTCCCGACCGCTTGGTCGTTGACGATCTGGACAACCTCATTCCAGAGGCCTGGTGATATGGGATGAAGCCGTTCCTTATCCTCAGTTTTCCCTCATTTTCCGCCTTTATCAATGTCTGTAATGAGACGGGCCCAAGGTTTGGTTAGGGAGGCGAAATGTGGAAGCATACGCTGAGGAATTGGAAAAGCAAACCGAGCGAGCAAAAGCGCCAACGGCGCGGTTCAACGTTGTTGGGAGTTCCACGACATGGATGGGCCTCTGGTGGTCTCAAGACCAGAACCGCGGAGGGTTGCTGATAACATTTGTCAAGCTTTTGACAGCCTTGCCACTTGACGGTCAAGCACCGGGTGAGTTGGCAGGATCAGATGGCCAAGGGCTCAGCCACTGACGATATAATGAGTAAGTTTTTGGCGAGATGCTCAAAGAAGAGATGGAAACCGTAATTCCAAGGCAACTTTGCCAGGAGCTGCCTCTCTAACCAAGCGGACATCTCGCTGGATCCCACGGGAAGCAGGCCCGGAAAGCACATGATGGGGGCATTCGACAGTGCTCAGCGGCCCAATCAATACTGTGATATGTTGTGTTAGAACCTCCCAATACATCAAGAACAACTCGTTTTACTTTACCACGAATTGCAAGGCATTGAGCCTCCCAGGACAGCGAGGTGATGAGACCCGAGGTTGGGGCCTAGATTGACTGCGAAATCCGCGGCGTGGCTGGTACAATACTCGATAGGTAATAGCATCAAACACAGAACTTCATCAGGGTGTGTCCGTCATCTCCCGGCTGAACGCTGGACAAGAGTGTCGCGAGAGGGTAGTACACTGTTGTGCCGACATGCTGCTGAGCATATGCCAGACTTGTGATGGTTGCCGTAATGATATCAAATTCAGACAAGAAAACGAAGATGTGAAGAGAGAATGGCGTTTCGACGGACTAATCAGCCCCCTCAATGCACGACGCAGGTGAAGAAAGAGTGAAGAGGGAGGAGAGGTTCATCCATTGTCGCGGGTCAAGACATGTTTCCTTATCGCAGATAAGGATCGTTGAGGTGAAGTGGTACATATTATCACAGGTACCGAGCTATCTGTCTACGGGATACACTCTCAGCTTGACGCTGCGAAAACCGCTATAATTCCTCTAGGATCGATTCTAATTTGTAAAGGCTTATTTTAAGCATGTTGCCAGAATTAACGTACCCTACAATTGCAAATTATCCACTCGAGAGCTCTTTACTTTTCTCAAAATGTTAAAGAGGCCCTTGAACAGTGATGCACAGACCATCCTGATGCCAAGACCTATGAACAGGGGTTCGTTAACTGAGACGCGGTTATTCACTTTAACAGACGCGTCTGAAAGCTGGGCTTCCCCACGATCACCTGAAGAGTGATAGGGCAAAGCCGGCTGCACCGTCTTCTTTCTTTTTAACTAAGACGACCTGATATCGGTGAGCGGTCCTTTGATATACACTTCTTGTTTTTAGACGGTCAAAGTTTGGTCGAATTCAAGATGCTACCGCCCTCGTCGCCCATCGCATTCCCCTCCAGCCCGCCGCCCGCAACCACAACCGCAACCGCAAAACGACCTCGCGACTCCGATGCCCCCAAACCCGCAAAACCCCGCGGTCTAGGTGGCTTCCTCGCCGACGATGACTCAGACTCTGACGACGACCATGTCTCTCTGGAGCGATCTCCCAAGCGACGAATGCTTCAGCACGACGTCCAGACAGATACCCAGACAACCGAGCCCCCGCTTCTCAGTCAGCTAGCGATCGACGAAGACCCCGAAGAAGAAACAGAACGCTACGAGCGCCTATTTGGCACAAGAACAGCAGCCTCGGCGCTCCCTACGACTTTGCTCAGCGATTTCCTCAACACGCCCTCTTACCGCATATCGACATGTTCCGGCAAGTCCATCCCTCTCCGGGAGCGCAAACCAACAGAGCCAGTCTCCTACGAGACCATGGTAGCAGCAAGATCACGAACAAAAGAAGGCCGAGCCAAGAAGAGCTATTACGGAATTGATATTCACGAACTTATCGACAACGCAACACAAGAGATTGCTGAAGCGCATAAAGCAGCCGCCACGGCCCCCATCACCCCTCCCGCCAATCCAGACAAGCCCGTACGATCGGTCGAACAACATACAGGAAACACAAAGAAGCACAAGAAGAGCCTATTATGGACGGAAAAATACCGTGCCCGGACATTTATGGACCTAGTCGGTGATGACTTGACCAACAGGCAGGTGCTTCGCTGGCTAAAGCGATGGGACCCCATAGTATTCCCACATGCCGCGAGAAGCAAGCCGTTACGGCGACATGGCGCACAAGGACAACAGCAGCAGCCAGAGGAGGAAAAGCCACACCGGAAAATCCTCATGTTGACTGGCCCGCCTGGTTTGGGGAAAACGACCCTAGCACATGTGTGCGCGCGACAAGCTGGCTATGAGGTTATGGAGATCAATGCCAGTGATGACCGAAGCAAGGATGTAGTCAAAGGACGGATTCGGACAAGTCTCGGAACGGAGTCAGTCAAGACGGTAGAGAACAAGAAGCCCGAGACAGGAAAACAACAGAAGATTGCTCGACCGGTGTGCGTGGTAGTTGATGAAGTCGATGGTGTCGTTAGTGGCTCGGGAGGGTCTGGTGAGGGCGGCTTCGTCAAAGCCTTGATCGACCTGGTGCTCCTTGATCAAAAAAACAGTTCTGGGGCCGGGGCCTCTTCGGCGGCTGGTCGGAAAAAGAAGAAGGGGGATGACTTCAGACAGATGAGACCTCTTATCCTGATCTGTAATGATGTTTATCACCCATCGCTTCGGCCGCTACGCCAATCAGGCCTTGCTGAAATCATTCATGTAGGCAAGCCCTCCGTAGAGGCAGTGGTCACGCGTCTCAAGACAGTCTTTGAGAAGGAGGGTATCCCATGCGAAAAGGATGCTGCGCGCAAGCTCTGTGAGGCCGCATGGGGAATGACCAGTGGTATTGATGCCAAGCGAGGAGCCGAGGGCAATGCCGAGGGTGATCTCCGCGGCATTATGGTCGTGGGAGAGTGGGTTGCCGGCAGGTTACGAGCAACCATTACCAGCACACCGGTTCTTACAAGGCAGTGGATTGACCAGAATATCGTCCATGATCTCGCTCACGGTGGTGGAGGTGCCCGCGGTCTAGGTCGCGGTGGCGTCAAAGAGATTGTGAGCCGTATCTTCCAGGAAGGCGGTGGCTTCCCCAAGCCAGTTCTATCACAGGCTGAGCAACCAAAGTATGCAAAGCACGAACAACCACAGACACAGCTCGGCTTTTCAGAGCAGCGGAAGAAGTACGCGATGGCGCGGTTAAGGGAGATGATTGACACGAGCGGCGAGGTCGACCGTATCATGACCGAGATCTTCAGCGAGTATCCCAACCGCGAGTTCAATGACGACTCCTTCCTCACCAAGCCCGACTCAGCGTATGAGTGGATGCACTTCCACGATACATGTTCAACGAGGTTGTACTCCAGTCAGGAGTGGGAGTTAGGCCAGTACATCTCCCAGCCACCTTTGGCATGTCATCACTTATTCGCTTCCCCTAAACGACATCAGCCTCAGAACACCGAAAGGAAATGGGGTGACGTGATGGAGGAAACCGAAGCACCTCCACTGCCATTTAGCGGTCCAAGAGCAAACTTTGAGGCGCATGAGGCGGAGAAGGTGAACAGAGCAGCGCTGCAGGGGCTACAAGGGCAACTACCTCCCAGTCTTCACCGTCTGTTCCGCAGCCCTGAAGATATCTCCACACATTTCCTGCCATATCTTGTCCGTCTGATATCTCCCGACGTGAAGCCTGTCGTCGTCGGGGGCAGCGACAAGAGTGGGGCGGTAGCGAGTGTAAGGAGGGAAGGCGAGAAGGCTATGGTCAGGAGAGCGGCTCAAGTGCTCGCCGAGGTTGGCATCGCTTTGCAAAAGGGGAAGATTGAGCCGGATCCAGCGGTTGGGCAGCAGTACCGGACACAATGGGTTTATCGCATGGAACCGTGAGTGCTCAATCGCTTTTCTCGCTTTCTAACTGATACTGACTTGGCATTCATCGCAACAGAGACCTCGACACGCTCGCAACCTTTGAGACAGCCGGCGCCCTCGTCCTAGCCTCTCAAGCGCCAACCCGATATGCCGTCCGCCAAGTTCTAGACCAAGAGCTACAAAAGACCATCGCAATGCGCGAGAACGCTGCCAGGCAAGCGCGCATGAACAATGGACAGACTAACTCTACTTTCAAGCCCCACTCTGCTGCTACTCTCAGCGCCATGGACCTCGACGCTAACAAGGAAAATATGGCGATGTTGGCCGATCAAAAGGAAGTTAAAAGAGACTTCTTTGGCCGGGTGATTGTGGAAAGGAAAAAAGGTGTCAACGCTTTGGGTGAGAACGGCGATGCTACCGCTGCCGCTGGCGGGGGCGATGGCAAGGAAAGCAAGAGGAAGGGAAGAGGCGACGTGGCCGGCGATGAGAAGGACATCAAGGTGTGGGTCACCTATCATGAAGGGATCAATAATGCTGTCCGGAAACCGATCTCGTTGGAGGAGTTCATGAGAGGATTCTGATGTTATTGGGTTTGCGAAGCCTGAGAGCCCCTTACATGAGGCCATCCCCGCTACTACACGACATCATGTTGAAAGGTAGTATTCTTATCAATCCAGACCCGCTAGCCCTTCCGGCACATTCTTGGTCCTCTTCCTCTCCTACAACTTTCAGCTGACCTGGTTTTTGGCTGAAGTTTGAACCGGCTTGTGGCCCTTTTGCTTTTCGCTCTCTCACAATTTGTTTTTGTAATTCCCTTTTTTCTATTTTTGGGTTTATCCTCGTTATTTTTTCTGTCGCTTTTCCCTATTTCCGTTATCGCTGTTATTGTGAGCTACGGCCGACGTCGCATCTTATCTCAGTGCTCAGACCTCTTTCTTTTTCAGGCGCTGTATTTATAGGGACCTTACAGTAGTCTAGGCCTGGCAGCTGACAGACCCACTTTTATTTGAGAACGCCTGAAAAAGATGTCTGAGTTCCCAATTGGATTTAATTCGTTTCATATTTACATCCCCCATACAAATCGGAAAAACGGCTTCGACCTTTTCTCGATGCAAATCACCAACTTTGGGAAGTGAAGAAAGATAATTACACTCGGAGGTAGAGCTTTTCTTTCTCTTTCTCATGATACTATTTTTATAGGGGCCCGGCGTTGAAAAGTGTCAACCGTAAGGCCCATCCGAAAAAAAGTTTCATATTTACATGATTTTTTGGGCCCTTTCCCCAAGGATGGGCATTACCATTAACACTTTTCAACGCCGGGCCCCTATAAAAATGGTATCGTGAGAAAGAGAAAGAAAAGCTCTACCTCCGAGTGCATTTTCATTATTTGCATCCTAATGGTGATGTCGTTGTTGAGGAGTGTTCTTTTTTTTGGCCTGGTTGTGAACATGGTCACGCTTAGGATCGAATTGTGAACTCAGACCTCCCTTCGGGAGTTCTTAAAAAGTGGGCCCCCAACTGTCAACAGCCGCCAAGGTAGGTACGTACCCAAGAACGAAGAAGGGAGGTCTGAGTGCTGAGATAAGTCGCATCCCTGTCACGAGATGCATCTGGGCCCTGGCAAGCCTAGGTATGACGCTGCTCGCCCAGCCCAAACAGTGGCCCCCTTCCAGGTATTCAATGACAGGCTTTCGGGCAGAAAACAACAACCGCCTTCGTCATCCATCAACTATTTACATCCGACGACTCCTTAGCATCGCCGTTTCTTCTAGTATATCCTTCGTTTCGACCCTTCGCATCACCGGGACTTTCACCAGACGTTATGCATGTGGCCGACATGGACTCAGCAATGTCGCCTAACTGCCCGTGTCAGGATGGCCCACTTGCAAAGCCAAGCGACGCCATCCAAGTGACACCTCATCAGCTCTGCGATCGGTGCTCAACAGTCGTGCGAAAATCTGCAGTTCTTCAAGAATGCTTTCGTCGCCTGGACGACGGCGATCAACGCAGACAAGACTGGCGCCGATGCGAGATCTTTTACCACAGCCAAGGCGTGGAGGAGCTAGCGAAGTCGAGTCAGGCTGGATGTCATATTTGTACCATAGTACATGAATCCATGACAAAGTCGGCGGCTCCAATACGCGAGCCTGGGCCTGTACTGGTGAAAGTAGGCATCGAGCCGTTGCAGGACGAGATCATTGATAATGATAGCTTGTCTATGCGCTTCGGAATTCTCACAGTTGAAAAATGGAGATACTATCGACTTCAAGCCGGGTGGAAGGAGGAAGATGGGACAGCGCTCATATACACTGGAGGGCCCTTAGAGGCGGATCACTTGTTCCGGTACGGCTGCACTCGCCAGCTTACTGTCAACCTTTCCATTCTTCTGCTCAACGGTAAGGCAATGCTACACTCATTCATGGCATCTTAACAGGTTTTAACCGATATGACAGACACGCATTTCCTCCTTTCCAAGGAGGCGAGGGGATATCACATGTTTCGCGGGCCATCAACAGACGCACCCGAGACCTTTGAATTTGCACGATACTGGCTGGAGGAATGTATCAACAACCATGCTGAATGCAATTCACATGGACAGCAGATTTCGAAATCCGATGAGCTTCCGACCCGACTTATAGACATCGGGGAAGGTCCCGGGCAGCTCGAACCTCGCCTTTTCTACCCCTCGGCTTCCGCAACTTCAACCGACATAAAATACCTGACAGTCAGCCATTCATGGCACGCAACTGGAGTTACCGAGAAGCTCACGACCGAAAATGAGAGCAGATGGCTGCAAGGCATGCCGATAGAGAACCTATCCCCGAATTTCCGCGATGCGATGACGATAACACGGCGACTCGGTTGTCGCTATCTGTGGATTGACTCGTTGTGCATCGTTCAAGACTCTCGGGAAGATTGGGAGAGAGAAGTACCCACCATGACCAATGTGTACGGGCGCACGACATGCAACATCGCGATGGTTGGACAGGCCGGGGACGAGGGCTGTTTCCGGCAAAGAAACCCTTTGGTGGCCTTTCCTTGCCGACTTTATGAGGTAGATGGGAAACAAAGTCGCATCTATGCCTTCATCGAAGGATCAAACCGGAAATTTAGCCGGGGTCCTGAAGAGATAGTAGGATCCTTCCCTCTTCTCCGAAGAGGCTGGGTAGTCCAAGAGGCTCTGTTGTCGCCCCGAACCATCTTCTTCGGGGATCAAGAGGTGTATTTCCATTGCACAAAACAAACAATGTCTGAATCCTGGCCCGTGGCGCTTGACCCGCATATCCGCCACTTTAATCCCAGGTTTCTGGGGTTCAGCAAGGTCAGAGGGTTCAGGGAATTCGGCCAAATCTTCGAACAGAGTTGGAAGGAAAAGTTCAAAGGAATCCAATTCGACATCAAGGATGAGCGGAGGGCAGCCATGGCGGCAAAGAACTTTCTGAAACGCAGTCGACAGCTGCGTGCCATGTGGAACCGGTTCTTGCTATACTATACCGACACAAGTCTGACATTCACGACCGACAGACTGGCGGCGGTTGTCGGCCTTGCGGAAGCCGTTGAGAATTACACGGGGCTCACATACATCCCGCAAGCCGGCACTTTCAAGGAGTTCGTGCCACTCGATCTTCTTTGGTACAGGAACTTCCGTTCTGTTGACCTTCTATGGCGCAAGTCACCCACGGGAACGGAGGCCCCTTCGTGGTCTTGGGCCGCAAATGAGGGAGATGTGCTTTTTGACGAGAAGTCGTGGTTGGAAGGTTCACACGACGATTTTGAGTACATGGGTCTACTCATTGACGTGTCAGTCCCTCCTACAGCCTTGACCTCTTCACCAGGCTCGGGATCTGAAGTCGTCATCAAACTGAAGACGCTTATCAACCGCCAGACGGCCCTTGGGTTAGGAATGCGAGAGCCCCCTGGCTTTTGGGTGGAGTATCTTCCCAAAGCGCGTCTTCAGGTTGTGCTTGATGAACCCGTACAAGATGGAACTACCATCTTTTTCGTGGTTGTGCTGCGGACACGCACGTGGAATAACTCGGGCTACGACAAACATGTGTCGGGGTTGATTCTTGTGCAAAAGGATCCATCAGCCGCGCAAGAAACACCTGGGCAGACGTTGCATAGACGCGTGGGATACTTCCGTATTGCTGAGCCGGCAAACGTGGGCGGCATCCTCGATTTCTTTGCTGGTTGTCCGAAGAGGGAGATTTGCATTTGTTGAAGCTCATATATCATTAGCCATAGAGGAGTTCATTTTGGGTAGATGGAAACAGACCAAGAAGGAATAGCATTGATGTTTGCTCTCCAACAACAAAACTCGGTCATATCCTCGGGATACTGCAGTGACCTTCTCGCGTCCCGTCTAACTTCGCGAAAAATACGTAACAAGTAGTATCTGATCTCACCTTCCGTCTACTTCCATCCATTCATAGTCATCATAGTCGTCTTTTCTCGGTTCCTACCATCGTACCAAGATCGATTTCCCAGCACACTAACAAACTTAACCTATAACATTCATGCCATCCATAATGTTGCCACGCATCCGCCACATCCCGGTCACTGACAAAGCGGCAAGGACCCTGAAAAATTCGATGACGACCCTTGGATCATGAGATCCACAACACCAACACCAACCGCCCCACAACACCAAAAAAAAGATTTTTCACATGTGTTACATAAACCCTATTTCCAGACCGTCTTCCAACAACAAATCGGACCATATCAGTTCAATCGGGTATGGTGTAGCGGTAACATCGTTGACTCTCACTTCTCAGAAGTGACTGCTCTCTCAACAGCCCCGGGTTCGACTCCCGGTATCCGAGTCTCAATATCTTTTTTTCCTGTTTGGAAATATTTTCTTTTTGTTTGAACGTGTTATTGAGATGCTTTGTCTTCTTTTTGCTTGTGCACATACAATTAGCGTCTCTCCCATCTATTTTCTTTTGTTTCACCAGTATGAAATACCGTACATAGTTCACATGGACAAACTATCGCCTTGGTGACGTGTTATTCGGTCTTTTTTATCATCATCCATGCTCAAATTGCATACATACTATAGAAGCAAAAGCAGTGTCTCTTCAACTTTCTCGAGACCGTATGTATGATCCAGCCAAGGTCAAGCGCCATTCATGCCGAGAGAGAGAAATGTCTGTCCAGAGAAGGACAACCAGAATGTCATCTAGACAGACAGACGTCTTTACTTTTCGTAATCTCCCCCCATCAGGTCTCTTCGGCCACATGGCGCCCGAGAGAAGATCCAGAACGAAATGTCAAGAGCCAACACCGAACCAAGGTTGCACTATCGCAAACCGATTGCGGCCTCGTCACTCAAAAGCCACATGCATCTATCTAGAAACCCACCGGCAGAAAGTACCGAAAGGCATTGAAATTAAGAAGACCAAAAAGAGAATCGCCTCCGATGGAACCATAGCCATTCCAAAAAGTTAATAGAAAAGTTGCAAAAAGCAAGTTGTGATGCGCCAGCCGCGAATCGAACGCGGGGCCCATCGATGGCAACGATGGATTTTACCACTAAACCACTGGCGCTTGTTGATGCTAGAACGAGTCAGACCCAGCCTCTATGTACCTATCGGAGAGCGTTTCCCTTCACCCATGCGACAACCACCGGACAAGAGCTTCACAAAATATGAATTGTATATGATTGAAATAAAAAGAGTAAAGACACTGGGTATAAATATGCCTACATCAATAATCCGAGTAGGTTTCTTCAACTGTCCGTTCAACCGCTACTCTAGAAGCCCAGACAGACGACAACGAAGACATGCAACATCAAGCTTCGAAAGAAATTCCCACAACGCCTGTGAATGCAACAAAAACAAACATCCTCCCTCCGCTATGCGTTCGTCCGTCATGACAACATACTCCAAATCATATAATGCGGGACGAGACAATCATCGCCGAGCCCTACACCGCTCACCAACCAAACAAACGTCCACTTCCTCGCCATGTCTCGCATCGAAAACCGCCGTGCTGAAAATGGTGGCACTAGGACCCCCATCACCACCACCACCACCACCTTGTTGCCCTCTTACCACCTTAGTAGCCTCCCTCCCCCCCTCTCCATCTTCATCCTTCTTACAAAGTGCACATTCACTATCACCATCATCAAACTCCGTCTCATTACCCACCACCCCCGACAACGGCCCGGAAAACGTGACTCCCCCCAAAGGAACCTGTCGCCCCTCATCATCATGCTCACATACCCCGCCCAAAGTAGGACAAAACGGCAAAGCGATATGGTCGGTACCGAGCATTTCCGTCGTGAGTTCGAGGGTGAAGATGATTTCGCCGAGTCCTATTGTAGACTGAGGTTGCTGTTGTAGGGGTTTTTGTTCCTCGTCCTTGGCCTGGCTGTCAAGGTTGAGGTTGCTAAGAAGCTGTTTCCTTTCGGCGATGTCGTCGTGCTGGACCAGCAAGGCGATGTCGATGTCTTCTTTTGCGTAGTAAGCGAGGTGGTGGGCTCGGGGTGGGTCGCGGGTGCAGTATTTGAGGGAGGGCAGTTCTAGCTCCATGTCTTCGTTCGCTTCGTCCTCACCGTAGTCGGTGTCGGTGTCGGTATCGGTGTCATCTTCGTCCTCGGGATCGGTCAACGATTTGAGATCCAGCAGCGTCATATTGAGACAGCCTCCCGGCGCTTCCGCGCCCGCCAGACTACGGTCCAGTATGGTAAAGTCGAGCCGCTCGCCGGCCTTGGCCGAGTAGGAGAAGATCTTCCTGGGGAACTCGGCGCTGAGAATATCGGCGATGGCCATCCCGGTGGTAACCGGTATGGGCAGCGGCTCGCCCTCGTCCGTGTCGCCGGCGCCCGAGCCGTCGGTGACGGTGAGACCGCGGTTCGTGACGAAGTCGATGAAGTCCTTGGCTGTCTGCTCTCCGCGGCGCGTGCTGAGGAAGGAGAAGGTCCCTCCTGTCTTGAGCACGGAGGAGATGACTCCTTTACCGGGAAGACACTCGGTTGATGCATTGTTGTGGGCGAACGATTGGAGGGGCAGAAGCGGCGGGTTGATGCACCCATAGTGCACGCGGATACCCTCGCCTGATGCCCTCTCGATCTGCTGCAGCACTTCATGGACATCGTCTTCATCCTCAACGCCGGCAGTGAGGAGGAGGATGGCGCCCCGTTCGGTGTGCTCTCCGTCCGGCTTTGCCCTTAGGATCTCATCGATAGCCATGGAAAGCCCGACAGCGATATCTGCCTTTCCGTCATGGATCGGGGCTGTCATGTGGGCGGGTAGGCGAGTCGTCGTGTTCGGGGGATGGTGGACGTTTTCGTTGAAAGGTCTTGTCGTGCCGTTGTTCCATCGGGTTCCCTCCAGGTTCAGATAAGCCGGGCTCTCCATGGGATAGACCACCCGCGCGCTCTCTGCAAACTCCACGACCGTCATCATGTTGTGCAGACCACTGCTCGTCTCCATCTTGACGGCCAAGCTCATTGCCACCTGTCTCTCCAGCTGCAACACCCCGTTTTGTCTGGCCTGGGTGGACAGATCAATCACAACGGCCACGTTTCGCGGTATGCAGTCCCTCACCGGATCGTCCCTGATCAAGGCGCAAATCATCAAATCGCCCTTTTCCGCGCCATACCTGTCCCTCAGCTCCTCCCTCAAAGCCTTCCAAGCATTGCGCGAATCCTCCACCGCGGCCGCGACCGCTCTCTTAAAGTTCTCCTCGCTTGCCTTCTCCGTTCTTGGCGTGCCGGGCCCAATCTCGCCAAACGTGCCATCAAGGTACACCACCCCGTGGTCCTTGTTCATCGTATGATGCGACACCCTCCCCTCGCAATTGCTCCTTCCCGGCGTCGCATCCGGCACCACGAAGCAGCCCGTGCTCAGATTCCTCGGCACCAGTTCCCTCGGAATCTTACCGTGGGCGCGCAGGTCCAAAAACGGCGCGGTATCGTTCCTCCCCAAGCCTGGCGGGTTGGCCACACTAATGGGCTGCGACCCGTCGTGCTGATCAACCCAGTTGCTGTGCGCGTAAAAGTCCTGTAATCCGTGCAGCGCCCGCCCGAATGCCTCGATGGTGGCGCACTTGGAGCGCGCCAGCGTGTTGATATGTAGCGTGGAGAAGGCAAAGCGGCAGTCGCCCCCGGCAAAGGGCGACAAGTCGACCATGTCCCTGCGAATGCGCAACTGGCCCTTCTTCTGGAGGTGCGCGCTCCCTTCCTCGTTGGTCACTTCCTCATCCAGCTCGATCAGGTCCGCGGCGCTCTTCCAGGCCTGCTTGAACCGGCCGCGCAGGTGGTCCATGCACGTCTGCAGCGCCTGGGTGGCCTGTTCGCGGGTGCGGGGGTAGCCCGGTATGTCGATGAAGTCGGCGTCGTCGCAGTGGGCTTCGGGACCTTCGGGGACAGGGTCAAGCGTGTCGGGAGCGCCGACGGCGCCGTTGGTGCCGCCGCCGGGAATGGGGAAGCCTTGCACGTCGATGTGGGTGCCGGCTAGCTGGTCGAGCGAGCGGGGCTCGAAGCAGATGCCGTCGGATTTGACATTGATGATGGCGCCAGTGCTCGCCCCGGGGCACTGGAAGGCCAGGCGGGTGATCATTTCGTGCTCATTGTGCTGGCCGAGCACGATGGGCTCGTTGATGGTGCCGAAGGAGTGGACGCATGTTGAGAAAATGGCGAGTGAAAGAAGCGTTGTTGCCAGCGCATTTGCGGCGCTTTTAGGGCGCCTAGGGAACAGGTTAGTTGGTTTGTACTTGGGGTAACTTCCAGAGTAAAGACCAGGAATCGAGAATGATGTCGAGGGCGTACCGAAGATGTCCTAACATGTCTCAGAGAGCGATTTATGATGAGATGAACACACGAGCAACTTGAAGTTCGTGCGACAAAGTAAATCCATGTTATGAAGAGCTCGAACGACTTGTGGTGAATGGGTCAGCTTGCGACCACCTTGTCATCCCTTGTCTGAGCCACGACACGCTTCTGCTTGAGACGATCAGAAAAAAAAACTCAAGAGGTGCAAGAAGGAGTGTTTAATCCGACTTCGAGATAAAGCAATCGAAGCAAGGCATTCTGGGGAAGAATTTGGACATGGCGACCTCAACTTCAAGCTATGACAAAGCCTTGGTTTTTTGGTCAAGCGACCCTGCAAGCGTTCTGTGGTCCACGAAAATGTGCGGGAGTCCTCATCGCTATTGGCTAGAAAAAGCCGTTGCACGTGGATATGCCGGTCATGGACTTGACATGTGGTCCGATGATCAGGTACCACTTGCCAGGAGCCCGGTGTTGTGCCGGGCACTCCGATGTAAAGCTTCCAGTTTACGACGTGTTCTGGCCAAGTTTTGTTGTGTTTTCTCGAATCGTGTTCATGTTCGCCGTTGCGTTTCAATCGCGAAGTTCCATATTCGGCATAGTGGAATTCAGACCCCTATGACGTATGCGACAATGCTTCATCGAAGGTGCATGTATGGTTACTCAAAACACCATCAAGCGATTACTAGGCTCGGTGTCTTGGGCATGTGAAAGTAGTTTAATCAGCTTTACCACTTTTTGGCCCGTAGTACCAAAATCCATCACGGAGGGGAGATCGATCGCCGGATTCGGACGAGATCCTTCGGACCGGTCTTCGAAGTCCGGGTGGGTCCCGGCCCCGCTCGGACATAGTGGGCCCGACACCAGTGTAAATCCGGTAAATCCCAACTATATGGTAGTGCTTGCGGTCTCATTGCTCTGAATGTGTTTCATAGTATAGATCGACTTTATGGATTCTGAAGAGACAAGAGTAATTCTCATCTGGAAAGCCTGTTATGTCACTAAAACACAAGTCTTTCCACCTTTGAATAACGGTATCTCGGCAAGTCCTAACATTCATTACTCCTACCTAACAATGTTTTTGATTACAACTTCATCGGTCGAGGGTTCCTTACTTCCATTAGTTACTAGCTCGACTTGTGATCGCCCACTCCCCCTCAAACGACGTCCTATTCCCTCCCAAGCAAATCCTCCCCGGCCTCGCTTTCTTCACCAAAACCTAAAAGGCGCTGCCCGCCGTCCAGCAGCATTAGTGCTGATCGGACCCGAAATCGAAGGGTTAATCGGCCCAATAGGTTGACCACTCGAGATCGAGAGAACCGTGCTCGATGTACCGTTTCCTGTAGATCCCGTAAAGACAATGATTAGCCAACTCTGTCTCTCCATCATGACTCCCACCTTAACCAAAAGCCAAACCCTCCAGAGAAGACGACGGAGAAAAACTCACCAAATCCCCCCGAAGTCCCCGTCCCCGTCCCCGTCCCCGTTGCGCCCCCACCCAAACCCGAGCACCCTCCCGCCTCCGAAACGACCTCATACAACGTCTTACACCCGGACGGCAACGCATCACACCCCTTCTCACACCCCCACGACTGGAACACCGTCATCGGCGGGTTTGCGCACGTGCAGCCTGCCGTGACGGTGCTCATGGTGACGCAGTCGATGGTCATGCAGGTTGAGCAGACGCTGGTGGTCGAGATGATGATGGGACACTCGGAGACGGGGGTGGGCCTGTCGGTTGGCTCATTGTTCGTCGTTGTCGTTATTATCGTTGTGGCTGTGGGTGTCAGGAGAGGGTTGGTAAGTGGGGTGGTGATGATGGCCGTTGAGGTTGGGAGGGATTGAGTTTGGGATTGTGTGGCTCTGCGAGGGCATTGGCGTGGTTAGGAATTGGTATTTTGAGGGCGGCTTGTGGAAGGAAACTTACAAAGCCAGAGAGATGGCGATAAGACTGGTGAAGGATCTCATCTTCGGTAACAGATGTTCCGAATCGGTCTGTCGTTTCGATCTTGTTGGTTCAGTCGGTGATGTTTTAGGTGGAGGTTCGATGATAACCTGAGATGATGGACTCGGCTGGAAAGGCGTTATAACGATGCGAAATCAGTTATACCCCTGCCTTTTGTTCTAAATGGACGGCGTTCATGGCAAGTAAATGCTTGGGCCGTAAAATTATACGTGGCAGTCGCAGTTGCGAATGGTCGTCAAGTGTGTCGTTGCTGTGCCTTTTGAACCCCAATCGTTCGGTAGGCAGCTGCCAAGTCCCCAAGTCTTACATGCTTGCTTCAAATCGCTCTGGGCAGCGACAGTGGTGATTTTATTTGCAGCCCCTCATCTGATACTGAGGTAGTCTGATCTCCAGCACCCAAGCGCGAGCCGGTACGTCATGGTGAATCAAGTCCGTGACACAAGTAAATCCGCGATACGGAGAGCAAGTGCGACTTAGTTCGTTGTGGTTGTACGAGAGGATCAGCAGCAAGCGGCTGAAGCGGGGTACGCTAGAGTTGTAAGTGACAGGCGGGACTGTTTGAGCTGAATGAGTGAAGAGCACCTGTCAGTTAGGCGACGACAGCAAGCCCGGTGTGGTGACACAATAGTTATCCGCTTAACTCAGCTGAGACGTCTGATGTAAGTATCGATATATCAATTACGACGACATGCTTCCATCAGGGATAAAGCGACTACTTAGAAGGCAATCGTAAATAATCCCAATCGGAGGTCTTGAACCGCGGGAGCCTGGATGATAAAAATTCTCAATTCAACGCTCGATGGACAAACCCAAGATGCTATGACATCTGACACATGCCGGTGTAAGACATTGTAACTCAACCGGATTGTCACACGAAGGACAGGATTTTGTGAAGAGCAAACTCACTAATACGTGACACTTCGGATCGGCGTTAGCAAATGCCTCGAAGTAGCTTCAAAGACCTACCGTTTCACCTTTGCGAGGCCGTAAACGACCCAATATCCGTAATGGTGTGAAGAGATTGGCAAGCGTCTCTCGCATTTGATCCCAACCGCTACCCAAACTAAAAGCATGAGATGATGGTTCAGTTTCATGAGAGAACCGCGAGTCTAGTTTGTGATGCCATCACGATGCTGGAGGTAGGTCTTCTCGAGTAAGCACATGTGATGATGAAAAAGGGAGAGAAGACTTACATATGATTTTATATCAAAGTGCGCGCGCCTCTTCACATGTTTGAAGGTAGTTCGTTCCTTCCCATTCGCTACCCTCCATCGTGTTCTTCCCCCCTCATATTTCCAATTCTAAATTCGAGTCAATGATCTTCAGCGGAGAGGATTCCACGAGATACCAAAGATGACCATCCCACGAGATTTTGAAGCGCCCCGCTGCAGACCATGAGGTAATCTGACCAAATTCCATTGAGAGTCCTACCCCAGAGGCAGATCGCGATGACCTTCACTTGACCCACTGACATGAAGTTGAGAAGATCAAATGTTCCGCAACGCAAAGATATAACTCGCAGAGTAACACCTGCCACGGCCACAAGCTGACAAAAACGGAACATATGCCGTGATATCCGTCGCAAATGCAGATACCCCTGAGGATGATTGACGCTATCACGTCCCAAACTTCTCGAATCACGCCATGAAAACGGTACGGCGGAGTCCAAAGACCTGCGACGGCGCGGAGAGACCAATAAAATGAGAGTTTTGCATACAATTGCGAGGACTGCGATATATCGGGGCTTGGCTGGTACGAAACGCTGCGGGAAGGACGGGGGATTGACAAATTTGCTGATTTCGAGATAAGCATATCCAAATGCGTCTTCAGAATGCTCTTCGGAGGCCTCTTCGAAAGTACCGTTCTTGTTGTCCTGAACAGCAGAATAGCCGACAGCACATGTCAGAAAATATAACGTGGCCGTTCAACCGGCGTAGCTTTGTAATGTTTCTGAAGGAAAAGAGGGTGTCCTTCTGTGGCTGTTGAAGCATCCAGAAGTAATCCTTCCACATGCTACAGCCAACGTAATCTGGCAAGGAGAACATTGAAATTCCAACATATCCAAGATCGAACTTGATTTCTTCCACGTGTCAGCCCATGCTTGCATATCTCCTCTTCAGTGCCGCTTCATCACACCAATGAAGCAGGTTGAGCGGCGAGGTTTGAATCCACTTGGATCTCCAGCAGATCCCATTCCCCCACAGATAGGAAGTTGTAAGTCCGGGGTGGATCAACAATTTGCGGGGTAGTAGCGCGTCCGGGTTCAGTTGCCTATCGGCTCCATCAACTACGTCCTTCGCCGGTCGACTTCAACTGTTGAAGCAACCTTCGTGACTTGCGAGTGGTGCGTTCCAGAACCTCGAGGCGAATTGCAAATAAAAAGGCATGACAGTGGTTGCGCCAGAGATGTAAGCCTTATTAAGAGGGCATTTGAGAGGCGCCGATGCTCAAGACTTTAGCTCAGCTATCCCGCTGTACTGGGTCGGACAAAAAGTTCACAGAAAGAGATACCAGGGTCTTGGTCAACCTCGCGGTAGATCAGATGGCGCCAGGCTGAACAAACAACCTCAAGGCTTGCCAAGATCGCCAATGCTCTCGATAGAGTCCCACAGCCTTCCGGCGTTCCGTCGCAGCCTAACCTCATGTTTGAAGCCGGTGGACCTGGCAGGCCGTTCGACAAATCTGGGAAAAGGATCAAGAAGCCAAGCCTCCAAAGGGCCGTTGGTCGGGGGAAACCGGCAACTTCATGGAGAACGGCGGCACCAGCCACAGATACTTCCATGGGCTGTAGATCGCCGGGATACATGGTCTCAGTTTATCCGATGAGACACGGCAGGTGCCATTCGGATAGTATGAGTAAGCTGGCGAAGGCTGGTTTCGGACCGTTTGAGAGACGGCGAGGCGGGCGACGCGGCTGCCCGGTCGACAATGTGGGTCCACTGGGCCGTGTTGGTCGGACAAAAGTCCCTGAATGTAATCTGGTTAAGGGTTCGGGGCATTGGGGTCCTGCCCGTACGCTGCATTTTCCCGAAAGACGGAAAAAACGGCAGAGAACGGGGGATAGAAGGGGAGCAACGGGCCGTCCACCGTATTCCGTCCCTGTCCGGCGGTGTTATGTTGATCCTTGACACGAGATACGCCGAAATAACCAAGCGAGGGAGTATCGAGGCAACGTATGAATAAAGTGTTGGGGAATATCAAGTCAGGTAAATCTGAGATCCGCTCAGGAGACACTGTCTCGAGACTGCGAGCATCACAAGCTTGTGTCGATATACTGTGTAGACGCGGGAAGAAACAAGGCAGAGCCGGCCGAACATCGTGAAGTGACCGGATTTCGACCTTCAGGTGGTTGCTTTGCTGTGGCCGTTGTCTCGGAATCGCACACCATCTTGTTCGGATAACGAAACGAGATATGGATTGACAAGAGCCCCAAAGACAAGAACAAGATGCCACTAGGCAACGTGGTTAAGATGCAAAAGTGGCCTGAGGATCGACAGGTAAGCAAGGTAAAGCACCCGACCTGACCTATCTGGTAGTTTGCGAGTCTGCAATGGCCCATTTAGAATGGTTTGTTAGCCATAATATGGAATGAATGGGTGCGGCTCCCGCAGCCGAGAATATGCAAAAGAGACGGATAACTTGACTGGAAACAGCAAAGACACCGCTGAATGGAAGCCACTTGAGACTTGATCATCTCCATCAGCATCGATTGGCATCCTTGCCAGGTCGTGGATGCAGGGTAGCGAGAAAGGGGAAATTGATCGCCTGCCTCAGGTAGGCAAGTAGGGATAAGGGGACCGTTTTGATCGATATCGTGAGTTTTGGCCCTGTGAGGAGTGAAGAGTACCTGAAGTGAAATGCTGTGAAATGCGAACCCCTGGTCGTCCCGCCGTACACAGCCTGTGATGGGGGAAACGGGAGGCTTGTGAGAGAGAGGATGGAAGAGGGTGTGGTGAGACGAGAGGAAGATCCCAAATGTTCGATCGAGGTTGGTGGGGGTCTGATACAGTACCATGGAGGCGTGGACCCTCGATGCCTCGTTGCCCTGGCCACATGTTGGCCGGTGAAGCTTGGCCTTTTCTCCGAACGGTTCCATGTGTTCCAGTTGGTCAACGGTTCCGATTCACAGCCTTCATCTTGGCGGTGGAAGACGGGACTTCACGTTTAGTTGTCGAATCCTGATGGGCGCCAGATTACTGGACTGTTGGAGACGGCGTTGTGATCGAAGTCCGTTTTTGTCCATCTTGGACCTGAGAATCCCTTCCCTGAGTCGATGGATCAGAGACACAGTACCGCGTGCAAGTCGTCGCGGGCTGGATATCAAAGTATCGTGTTTGTATGTGTTGAGTCGCGAGCTAGATAGTCATTCAGGAATCGTGACCGGCGAGAGTGTCAGCAAGACACGTTTAGAACTCTGCAAAGAACCTGACAGAGTTAATAATATCATGTAGTTGCCCCTTTGTGGTTGCATGTCGCATACTCATCCGTGGTTGCTGCTGGTGGAAATCGTGAAAGCGGTCAAAGGAAAAAAAATGATGAGAAATACGACGACGGGAAGACAGACAGAAGCGAAGTCATACCACGTGTGTACAGCCAGATTGCGAGATAACGCCTACATGGCAATAAATGCAGAACAATGCGACAAACATACTGGTCATTGACCACCGGGACTGCGACTG
Source organism: Neurospora sp. CHS-2018a (assembly GCA_009802275.1). Taxonomy (NCBI): domain Eukaryota; kingdom Fungi; phylum Ascomycota; class Sordariomycetes; order Sordariales; family Sordariaceae; genus Neurospora; species Neurospora sp. CHS-2018a. The sequence continues at coordinate 84,546 of RAKG01000019.1, read as the reverse complement.
GTTGAGGTGAAAGCTGATTCGGGAGGACCGGCGTCACCGGCTTCGTTGAAGTGTGGTGGTGTGGTGTGGTATCGTGAGTCGAAGAGGCGGAGGAGGGCCGCAAGTTGCCAGTTGTTGACCGCTTGTTGCCTGTTTTCCGGAAAGGGATGATATCAGACGCCAAAAAAGAAACTCACGATGTCAATCGACAGTCGCGTTGGAGTCGCAATCGCCGTGGATTGTTGTTCGTTCTTGCCGCACGTCATGCTGGGGATTCTGGTGGGCTTTTGGCGGGCTTGGCGGATATTTTTTGGTGGAGAGCGGGGCCCAGGAGATAGTGGACCCTGAAATGCTGAAAGGGTCCACCAGGACCCATATCTCCGCACGGAATTAACACATGATTGGTTGATAAGAAGAAATCCACTTTACTGGAACGACGGGACAATCCTATCCAACCAAAGCGAACAAAGAGTGGACTTTATGACGAATGCCAAGCGCCCCACCTCTTGTCCGCTGTCGGGTTCGGTCCCGTCACCGGTCGGGGCCGGAGATGCCTCCACGTGTAATTCACGGTGTGACGGTGTAGCGTCAAGCACAGGAAGACCCGACGGCCGCAAATTGTAGCAAATATCGTGTCAAAAACTTCCAGTACGCTGCTGGCTGTGAGGTCGAATCTCATAACTCGATATGACAACCAAAGGACGAGTACAGTGGACAATTCAACCCGGATCACTACGGGGAATTATCGTGGCGAACCCCAGCAGCAAGCTTACAAAGCCGGTGCTTGCGTAGTGCAGCGTGTCCCGAAAACACAAGTACCCCGACGTCACTGATAACGAGCCATTTTCAGCTACCTGGCAACCACATGGTTTCACTCTGATCAGCATCGTGAGTTTCGAGCTTGGTGGTTTGGCAAACGGTGGCATGTAGAATGATGACATGCCCGGGGTTTCTGGAGTGGATATCGATGACGGCGACAAGGGTGTCTTTGTCCGTTTTCAAGGCCAACAGTCCAACACAACACAGCAAAAACACACTCTGAACACTGTCAATGACCGCTTGCTGGCGTCACTCTCCAAAGCGGCTCGTCTTGGGTGCCACAGCAGACGGGTCTAGCCGTTTTGTCTCGCCTACGTATGTTCCATTCTCGAGTCGTCACCACTTTGTGATGTCTGTTTTGGGCCAAAGAATGAAGCCATCGTGACGGCACCTGGGTGCTGCAACCGAACATTTGCAACAGCCAGGGCATGTTCCGTTGGCATCAGGGCCAGTTTTACCAAGAAGAGTCGCGGTCGAGAAGCCTTGCAGGGCATAACACCCAAAGGGTCCAACAGACCCTAAATCTTGGCATCTCGGGTGTGTGTGATCACTGGCTTGGAGATGTTGAACGCACAACCACGATTCGAGAAGGAGCTGGTACTCGAGGTGTGAGTGGCTCTTTTTTGAATGCCTCACGATGAATTGTCACAAGCAATGGCTTCAAATTGCCTGCGGTCAACCACAGGCCAGCATGTAGTGACTGACATCGTGAGGCCGTTCTATATCCGACAAGGCGTGACTACAAGGGCATGGCTCATTTGGCTCACTTTAATATCATGTGTCCTGAGCCTGTCGTTAATGCCGCTGAGCAAATCGTGAACAATCGGGAGCTTTGGGACGCGTGGATTCTGTTTCCGGAATCGAGGGCATGTCAACTGCGTCTCGTCAAGCGAGAGCAAGTACCTACATGCGTATGTACCTCGAGGCAAGTACAAGTGGGATTCGAAGCATGTATCCCTAACGGAGGGAGGAAGCCACAGTCAGGAACCTCAAACATCTACAATGGTGGGGCACCAGGCTTACGGTTCTGCGGGGCTTGCAAATATTCTGTTCAATGAATCCAGTTCAGTCCCGGCTTCATTCACGATGATCGTCGATTTTCAGGAGACAAGAGGAGTGTTGCTTGGTCCGTTAGGCAAACGGGCCGTAGCCCGCGAGGACCGTAACGTCCGTGGATACTGGCGACTTACAAATGAACATCCCGGTCGACAAGGAGACAAGCCACATGCCTCCCATTGCAACCTACCAGAAAGAACCGTCACTTATACGCGCAGGCCCACTCATTATGGACGATCAAGCCCAGCACTTGCCATTTCTTGTTCAAACAATGGGACCGGGGTCTCGAGTTCACTTGCACTTGGCCCTCTCCGTATCTTGCACAGTAGAGAAAGCGAAGAGAGGACAAGTGAGGGCCCTGCGTAGGTATGTACGTAGCCAGAGAAGTCAGCCAAAGGTACGCACGCATTATGTATGCCAGGCCGGATCGTCATGGCCGACTGGATGACATGTGTATAAAGGAATAGAATCCCCCTCATCTACCTCCACTGATCTTTCTTTGTCTCCATATTATAACATTCTGTGATCTTCAAGTCTAACCATATCCTACGCCCATCACCTCTTTCCATCAACAAGACGTCACCACGTTTGGAGCTTTGGACATATTAGACTCTGCTCTGCCCTTCCATCTTGCCATTTTCCGACTCTCTTCGCCCAAGCACAGGCACACCACAACCAGCCTCAAACACCAAAACACCAAATACACAAATCATCCTCGATATCCAATACTAGTCAACATGGCTGCCAACAGTAATACCAAGAAGGCGGTGCACTTTGGTGCTGGCAACATTGGTATGTGCCTTCCATCTTTTCCCACCCCTCAACATCCCCCAGTTTGAACATCCCACATACTAACCTTGACTCTTCTTCCCTTTAGGCCGTGGTTTCGTTGCCTGCTTCCTCCACAACTCTGGATACGAAGTCATCTTTGCCGATGTCAACGACGACCTAATAGACGCGCTCAATGCCAACCCCTCCTACAAGGTCATCGAGGTGGGAAGCGAGGGAACGGAGGAATCGATCATCACCAACTACCGCGCCATCAACTCTCGCACCAACGAGGAGGAGCTTATCCAGGAAATCTCCACGGCTGAAGTGGTGACTTGCTCCGTCGGCCCTAACATCCTCAAGTTCATTGCCCCTGTTATCGCCAAGGGTATCGACCGCAGATCCGAGGACCTGCCCCCAGTAGCTGTCATTGCCTGTGAGAACGCCATCGGGGCAACGGATACGCTTGCCGAGTACATCAAGGACCCCAAGAACACTCCCCCGCACCGGTTGGAGGACTATGACAAGCGCGCACGGTTCGCCAACTCGGCCATTGATCGCATTGTTCCGGCCCAGGATCCCGACGCAGGCCTGGATGTCAAGCTCGAGAAGTTTTATGAGTGGGTGGTCGACCGCACCCCCTTCAAGGGCATGTCGCCGCCGGACATCAAGGGCGTCAACTGGGTCGACAACTTGCTGCCCTACATTGAGCGTAAGCTCTACACTGTCAACACCGGCCACGCGACGGCCGCGTACCACGGTTACATCCGCCGCAAGAGCACCGTCTATGATGCGCTCCAAGATAAGGACATCCAGGAGGAGGTCAAGAAGGCGCTCGAGAACACGTCCCACCTCATCACGCAGAAGCACGGCATCGACGAACAGGCCCAGCACGAGTACGTTGACAAGATTGTCAAGCGCATCAGCAACCCTCACCTGGAGGATGCCGTCGAGCGCGTGGGCCGTGCTCCACTGCGGAAGCTCTCCCGCAAGGAGCGGTTCATCGGCCCCGCAGCCGAGCTTGCCGAACATGGTAAGGACTGCAGCGCCTTGCTCGATGCCGCCGAGATGGCGTTCCGCTTCCAGAACGTCGAGGGCGACGAGGAGTCGGCCGAACTTGCCAAGATCATGGCGAACAACAAGCCCGAGGACGTCGTCAAGCAGGTCTGCGGCTTGAACGAGAACGAGAAGGTGTTCCCCAAGGTGGTCGAGGTTGTACAGCGCGTACAGGCCGACTCGCATGACGACTAGATGGAGCATTTCTGTCAACTTGTGTTTCGTACCATTCTTTTTCCTTCTTCATTTGGTACGATGAATGAGCGAAGACTCAGCGAATAGGGAATAGGGCAACGGTGGCCGTTGACCCTCGGGATCCGGAGAATTTGGCGTTCATGTATAATTTGGTTGTTTTCTGGGATATCAACAGGGAGCATTATGGCTGGGATCAATGGCGTTTAGCCGGGATCGTGTTCACATCCCGGAGGTTTTTGTTTTCTTTTTCTTCAGTATCATTGTCGCGCAATCACTAGAGGCGTGTCGCATTAGTAGATACAGTTCAGGTCAATAAAGAAGTCACACATAATTCTTGTCCATGTCCTGATAATGTTGTCGCATGCGAAGTGCTTCAAATTTGATCAATGCATCGAGTCGTTTTTGCGTGCCCATGTTTTGTGACTGCTGATTATGTTCCTAATGATGAAGATGAAGAACTGACTTGACGACTAACCTTCACCGGTCGCGCCTCCCGTCGTGTCGCTGAGAGTTTGTGGCTCTTATTGATTATCATGTTGCAACTACGCTGGGGGGTGAGTATGTTCCGATCTGTGTGGGATTGAATTAGCCGCAAAGCGATCGATGCGTTGGTGCAAGGTTTTTGTCTTTGAGCTGATCTCCAATGCGGTTGGTTTTAAACTTGATTTGGTGATGGTGATGGCTTCAAACACTGAATGCAACGACGGTGAGGGGGTGCCAAGAGATCTGCAAAGTTGTTGGTCGCTGCCTTAGGCAGCAGCTGCTCGCGTAGTGACATAGTGACAGTGGCACGGCAGCTGTACCCACTTGACCGCCTGAGGGAGAGAGTGGCCCGAGCGGCGAGCAGACCACAGCCGCGAAATTGTGGGAGGCGGCCGGTCGAGATACGTGGCGGGCACCTCTACAACCGTCCGCTGTCATTTCCGGTCCGTCGCATCAACTGTCAAGGCCTCCAAAGCCTCTATTCCGAACCCTCGCACCGCCAACCACGTCCCCCTCGGCGGACCAGATACCTAATACGCCAAATACAACAATTGCACAACTTCCGATAGCTTCACCCCCGACGAACCCGACGGCGGCTTTCTTGTACGGTCAGGGACCATCTCCAGCATCCAGCACGCACCCCACCTGAAGCTTGGAAGCTCGAGAACCGTTACGACCGCCCCGTCCTCTAATTCCAACTTGTAAACACCACACACCACACACCCACACCAAAGTCGCCCAACATGAGGCTGGATGTCAAGGCAAGTTCACACAGGCTCCGTGTTTGCACCACCATGGCCGTGTCACCGAGAGACAATCGAACAGCAAGATGTTGCAACCTGGCGCACTTGCACCTCCCTCAGCTGCCGCCTGGGATCTTCCAGTTGCCCCTATTCCGCCTGCTGTTCCGGCACCTCGATGGCCAGCTCCATTGCGCCGACACGTCCATCATCACATAGCTGCCTCCAACTGGGCCAGCTCTCATTAGAAAACACCTGCTAACATGTCTGTCAACATGCAGCGCCAGTTGTTTGCCCGCTCCGAGGTTCGTTACCTGTCCTCTTGACCCCTGATTCCGGCTACCAAGGGGTCTTCCAACATCTGAGGTTCCCATTGCTCACCCATATCCCACACACAGCGAGTCAAGGGCATCGACTTCCATCCTACCGAGCCATGGATTCTGAGTACGTCTGATTCGACTCGCGATACGATGGGGAGGGCCTGAGTTCTGACACTGCTTCGGTTATTAGCGACCCTCTACAGCGGCCACGTCTATATCTGGTCATACGAGACACAACAAATCGTCAAGACCTTCGAGCTTACCGATGTCCCCGTCCGCGCTGGTCGCTTCATTGCGCGAAAGAACTGGATCATCTGCGGTTCCGATGACTTGTATGTTTGGCATGGAGCCTGGGTTGCGGGCACTGGACCGCTAGTGCTAGACAGGGAGGCTGACCTGGAATCGCAGCCAAATTCGAGTCTACAACTACAACACGAGCGAAAAGATCACATCCTTCGAGGCGCATCCCGACTACATCAGAGCCATTTGCGTCCATCCTACACAACCCTTCGTCCTTACCGCTAGTGATGACATGACGATCAAGCTTTGGGATTGGGAGAAGGGATGGAAGAACGTGCGGGTATTCGAGGGCAACTCACGTATGGCGCCACCAGCCCGATTCGAAGCAGCGCGCATGCTAACGCAGTTTCAGACTACGTCATGTCCCTCGCCATCAACCCCAAAGATACCAACACCTTTGCTTCGGCATGTTTGGACAGGACAGTCAAGATCTGGAGCTTGGGTTCATCCACACCAAACTTCCAGCTCGAGGCGCACGAGACCAAGGGTGTCAACCACGTCGAGTACTATCCCCACAGCGACAAGCCCTATCTTCTCACAACTTCTGACGACGTGAGTTATGTCGATATATGCCGGCGCATAAAACTTATCAGCTAACTCACTGGCACAGCGCACGGTGAAAGTATGGGACTACACCACCAAGAGCTTGATCGCCACTCTTGAAGGCCACACCAACAACGTGTCCTTTGCTTGCTACCACCCAGAGCTCCCTATCATCATCTCTGGTTCGGAAGACGTACGTCGATATTGCACCTGTCCATTTGCCAGCGGACCATTACTAACCGTATCTGCAGGGCACGATAAGGATATGGAACGCCAACACCTATAGATTCGAGCAATCGCTAAACTACGGCCTGGAGCGAGCTTGGTGTGTGTCATATCAGAAGGGCAAGCAGGGCATTGCTGTTGGTTTCGATGATGGTTCGGTGGTCATCAAGCTTGGTCGGGAAGAGCCCGCTGTGTCGATGGATGGCTCCGGCAAGATCGTGTGGGCCAGGCACAACGAGGTTGTGTCTGCTGTGATCAAGGGTGCTGGTAAGTGCAAAGTGGAGTGTCGTGAGTGGTACTGAGCTAACAGAATTAGATGCCGATATCAAGGATAACGAGCCTATCACGCTCACCACCAAGGAGCTTGGAACCGCTGAGGTGTATCCCCAAAGTCTCATCCATTCTCCCAACGGTCGGTTCGCGGCTATTTGCGGTGACGGCGAGTACATCGTTTACACCGCGCTCGCCTGGAGAAACAAGGCGTTCGGTCAAGCCCTCGACTTTGTGTGGGCTTCCAAGGAGTACTCGAGCTCGAACGAGTTCGCCATTCGCGAGTCTCCCACCAGCGTCAAGATCTTCAAGAACTTCGAGAACAAGGTCGGCGGTCTCGACGTCCCCTTCGCTGCCGATGGTCTTACCGGCGGTGTCCTCCTCGGTGTTAAGGGCCAAGGTGGCATCTCCTTCTACGACTGGCGGACGGGTGGACTTGTCAGACGCATTGAGGTGGAGCCCAAGCAGGTGTACTGGAGCGAGAGCGGCGAGCTGGTTGCCCTCGCCTGCGAGGATAGCACCTACGTCCTTAGGTTCTCGAGAGAGAACTACAACGAGGCGGTCCAGGCTGGTCTTGTCGAGGACGATGGTGTTGAGGCTGCGTTTGACGTCGTTACCGACATCAGCGAGAGCATCCGCTCGGCGGAGTGGTTGGGAGATGTCCTGATCTACACCAACAGCACCAACCGTCTCAACTACTTGGTTGGCGACCAGACTTACACCATCGCCCACTTCGACAAGCCCATGTACATCTTGGGTTATCTCCAGCGTGATGGTCGCGTCTACATCACCGACAAGGACCTTAACGTTACCTCTTTCGCCCTCTCGCTCCCCGTTTTGGAGTACCAGACTCTTGTCCTCCGTGAGGATATGGAGACGGCTGCCGAGCTACTCCCAAGCATTCCTGAGGACCAGCTCAATAAGATTGCCCGCTTCCTTGAGGGACAGGGTCACAAGGAGCTCGCGCTTGAGGTGGCAACTGACGCCGAGCACAAGTTCGATTTGGCGCTATCGCTTGGTCAGCTCCACATCGCCCTCGACATTGCGCGGGAGACTGATGCGGATCACAAGTGGAAGACCCTTGGTGATGCCGGTCTCGCTGCTTGGGATGTGCCTCTTGCCACCGAGTGCTTCGTCAAGGCAAAGGATCTCGGTTCGCTGTTGCTTGTCTACAGCTCGACATCAGACCGCGAAGGTCTTGCCAAGCTCGCTGAGCAAGCTACAGAGGCAGGCGCGCACAACGTTGCCTTCAGCGCCAAGTGGCTTCTCGGTGACGTCGAGGGCTGCATTGAGATCCTCAAGAACACCAACCGTCTTTCGGAGGCTGTGCTCTTCAGCCAAACGTATAAGCCCAGTCTTACACCCGAGCTGGTGGCAGCCTGGAAGGAGAGCCTGGAGAAGCAGAAGAAGGGCCGTGTTGCCAAGGTGCTGGGCGTCCCTGGAGAGGACTCGGAGCTTTTCCCCGAGTGGGATGAGTACCTGAGGCTCGAGCAGGAAGGACCTGCCGCTGGCAATCTGATTGATATCGATGCCGAGGAGGCCCAAGAGGAGTCGCCGGCGGCAGAGGAGGCGGAAGAGGAAGTAGCTGAAGAGCAGGAAGAGGAGGAGAAGGAGGTTGAGGCAGAGGAGGAGTAGAGCGACGTTTCTGCGCCATCCAAGGAAGCGGAGAACGGACATGATTTTGCTTTGTGAAGAGAAACCAAAGCAATTACAGACATTGAGATGCTATCAAGGCGGAGGAGACGCTCCTCTTGACTGCCACGGCTTTTACTAGATATGATAGAGGTAGCATTGGTAGTGGCCGAGGCATGGTGGTTGTTGGCGGTTTCAAAAACGGGATACAGTTGGCGCGCTTGCTGGTGCCGTTGTGGCCCGTATAGTAGTCCGAGTTTTAGTTACTTTGATAATGGATGAATAGTGAACTAATGAGCACGCACTTGATGTCTCTCAACTTTCTGTTCGGGATGGGAGACGCCGACGAGCTCGGACAGCGACGTTGTGGTGTCGGTGATCATAAGTCCGTCGGGGTCTATTGATGTCCCGAAAGCTGAGACTGGCAGGGGGCACAGCGGAGTCATGAACCCTGCAGATTGGCGGACACGGCGGCCAAGGCGGGTCAGTCAGCGGGTCATCGAGGGTCACAGAGCGGCCGTCGCAGGCGTGTCGTTGGGGGACACTGGGGTGTTCGCTGGATCTCGGGCGGAGGATGGTTGGAGTCTCCAGCTTGGAAATTACCAAGCATCGACAGATCTGGGAATCGGAACCGACGCAGTAGAGGTAAGCGCTGAGACGAAACCGCACTAGGAAGATCACTTTTCTCTTTTTTTTTTCTCGTTGGCGTCAGAGGCTTTTCTCGTTTTTTTCTCGGTCTGACGTTCTCTTGCTGCTTTGCGGTCAGCGGTATTTCTTACTGGCGTTGAGCTACTGCACACTAAGAGCCTTGCTGTCTCTCTCTCTCTCTCTCTCTCTCTGTCATCCAGTTCGTCTGGTCTGCAGTCTTCATCTCTTTTGCTCTCTTTGACAAAACTCTTGTTTGGAATATCTCTTTTGGTTACCGACCTACAAACGATCTACAACCTCTTCCCGCTTCGTCCGGACGGGTTCTTTTTACTTTGATCTTAATACGATACCCCAAGAAATAATTACTAGACACCGCCTCCAACGGACAACCTCCAACGCCCGTTTCCCCAACTTTACGCATCGGACGAATCGTGCATCATCAAAGTCGGTCTGGTCCAACTGTCGCATAACGATTCCCAGGAAAAAAGACTGTTACGATACGACGCGACACAAATAAGAAGAAGAAGCAAGATTCAGGATACACTACCTAGAATATAATCACAAACAAGAACAAAATGACCGGTTCAGTCGCCGATGCCTCTGCCGCTAGCGGCACCGAAGTTGGATACCCCAATGGCCACCTTGGACATCTCAAGCCGGAAGAGCAGGAAGCGCTTGAAAGTTTCAAGACCCACCTGGCAGAAAAGGGATATTATAAGCCGGGGCCGCCGGCTTCGCATGACGAACAGACTTTGCTGTATGTTTCCTATCTCTTCCCTTGTTGGACAGGTCAAGTTCCCGGGACCAATTTGTGTTGCGCCGCGATCACGAACTGCATAGCTCTCCATGCGCCAATGCGAGGATTCGGATCGCAGGGGATTAATGGTGATGGGGGTGACAAGAACAACAACAACAACAACAAAGTGCAGAATCGAAGCGAATTGGAAAAACCGACTGACCATTGGATGCCGTACACAGACGATACTTGCGCGCTCGGAGATGGAACGTGGTTGATGCGTTCAAGCAGTTCAAGGAGACGGAGGATTGGCGCAAGGCGAACGACCTGAACGTTCTGTACGACACCATCGACTTGGAGGCGTACGAGGCCAGCAGGCGGTTGTACCCTCAGTGGACGGGTAGAAGAGATAGGAGGTTAGTACTACTAAACCTTGGCCCGATATTTCACATTTGGGAAAAGACCATGTATATGCTGACAACCCCTTCTACAAAAACAGAGGCATCCCCCTCTACCTCTTCGAGATCCGCCACCTCGACTCCAAGACCGTCACGACCTACGAAAAAGCCGCCGAAACGAACCCCTCCAAGGCCGTCACCGACGGCCAGACCTCTCCCAAGCTCCTGCGCCTCTTCGCTTTGTATGAGAACCTCACGCGCTTCGCCCAGCCCTTGTGCACCGAGCTTCCCGACCGCCCGCACGCCACCACCACACCCATCACCCTGTCCACCAACATCGTCGACGTCTCCGGCGTTTCGCTCCGCCAGTTCTGGAACCTCAAGTCGCACATGCAAGCGGCCTCGCAGCTCGCTACAGCACATTACCCGGAAACCTTGGACCGCATCTTCATCATCGGCGCGCCTTACTTTTTTAGTACGGTGTGGGGCTGGATCAAGCGCTGGTTCGATCCCATTACCGTGTCCAAGATTTTTATCTTGGGACCCTCAGAGGTGAAGGCGACGCTGGAGGAGTTTATTGATCCCAAGAATATTCCGAAGCAGTATGGTGGTGAGTTGGAGTTCACGTGGGGCGATCAGCCGAAGACGGATCCCTACATCAAGGAGACGGTGAAGTGGGAGAACGGGCTGAAGGATTTCCCCGAGGGTCCCAAGTATTGGAGGCCGACGGCTGATGGAGCGAGGATGGAGTGTGTCGCGGTGGGCAGTGAGGGGGGCAAGCAGAGGATGGTTAGTGTGGGGACTGTTGAGAGGATTTGTAATGTGAAGCAGGAGGTGGAAAAGAAGGTTAACGGGGACGCTTTGGCCGAGGAGGTTAAGGGGTTGAGTGTTGGTGATGACGAGAAGAAGGAGGTTGTTGAGACGGGGGAGGAGGCTACGGTTCCTGCGGTCTCCGCTTAGGGTTCGCGTGATATAAAAGAGGGATGGAATCTTTCTGCCTAAGTGATCTTGAGCCTGGAGTGATTGGGGGTTTTCTTTTGCATATGGAGATACCTTGGAAATTCTCTTCTCAGCTTTTGGCTATCGAGTCGGGGGCTTTTGTGTACATCTGGTTGGAAAGCATATACAACTTGTCCAAGCAAGCATAATAAATAGTATAAAGCGTTTGATGGATCGAAACATATACTCTTGAGCACAGAAAGACCCTGCAGTTCGTGATTATCTTCCCCTCTCGTATAAATAGCAGTTGATAGTTAGTCCGGCTCATCCGGAATCCCGGAAATGACTGGTAGCCGCCCTTGAACACATGGACATGTACCCCGGATTCCGGATGTTGACCACGAGGCGAGCCTGGGTCCGAAGAGTGATATCCTCCACCCACCTCCGCTGGCTACTGCAGGAACCGGAACAATATAGACAGGGATTGGGTGTCAACGACGACAAATACGTTGTCCGCTGTAGAATTTGAGTCTATTACGTGCCCTCTATAAGTCATATCGAAACCTCAAAGACAACTCTGCCTTGCTGGCATGTGTCACGTCTATGTACCCCGTCATCTGTCAAAATCCCATAATCCAGTCTACGCAATCCCCCTATTAGCCCTCCACTTCTGTATCCCCTTCTCCAGCTCCTCCCAATCCAACCCGTCCCTAATCAACTGCATCGTAACCCCCACCCTCTCCACCTCCAGATTCGGTCTCTCATCATCGAAGAACAGCATCTCCTCGTACGGTATCCCCGTCCGTCTTTGAATAACCTCAAAGTGCCTCAACTTTGTCCCCTCATAAATCTCCAGTCCACCATCAAACAACTCAATCGTCTTACGCCCCTTCTCATCCGTCACCCCCCCTCCTGACCCAGAAGAAGACCCTCCTCCCTTTGTCTTTGTCTTCTTCCCACTGTCCTCCTCCCCCTCCTCTCCATTAGCATTAGCATTAGCCCCCGCCCCTTTTGTCGTTGTCGGGCTCCGTCTAAACCCCTCCACACTAACCGGCAGTCCCCCGGGAACCCTCAACATCTTCAACATCTCCCTACACAAATCGCCCACCGGACTTTTACTCGCCACCGCCAGCTTCACGCCGGCAACCTGAAGCAGGTGCAAGATGATGGGGACGTGCTTGTAAAAAGAAAAATTCTCGCCGTTGCGGTCGCTCAAAACAGAACCGCTTAGGGCCCGGAGCGGAGGCCATGGGTGGCAGTCGCTGTAGAAGGGCCAGAGTGTGTAGTCGAGGTCGAGGACGACGAGGGAGGGGAGCGGGAGGCCGTCGGTTAGGAAGGGAGGGAGGCCGGAGTTTTGGGGGTAGGGGGTTAGGAGGTTGGTGGTGGAGTGCGAGGAGGAGGAGGAGGAGGCGGGGGCGTAGACGTTTTTGGATTTGGAGAGTTTGCGTGGCATTTTTGGGGGTATATTTTTGGTGTTGGTTAACTTGGCTTGTGATACAGGATAGCTTGAAGCAGTGACTGCGTTGGTGATGCAGGTGAGATGTTGATGTCCTGCAGCGTACGGATCACGGAACCCGCGCCGGACTGTCAGGTATGTGTTGGAAGTTCTCGGCGCAGAGGGGCGAGAGGCGATATCCGATGGGGCGTTCCCGGTAACGATAATGAGGTTTGATGAGTTTGGTTATGCTGGTCACGAGTTGCTGACAATTGCTGACTGAAGATGTTTTCGCAGGAGGTTGAGTTGGATGTATCACTGAAGTGTGCCAATGACACAAGCTGTCAGTGCCCGAATGTGTCACTGGTGTCGTCCAGTGTTCCCCGAATTCTGATGACGGAGTTGACCCCACTCGGCTTCCCCCGCATTATGGTTGGACAGCGCCGACAGGGCGGTGAAGGTAGCAGTGCTGCAGTGGCCCCGCGAGCTGACCGCGACCTGAGTAAGGCGGGGATTTGGCAGGGTTAGGGTACTACTAGGACCGGTGAGGTTTAGTCTTCTGTCTTTGGCCCCTTGGCTTCGTCAATCCGTTGCAATCGTCTTCTTCCACTTCTCCATCTTTTCCATTTCTCCAACTCCTCTCGACAACGAACAACCATGAATGTCCTCAAGCGCAATGGCCTTTCGTTCGTACCAGCCGAGTGGCTGAGCTGCGGTTCGTCTGATGATGCTGCTGCTCTCATCCGTTTTCTGCCTCTCCTGACGCCAATATCACGCTTTGTCAGACTTACTGCTACATATGTTCCAGGCATGCAATGACATCCCGTCGAACTGCCTCACCCGCCTCAATCAGCCTGAAAGTTGCAGAGTTGCTACCAGAATTGCTTCTCTGGATGAGCCTCTTGATGGCCTGACAGGGCCAATCTCGAGATTATCCGGCACCCGCCATTGGACCATCGGGCATTTCCATCATTCACAGGCTACAGCGATTCCGACATTCACCGCGTGGGAGCTGCGGGCTGTATTACACTACGTTGGCTAGCATCGTGGAGTACAGGATGTCTTGGTGGCATTGTCCGATATTCAACTGCCGTCACTGCTGGCACCGCATCTGGATTTACCCCACTGCGAGACCGATCCCCGCGTGAACACTAACAGCGCACTATGGGTACCGAAGCTGTGCTTGCTAGCTGAAGTTGTCTTCACAGAATCCATAGCACTCGGCAAGCCAAAGGGGACACAGCATTGGGACTGATCGATGATCATCGGGTGCTCCTCAGGTCTGTCCCGAGTTGGAGAAGCGTGCGCCCAGTTTAGGACAATGCCTGCCACGGGTCTCAGAGACGGCTCCCAGATTAAAGCCCGTACCTTCTTCTTATACGCACCATGAGTCCCCTCTTTGGGGTTTCACCGTCATATCTTCATCCCTTCTTCTCCAAAGACTCATTGTCAAGTTGTCAAGCTTCATCTTAACTTTCAACATCGCAGCTCAAAGTCCAGTAACCCACGACTTCATTACATAGACCGAATCCCTCCTAGACTTACATCATAACCACAGTGACATCATGGCTTCCGGACTCCCGGCCACTCCGCTTAAGAAGATCAACTTGGTGCGCATCGCCCATGTCTACTATAAGCACAAGAACATCGACGAAGCCAAGAGATTTGCCGAAGACTTCGGCTTCGCTCAGACTGCCGAGGTTGGCAAGAAGACATACTTCCGCGGTTATGGCACCGAGCCCTTCGTTATTTGCCTTGAGGCATCGAATGAGGATGAGTTCGGTGGTGCAGCCTTCGTCGTCGAATCCATGGAGGACCTGATGCAAGCAGCCAAGACACTCCCCAATGAATGCAAAGCCACCGAGATATACGACCTTGCAGATGCCCCTGGCGGTGGAAAATGTGTAACGTTCTATGACCCTGTTGACGGGTTCCCCTTCCATCTTGTCTACGGCCAGACGCCGGTAGAGGCGCGGGATGTTGACTTTCCCATTGTGCGCTTCAACTTTGTAAGTCGGGTTCTCTTACGACAATCATATGGATTGGTTCGCTAACTCGTCATGACTACCAGCCCAACGAGAAGAACCGCGGAGTCAACGAGTTCCAACGCTTCAAGAAGCGGCCAGCACCGGTACATAAGCTGGGCCACTTTGGCATGTGTGTAACCGACTTTGCCACGTGCTACGACTTCTACACCAAATACTTCAACTTCTTCCCTAGTGAGGTACGTATGTTAGCGTTTGTTCGATCTCGAACTTAAGATTAACACATACCTAGATTGTCCACAACGATGAAGGTGTCAACAAGACTGTCTTCTTCAGACTCAACCGCGGAAACGACCTTGTAGACCACCACTGCTTCTTCTTCTTTGAAGGTCCAAAGATGCACGTCCACCACTCGTCCTTCGAGACGCACGACTTCGATACCCAGGTGCTCGGTCACGACTGGCTTCGTCATCAAGGCTACAAGAACTGTTGGGGTGTTGGACGACACGTAATGGGTAGCCAGATCTTCGATTACTGGTTCGACCCATCCGGCTTTATTCTCGAGCACTACGTGGATGGTGATCTCCTCGACATGAGGGAGCCCACACATAATACCAAGGCGGCTCCCGACAACCTACACGTTTGGGGTAAGTCACACGATGATGTGCCCGCAAGGATTGATGGAAACTGACTATTTCTAGGCCCTGAGGTCCCAGCCACTTTCCTGCAATGAACGACTTGGGTTAATGCAGGCCATGGAGGTAAACCAGGCTAAGGCTCTCCGACGTTGTTTGTCTTTGTACACTAGTCAAGTCCTCAGGCCTCTAAGTGTCAACTGACATATGGTGAACAAGCTTGTCAAACACTACGCATCTGAAATACTCCGTATAGGTATCCACTAGGACGACTTATATGCCTGAAACTTAACCACGAAGATCCATTTCGCTAGTGCATGTCTCGGGCGGGTTCCCAACGGAACGGAGCGAGACGCCCACACGTGTAGTTGCGGAGGAACAGGGGACCTTGTGGTCACGAGTCACAATATCTAAGATCAGGCCATGATTGATTAAGACACCACATTGAGTTCGAGGCGCCAGTTCAAGGAATATCCGCCAAGAAGCGCAGTTGCGAACTACGGGTTACTAACATACAACGATGATGCGGAAGGTCGTCCCTGAAACAAGATCTGCACCGGGGATCAGGGACAGAACAACGAAAAACAAACGTTCCAGAATTAGCATCCATCCCATCACTTCAAAGCAAACACACGCCTGACCTCAAGGAAAAGCTCAATCAACAAAACACGCGAAAGGAAAAAGGAAACGAGAAAGACATGAAACCAGAACAATACCTCCAAACTAGCCTCTACTCCGTCATCTGTGCCATAACCCTTTTTCAAGTCCTTCCTCTGTGCTCTCGTCACAGCACTTAGTCACAAGATTCGCGAACCAACAAAAAAACCCGATTCCACAACACCAACAACGAAAAATTCCACCCTATGCCTTCCCGTCTCAGTGTTTCTGTTTCTCGTGTGCTGTGAGGCTTTTCTTCAGAGTATATGTCGCCGGGCACAGTCTGCACTTGAATGGCTTCGGAGGGGCAGGCAACCCAGCAGCCATAGCCTCATTGTATCGGTGCGTGTATGACTCGCAATTCGAGATACTACTGGGTGATGTGAGTGATGAGATTGACATTATGTTTGCGTCAATCGTAGGATCTTCTCCAAAATCCCCATCCCCGACTGGGTGTTTTACTCGCCTGAGATGCGAACCATCTGGAAGGATGGGAATTTTTTGATCACTGTGTAAGTCCAGGTCCATTCATTTCCGTTTCGCTTCTCGGCTCCCTACCTATCCATGCCTCACTCTGACTTCCTCTATCACACAGCTACAACGACATCCTCTCCTTCAAAAAGGAGCTCGCCACCAACTCCCTCATCAACATCATCCCAGTCCTCTACTTCTCCGACATCCCCTGGGACGAAGTCATGCCCACCATCGGGGACAACATCGAAGCGGCCGCGCAGCGGATAGACGATGCGACGGAGAAGTTGATCGAGATGACTCAAGACAATTCGGAGCTTAAGAAGGCCGTGGTCCAGTTCATTGACGGGATCAAGATCAATATCGCGGGGAATATTGGATATTCGTGAGTGTTGCGCTCCATTCGATTGCTTGCTTGCTTGCTGAAAGGGGAAATTTTTTGCTAACCGAATGAATGATGAACTGAATGGCAGGATTGGTACGAAGAGGTATAGCTCGCTTTTCAAGAACTTGGATGAGGATGGGACCCTTGTGATTCACTTGTGAGGAAGGCGGGTATTGCTTCTTGTGGTGTTGGGATGCAAGTATGCACTTCGGGGGTCTTTTTCTTCGAGTATCATCAGGAGGCGAAACTTCAGATATGAAGAGTTGTGGACATGCACCACGATAGATAAATAGAGAAAGTAAATAGAACGACGAAATATTCTTGCTGAAAACGAACACCGTCCTGACTCGGGACCATGAGGCGATCCAATGAATCGAGAAATGGTTATGAAAAGGTGAAAGGGAAAAAAAAAGAGAAAAAGAACAAAAATGGAAAGTAGGAAGGCAGCCCAAGCTATCGAACAAAAATTACGAAAAAAAGAAGTTTTTGATGGTCATCGTGCGACGTGGGCCTGATTCGAACAGACGCTCCCGAAGGAACAAGATTTCTAGTCTTGCGCATTAGACCACTCTGCCACCACGCCTTGTGTTGTTAAAGATCCGCTTTTTATTAGGGTCTATATAAAGAAGAGCACAATACTGCTCACCTTCACCACACCTCTTTTCATCACATTATCGATTTCAAAATGCATCGTTATTTGTTACATTACCATTAAAAGACCCGTATATTCTTTGGTGTAAAGAAGAACTGCACCTAATAATAACAGATGATGAGTGAACAGGAGGATGAGTGCTCAATAACTGCTGCCTGGTTAGTAGCTTTGCCCAGGTGTACCTATTGGAATTAGGCATTACCGGGGTGACATTCTAGCATCGTTTTTGAACTGCAATGGGCCGAACCGCTCCCGTCGCTACTTAAAGCTTGTCACATGCCTTATCTCTAGTATAAGTTCTTACCTGCGTCATCTCCTCGACACTCCACGGATCGCTGCGTGTGAATTTCACCTCAGAAGGTTTTTCGTCCTCAGTTCCGAAAAACAAACCCCGCTAAGCCAATCGTCGTCTGGTAATTGTGAGTTTAGATCAGACAAGGCAGGCTCCCTATACTACTCCGGACTGCCAGGTGAAATCCCTTGATCGCATCGCACCACTGCCAGACAATCGGGAGTGCTAACGAACGGACATATTGGTTGATTGCATCAGGTACCGTGCCTCCAACAACAACAACAACCAAAAAGACCACGACAAAGGACGCAGCGTAGCAGCATGGCCACAACTTTCCACCTCTTCCCTCATCTCGCATGGGAGCTCCGTGCTCGGATATGGGAGCTCACTGTCGAGCCTCGCACCGTCAAGATCGAGTTCACACGCAAGAAGACCTCGATCATCGAATACGTGTATCCACAGCCAATACAAGTGAGAGTCCAGCCAGAGAGGTTCCAGGAGGGAGTCCCCATAGCCAAGAATCGATGGAGCCGGCACTTGCGGTCACCTACCCCAGTGCCAGCACCAATACAAACCTGCCGAGAAGCTCACAATCTCGGGTTATACAAGAAGGCCTTCTCCGAGCTCGAAAGTCTACCGGAAGGCGGGGAGAGCCGCTATGTATGGCTGAATTTTGGAAACGATATGATCAATTTCGGGAACCAGCCTTTGCCCGGGAATTTACGGCCTGTTGCAGCCTCAATCCAAAGGCTTAAACTCAAATACAATGCCAATGAATGGATGGTTGAGGACGTTTGCGTTTTCCCCTTGATGCCTTCGAAAACTTGAGGGAGGTCCATATAGTTTGTTGGGATGGCTTTTACCATTGGGCAGTTAATGGGTGTTGGAGTGAGACCCATTGGCCTTGCGGCAAAGAAAATATTTTCTTTTCTGAACCAGGCGATGCTCGGATGATAACAGGCATTGAGCTGGAAGAGGGAACCTGGGAGACAAGTTTTGGGGGAGAGTTACTGAAGAGGCCCGTTCGGAACCAAGGGCAGTGTAGTAGCTAGAACGTGATACTAACTACGTTATCGCAGAATTCCATTAGCCACCAACGTCAGCAACAGGGGTATAAGAAGGCAATGATGGGATGCGCTTCTCACCATCTGCGGTCGCCCATGAAGTGAGAACCGTGTCGTTCTTCACGAGGTCATGAACCATCAAGGTTCACTGCAACTTTAAAAGACATATGGGCAATGGCTTGTGCAGTAAGCCTATAGAGTATCCTCAGCAAACTGGATATGGAAGTACTCGGCATCGGATATCGAATCGCATAGCAGCCTTGTGCGACATACGATACCCGTTCGGATAATTGTCCGTAGCTTGTGACCCATCTACGCACTTCAGCCTCAACGCCTCAGACCTGACAAGAGATCTTGTCATCTGGAACACCGCATGAATCAATGACTTTTAGCAATCGGTCTCTGCGTTCGGCTAGGTAGACGGCATCCCCACTCGATACGAACTTATTAGGCTGCCATAGTTGCCAACTTCTTATATCGATCATTCTCTGAACTTCCAAGGACAGCCTTCGAGGGCTCTTTCTGTCTCAGCATCGGGACAGATGCCGCCTGTGGTTTCTATACCGATGGTTCGGCGCTGGATTTGACTCGGAGATATTGACGTCTGCCAACTTTTCGGAGGAGACTGAGTGAACGAGGCCCAAGACTATCACCACCGTTGCGGTTGGCTGCCGAGACTTATCGGCCAACACCGAGATATTGGCCCAGAAGGGTAACAACATGGCCGGCCGATGGCTTGCAAGCATCAAAATCCCCGATTGCCATTCCTGTATTACATACCTCGATACTCGTTCACCGGGACCTAACCCGATGAGCCATGATGCCGAATTGTTGGCGTAGCGGAGTTCATCGCGGGGGTAGAAACAAGGTCGATAACACCCGTGAATGGAAATTGCGCCTCGCTCACGGCGCTGTTCCGAAAAAGGATGAAGAGGTACGTTGGCTGTGATGGTTTGCGATGGTGTGTGTCAACGCCTAGTGATACTGGTGAACCAACTCCCATCCAAATGACAAAGCAAGGGATATAAGAAGGAATGGGCATCACCAACAGCAAAACGACGACCAACACGAAGCCGTAGCTCGATTAGCAGCCTTATACCTCGACCAAAAAGCCAAAGTTGTCGTACTGTAACCTCGTCGCAAAATGCCACAGGCTCCTTTCTTCGCGTTGCTGCTTGCAGCCGCTGTACCGGCCGTTTTGGCGGACGGTCCCCCGGAAACGATGGGCGAAAAGTTCGGCGGCCTCAGCGTCTTAGATTCGCCCGGCGGGCTTCAAAGTTTGACCCCGACACCCTACACCAAGAGTCAATGGCCTTGGGGTACTGTACCCAAGCTGTGCTATGACACGGCTGTCAACAACAAGTACTGCAACCCGTACGATCTCGAAGTGTACGATGTCACATACTCGGATGTACGTAAAAGATTTTCCTCGGATTCAGGATCTGTGCTTACCTAGAACTTGGCAATAGTGCCCCATTCCCACCACGGTCTGCCGATGCAACAACTCGCCCATGACCATCGACACCATTGCGCAGCGTGTCGGCCAGCTCCCCGTCAAGGCTCGCCAGTGGAATGGCTACGTCTCCAGCTTTGCGGGAGACTTCTGCTCAGCCTACAGCGACAGCTTCCACAACTACTTCTTTGGCGACTGCGGCAACATCGAGTCCGTGTTCTTCCATGAACTCAGCCACAACCTTGACCGTCACGTTGCCGGGGCGTCGATCAACGATTGGTACTCCCTTTCGCAGAACTGGAAGGATACCGTTACCAAGGGAACCTGCGTCGCAGACCACTACTCTAAGGCCAGCTGGCTCGAGGCATATGCCCAGGTGGGAGTCATGGCTGGATACCATGCTACGGTACAGTCCATCTATAACCAGAATGTCAGCTGTATGGTCGATCAGGTCAAAAAGGTGGTTGGACAGTTGGATAGTCTCTGGCGTAAGAAGCCTGGACAGATGTGTGACCGTTACTGGATCAAGGAGTAAGTCTTTTCAACATTCCCTCTTTGCTTGATGACCCTGTGCTGACCAGAATGCAAACAGTACTACGGTGTGCATGGGGCCTGATGCAGAGGCCAGTGGCAACTGTCCAGCATTCCGTGCTGCTGGTGCGGCGGAGGTTGATGGTGTAACCCTAGTGAAGGTTCCAGTGTTGCCGGACGAGGACGCCGTGGTCAAGGAGCTTAAGCACCACGCTGAGGTCGCGGCCGGCATTTCTCCCGGAAGGCCGGCGGCCGAGAAGAAGACCAAGGGTAAGAAGGGCACCAAGTTCAGGGCCTGAAGTGGGAATGACTGTGATTCAGTGAGGTGCGAGTGACGACGAGGCTTGTGCCGTGAGTTCGGATTTTTGAGAAGTTGCAAGACTTTGGTTATGCGCGACGTCATCGGACGGTTTCCTTTGGGATGTTGACCGTTTTTTCTGGATAGTCGAAACATCATAGACTGTGCCTTTTGATAGACTAATAACCGATTTGCTTTGTTATCGCTTGTGAGGTAGTCGGCAGATTTGTGAAGAGTAGATGTGAGATGCCCACTTGCTCCGAATGAATAACAAAGAAGGAAGTTTTGATCCAGGCCACCGACATCCAAAGGAAGGAATGATTCGATCCATGTACCTTGACGGCTCAACCATCGATCTGATCTGCATTTCCCACTCTGGATTTCCAGACGACGGGTTATGAAAAGAAGATCGAAGCCCATCGAATCTTTGAGCACGTCGTCTTTCCCTCCCTCATATCCGGATAGTGTAGCCATGGACGAGCCCTTCAAGTCTTCGTTCTGGAGCGGTTGCTCGACCAGTTGTAACCTAACTGCCTGGTCTCAACTATCCGAGAAATGGTATCGAGATTGGCAAATGATTCCACCCGCGACTTTCCCATCACTTCGCCTGTCAGGCAATTTCACAACACCAAACCCACCCGCGTTCGCCTTTGCTGGTTTCGCGTCGACATGCCTATACCAACCTCAGATGATCGATTACGAGGTGGCTGGGCGGAAATGGAAGCTCCCGAAAAACACAAACATCATAAACAAACAAAGTGATGCGGATCGCCGTGGACTTGGAAGTGCTTCTTGTCATTCCAGTCTGTTACGAATCGAATGAAAGACTGCAAACAAAATAAAAGAAGTGATGACGAGCTGATGTTTGGAGTTTTCTTTGGCTGAAAGATATGGGGCTGACAGGGACGGCGATGTCGCTGTGGGGCTGATGTGGGGCTCAGGGAGCTTATTCCCCGCGCCGATCCATCGCGATGACGCTTACACTAGACTAGTGCAGGGCTGCAGGGGTATCCTGACCACTCACAACGGGCGCTCTGACCCCGCTGGAGCTGCCGAAAGCAAAAAGGCTTGGCACCTCCAAATCGACCCGAGTTGTTGACATCTCCAATTTCTGCAGGGAGCTCCTGCCTCGACTGCCGCGCGAGATGGACAGATTGGGATCGATGAAACGGATGGGAATTTGTACCTGGCGATGGCGTTTCAAACACAGTCATTGACCAGAAAGCTGCTGCAATTTGCCGTCTGATGATCGACCATCTGCAGTTTGGCATCATGTTGACATCACCATCTTTCCCGATTTCTGCGGGATGCAAAGGGACAGATGAGATGAAAGCAAACACTCAGAATGGCGGATGGAGCCTCATCATACAACCTGATATCACAGATTCACAACAGTCAAGTTGCTGGTTTACGTCAGTTATTTTCGTGTATATGAGGACCTCTTCTCCTCCTCTCAATCGAACAATATCCTCTCCTCCATCAAGCAATTCATCAACAGAGAGCAAAAGCTACTTAACAACTCCATCAGACAACTATCACCAAAACAAACTCCCCAAGCACTCTACATAACACCATCAAAATGGCTGGCACTGGTAACGACAACCCCGGCAACTTCGCCAACCGGTACGTTTCCCGTCATCCATCTACTCGTCCTCACCCTCAACACACTTTTGCTAACACAATCTCATTTCTTCAGCCCCAAGGAAGAAGTCCAGGCCATCGCCTCCAAGGGCGGCCAAGCCAGCCACGGCGCCGGCAACGCAAGCAACAACCCCAGCAACTTCGCCAACCGCCCGCACGAGGAGGTTCAGGCCATCGCCTCTAAGGGAGGTCAGGCCAGCCACAGCGGTGGTTTCGCCAGCATGGACCCCGAGAAGCAAGTACGTTATCTATTTTCCCTCCCTCTCTACAGTGAACCGATATCGAATGAGTGAGTGAGCTCTGACTGACATCTGAACCTCCCAAAAAAACAGCGCGAGATTGCTTCCATGGGCGGAAAGGCCTCCAGCGGCAGCTTCGAGCCCGGCTCCGAGAAGGCCCGCGAGGCCGGTCGTAAGGGCGGCAAGGCTTCTGGCGGCACTGGTGCCGATGATGATGAGTAAATAACCCATTACTGCGACTACTATCATCATCTGATATGATTTGGCGCAACGGGATACGACTTGATGACTCTCTCCCTGGATGACGGGAGCTGTAACAATAGTTTGGGATGACACGGGATTGGAATTGGGATCTGTTTGGCTGGCTGGCGTGAGAAGGCGCACTCAGGTAATCTTGCTTATCTCGGTTACCATATCCTTTTTTTTGACAATTGAATGCTTTGACATTTTGTCAAAAACACTTTTTCATTGTCATCTCGTGAAGTAAAAATTCCCATGTGACACCTGCTCATCTTGAATGCTTCTTCTAATTCATACATCGCAAATCTAAGTAATCAACTCCAAAACCCATTCTCCTCCAAAAACCCCTCCACAGCCACCCACGGCACCGCCCTCTTCACCAACGGCTCCTCCGGGTTCCAATCCACATGAACTCCCACCAACACCCCGGAATCCCGCTCAAAGACCGGCCCGCCGCTATACCCCCAGTACGTCCAGCAATCATGCTGCATCGCACCCGTATCAGAGTTATCCTGCGGGTTGTCCACCTTGTCTGGCGCAATCCCGAGGTATCGCCCTGACGATAGTTGCAAGACTCGACGGTGCTCCGACCCGTATGCCTTGATGCCCGGCGGATCGTCTGGGTGTTCATCGGCTGGGTGGCCGATTGCTACTAAGGGGGTGTTGAGGGGTGGTTCTTTCCAGGGCTTACCTGATCCGGATCCAGGTCGGGGTAGTTTAACACAGGGGAAGCTCCCTATCCGTTTCCCTTTTCTGGAGGAACTCATCTTACCACCCTCCGGCTGGAGTTGAGCATGCGTAACCTTCAAAAGCGCCAAATCCCTTCCCAAATCCCACGCTATACACCTCGCCCCCACAATCCTTGACCTTAACCTTGATCTTGACCATGACGTTGACCTCTCCGACCCTCTGCGCCCGCGCTTCGCTCCCGAATCCTCCTCCCCATCCTCCCCATCCTCCTCCTTCTCCCCAACCTTCCACCACCCCCACTGACCACCCCCATCCTCACCCTCCTCTTCTGACACGGGCATAACCAACCAAAACACCCTCCCCACCGCCTCCACCCCCGTCTCAGCCACACAATGCGCCGCCGTCAACAACAATCCATCCTCCCTAATACAAAACGCCGTTCCAGCTTCGGATTGCGCAAACGCTAGCGTGGCGTCTACCGTGGTTGCCTTGTGTCGGCGGAAGGAGCGGGGGATGAGCAGAGGTTCGTATTGCGAGAGGTGGGCAGCTTTTTTTAGGAGGAGGGCGTGGGATGTAGGGGAGACACGGGTGTGTTCGGAGGTGATGGATGAGAGAGAGGAAGGGAGAGGGGTGAGGCCGCGGGTACGGAGGGTGAGTTTGCGGGTGCGGGAGGGGTGGGATGGGGAGATGTGGTGGGGGGGCGTGGTTTTGGGGGTTGGAGGTTTGCGAGGGGTTGGAGAGAGCGGAGAGTGGGTGGACGTACTATTGTGGTTGAAGGTTTGTTTGGTTGTTGGAGAGGTTGAGTCTAGGTTAGAGGTGGTGTTGGTGTTGGCGATACCGACTCTAGGTCGGTATGACCGTGGTAGGCGGCATTGTTTCGGCTTTTTCTTCGGGGTTGGTTGTTTGGCGATGGTGGTGATGCTTTTTAGTAACTCGTCGGTACATCGCTTGGTTCCTCGAGTAACTACCTCTGCCTGACCGGCACATGACCAGGCTTTCATCATTGTGTACTGTTACTGATAAGGCACTGAATTCTGCGACGGGATTTCATGAGCTGCATCGGTTATCCTAGGACCATGCTGTAGCACAGGAGACTTTCTAGGAAAACCACCAAAATAAGGAAATAGGCCGTTATTTACGGAAGGACTCATCCACTAAAGAAGGAGAAAAAGCATCGAGGATGGCAGGATAGACAATGATCATTGTAAAGATCTTGAGTGTATCACTTGATACCCATTTGCTCTTGTAGGGTTGACTGAGCCTTTCCTTTCATTAAAGTCATTGTCCCGTTCCATAACCTTGTTCCTTTCTTCAATTCTGGCCTATTCCTTTCAACTAAAATGACCAGTCGACAAAGAAAGCCACGGAAAGTGACCTCGAAGCGAAGTATTCTTAGACGCTTTTGATGAGTCTTTGTCCGGAAGCTCACGGAGGCAGTTCCGGCAACCCCCCTCTGCGTGAGGGTATCCTTGACTTCAAAAACAAGATCCCCCAGGTGATGAAGCCAACGCGGGTAACAGGAGGCAAATGTTAGAGTGTAGTTCTTCCTCCTTTGGTGTATGAGAGGAGTGGATAGAAGAAAGTCGAAGCCTCCTTCCTGTTTGCGCCTCAGCAATGGATGGAATAACGGTCTCCGTCGATAGTATCTCTGAGGAAGGGTCGTCCTTCATCACTCGATAATGGTTGCCCCGTGTGTTCGTTCCCAACTCTGCTTCGACATCCTCGGGGTTCATACCAGCACATGTTTGGAGAATGTGCTGCCCGAGGCACCATGGACGCTTTTGGCCATGATTATCGGAGCTTGCAAGCGCAGGTTTTGACTTCTTTGAGGGCAATGCACCGGGGTCTTGACCTACACCCCGTGAAGCTGGCCCGATATCCCGGTTGAGATCCGTTACCGATCGATGAGCGGGTAAGTTTTTCTTGGCAGACGTTTCAAACCTTATCGGTAGTTGAAGGGCGCGGTACCAGAACTTTAAATCCTCAACTGCGTCAAATAAAGCACCGAAGAGCGGAAGCGCGCCAATCACTGTTCTTAACAAAAGGTCAAGGCCCCAGATCTTCCACCACTTGCCTGCTGCGAGCATGTGAGGGCGTGTTCGGCGCACCCGTAAATGGCTTCTCGGAAATGTCTTGGCAGGTGGGAAGTACAAAAGGTCGCATTTCAGAAAGGCACTTCCGCACCTCGAAGGTCCTGAACGGAAATGACTTTCTGGAAATTTGGCCCGCCAAGACTTTTTTGGCCTAACCACACAACGCGCATCAAGAATAGTGGAGTATGTCGATTGCCAAGCCATTTCCAGGTCCAACGAGAGCCTGGAAATGGCGAGAAATTGTTAGAGGATACACCGGGCGAGTGACTTAGGCCAGGAATTAACCCACCAGATTTCCATTTCCAAGCCCATTTACGGGTGCGCCGAACACGCCCTGAGGAGAGTTCAACGGGAAGTCCGGGGAAATATCCCTTTGGTAAGGTAGTATGGTAACGTCTCGTGTCCCAAATAGGCAATTTCTTCGGACAGCTCCGAGCGAGTGGTTCTTCTTGGCACCTCGAACAGGGGGGAGGCAAGGCATCGCGAGGAGCCTCAAACAACCCCTGGTAAGGTAGTATGGTAACGTCTCGTGTCCCAAATAGGCAATTTCTTCGTAAAGCTCCGAGCGAGCGGTTCTTCTTGGCACCTCTAACAGGGAGGAGGCAAGGCATCGCGAGGAGCCTCAAACAACCCCTGGTTGTCATTCGTGCGCGTAGGTCAGGTGTTGTTTACCTCCTGAACAACAATCCAAATTTCGGCAGTTGTTGCTTCAACTCGATGAGTGAGGTTTGGTCGGAGAGGTCGCCGGAACTCGTTGGTATAAAGACGTCAGCGATGGCCTGTGTCTGAAGTCAAGGAATCAGCCAGTTCACAACAAAACCGGACTTAGCTAACACCAGACACCCACGATGAGAGCCTCCGCCTACTTCTCCTGGGCCTTCCTGCTGTCGCCCATCTGGGCCGCTCCAGTCTCGGAGCCCACGAACCAATGTCTCACCAGGCAAAGCACCAGCTTCACTGACTACGCCTATGTTTACGTGAGTCGGCCTTTTCTGCAGTACCTTGTGCCTTAGAAAAGGCGAAGTCCAAGAACTGACAATCACCCAGTTCACAGGCGAAGGCTTCTCCAACGGCGAGCAGGTCTATATGGCTGTCAGCAACAACAATGATCCCAACCAATGGACAACGCTCAAGAATGGTCAACCCTATCTGACCACCAACGTCGGTACCAAGGGCATTCGCGACCCTTCATTGATCGTTGCTCCGGATAGAAGCAAGTTTTGGATCATTGCCACGGTACGTTTCTCCCCAGCCTAAGCAAAACCGACAGCCACTGACACTCTGTACCAGGACCTCAAAGTCAACGGTCTCCCAGGCGGCTGGTCCAACACTGACATGACAACCAAGGGCTCCAAGTCCATCGTCGTCTGGGAGTCCACCGACCTCCGCAACTGGTCTGGCCCCCGGCTCGCCAAGGTGTCCCCCGACAATGCGGGCATGACCTGGGCGCCCGATGCCATCTGGGACCCTGCGCGTAACGCCTTCATGGTGTACTGGACTTCGAACGTCGTCTCCACCGCCAACGGGATCACGGCCGGGTGGAAGATCCTCCGATGCTATACCAATGACTTTGTGACCTTCACCAAGCCGGAACAGTACATCGTAGGGTACGGCATGGATAACACCATCATTGCCGGCGACAACGGAGTGTTCTATATGATCAGCAAGAACGGACCGAACGAGTTGATCCAGCAGAACGTGGCGTACAACGGACTGTCGGGAGGATGGCAGAAGGTCTCGGAGAACATTGGACAGGGCTCTTTGCCGGCTGGCGAGGGACCGTTGATCTTCAGGGACAACAAGGACAGCAACAAGGTGCGTGCGCTCAGCTATACTCGTCTGTTGACATGTTGAATGTTCCGTTGGTCGTGCTGACTTGTTGTCGTTTAACAGTGGCATCTCTGGATCGACAACAACACCAAGGGAACCGGGTATATGCCGTTCGAGACATCCAACATTGCCGGCGGTCAGTGGTCCAAGACGCAGAGCTACAAGCTCCCGGCCAACCCACGCCACGGATACGTGATTCCCATGTAAGTTTCGCTTGATCTGTGACAGAGAGAGTCATGGTAGCTGACCAAAGCCATCTTCGATGTAGCACCGCCGCCGAAAGAAGTGCCTTGGCCTCCTAAGTCCGAACCAACCGCCAGATCGTACATGGTTCGTGTAAGTAAGGTCTGGTAAAAAGGCTTGGTATGGACGAGCACAAGAGGTTGTACGGTTTGGGATTGTTGTATCTGATGACCTTTTGGTGATATTGCGTCCGACTCCGAGTAAATTGGAAATGTCATAGTCGAGTAGCCGTAGCCAAACAAAGTGGAAGCATCACCATATCGCCGAGTGTTGTTGGTTCCAGATGATATTTTGGGCCATATATCGGCCAGCTGAGCTCGTCTGTAACGCTGCCTGGTGTCCTTTGGCTGACATGGGCGTTGACGATCTCGATGTCGAGTTGTTGTAAAGGAAACAAAATGATGTGTCAGCGTCTTCACCTCCAGAATTCCAGATTTCCCCGCAAATCCCAGGAGATGCAGATGGACCATTGCGGGTCAAGCGCAACCAATGACCACCGGTCATGCAACCCTGTGACCAATCAGCAGCCCATAATTACTGAGCCCAGTTCCGGGATCAACCGACTCCTCGCTGTCAGTTGCGAACCCTGCTGGATAGCATCTGAATAGTGGCCGTATATCTGCTAGCAAACTGCCAATATCTGGTGAGAAATAGGGGTATGCACTAACACTTACACTCTAGGGCCTCCAGCCGAGGAACATCACATTCAACCACGAGGGCAGGCAGGAACGAGGTTGAGACATTCCTTCAGAAAGTCGGTCGGTCGGCTTTGGACGGCAGGAGATTCGCTTGTTGTCGCTTGCCTGGCTACCAAAAGATCCTTCCGTCCGCCGCCCATTCCGATCCTTTGCGATCGCTCTTGACCACCATTCGTGCATTTTCTCCTCTTGCTTGTCGCTTTCGCTTCCCAACCCGGCCTTCGTCATACCTCAACTCCCTCTCAGCTCTGCACTCTTTTGTCTGCGATACTCAGCTTTCTGCACTTTAATATCTAATTCACCCCTTGCGCCGTTGGAGGTTCAATGACCGCGAATCAGCCCTTTGATACCAGCGCGTCAAGCGATTGAACATCATCCGTCGAACCGAAATAGACTAGCATCGCGAGAACCTTGCTGTCCACCACCTACTGCAGCCATCATCGACACTTCCAAGTTCTACCACCACCATTACAAGCAGTAAAGCGACAAACCCCCAACTTTTTATCGCCCAACTCCAACTCCCAAGACGCTCAAAAGGGCAACTCTGCGGGGATCGTTCCATCCAAGCCAAGCCCACCGCACCGCACGGCGCAACCTGGGCTCCAAGGCCAAGGGCTCGGACACCACGACCGACGTCAGGAATTACATAAAAAGGGCAGGTCAAGAGGAGGACATACCCAGCAAGGTCCAAGAACCCGAAAGGGCTTGCAACGTGCAGGGCGTCCTGCATCGACAACTCGTCGCCGTTTTCTGGCCAGACCAACACATCCTGCCGCATCTCGGGCCTCTGGTTCGCCCGTCCAGCAATCGTTTCCGATAGCAGCCGCCTCGCTTCCCACAAACACAAACCCCAAAACCGTGATATTCTAGGGACACAACATATCCCTCACCTCCAAAACCTCATACCCGCCGTTTAGACACAACATTCAGGAGTCGTACCAGCGTCGACCTGGTTCCGAATTCGAATGCCATCCACCATGCCATCCCAACGTCCCTTTTTCCTGTCTACCTTCTTCGCCGCCTTCCGCCAACAACCACCTTCTTCGCTCTACAATGGTCAACAGCCCAACAAGAATGCCACAGCGACGGCGCCAGGCGGCGCGACTGCCCAAGCGAACTCCACGAACTCCCCTGGCACTGTAGCGACGCCGCGCACAATCACTACATCCACGAGCAATCAAGCATCATCGTCGAGCTCTCCGTCTGGGCGCGAAGGTGGTGTCATGGGACAACTTCCTCTATCACCGCGCTCGCATCACTCGGGCATTCCCATTCCAGAAGGCAACCGACATCATCGTCATCACCATCACAACAGTAGGAGGAGAGGGAGCGACAGCAGCAGCGAGGGCTTCCGCGAGGTGTCCGGCGCAGAAAAACTATACATCGGCGGAAGGACAGCAACAGGCGAGGAGAAGTTCTTTAAACTGGGGGTAGTAAGAAGGATTAGGAGTGGGGATAGGTTGAGTTTGGATCGATTGAGTCTTTGAAACAGAAAAGATGAGGGTGATGACGTCTTGTTCACACCAGTAAAAGCCTCCATTGCCTTTCTTGGATAGCGCCATATCAGAACATTTTTTTTGCGACAGGAGAAAAAGCAACAACAAAATACGACAATACACACACACATAGCGACACGGACACAGCATGGACATATGGGATAGACCTCGTCGAAACAGTACACTGCAGGGTGGTCAGGACGTCTCAACAGAATGTTGTCAAAGGGGGCGTCAATGGTTTCTTGTTTTAATCAGATATTCAAAGTTGGCGTTAGGTGAATGGGCAAAGGAAAACATCATACTTGGGAATCGGGGTTCGGCTACGATAATACATTACATTATACTATCAGCGATCAAAATGCTATCGGCGTGTATGAACATTTTGTATTCGAACCATTCATCAAAATATCGTTCTGAGGGTGGTACATCATGATCTCACCGGAATCAGGTTCACAAGGGCGCTTCGTTCATACATCGGATGAGACGGGAGATACACCAGTGACGGTGCGCCGCCTGCCGCTCCTGCCGCTCCTTCCTCTTGCCTCCTACATCCAATCTTCCATCCCAACCTGCCACTCCAGCCAGTCCCAACTGGGCTATATAAGCTCCGTTCACTCGCCACCTTTCCGTGGCTCGTTGGTGTAATGGATAACATACCTGGCGTGGAATGATTTCACGTCTGCGTACGCGTCTCAGAGGAAGATATCGGTTCGAATCCGGTACGGGCCACACTTTTTTTCTCCTTTTTGTCTCAACGAGGATGACCTACACGTTTTCGGCATTCACTATCTGTGATCGCATTTGCATTGCAGCTGATCTAATGATAGCAGATACATCTTATAAGTTCCATGGTCCATACAAAGTGAAGGGAAAATGAACAAGAAAAAGATAAGATAACCTAATCACCACATAAACCTCTGCACCCTCCCCTCATCCAACATCTCCCCACCGGGCGTCTTCCAGTAAAAAGGCTTGAATAAGAACATGTACATTGTTCCGACGTTGATGGCTAGGAACCAGAGAGTTTCCAGAGTCAGGGTTAAGTCGGTTCTGTGGAGGATATTCCAGAGGAGCCCCTTTTCGTTTCCGTTTTTGTCTTGTTGTTGTTCCGCCGCAGTAGCAGTAGTAGTGTCATTACCACTACCGTTGCCGCTCTTGTTGGAAGAAGATGATGAAGAACCCGAAGAGGATGCTTCCCCTCCAAGAGAAGGCACCGGCATAGCAGGCACCAACAACCGATAAAACACCCACGGCAAGATAAAGTACCTCGGCTCAACCAGGGGCGCAGTGACAAGGGACAGGGCAGTGGTCAAAAGCCAAAGAAGAACGGTGGAGGTACGAGGGGAGGAAGTGGCGGGGCTGGGTTGGGAAGAGGAGAGAGAGAGGGTTGTGAAGGACCCGATGAGCCATTGTTCCTCTTTCTTGTCCTTCTTTTGTCCGTTATTTGCGGTCGTTTTCGAACCGCTCTCATCGCCTGCCGTCTCATCGTCGATGCAGCGATTAACGAACCTCTGCCTCGCCAACCCCAATTCCTGACTAGCAAACGGCGAAGCAGAAAACTCATCCCTCCACCTCATCTTATTGTCGGTGATCTTCAGGCCCATCTCGCCGATAAAGTCTCGCGAAGGGGGGTTGTTCCCCTCGAGCCGCTTCCAGACGAGCCAGCGCGATAAAGTGTAGGCGGCCACTAGGGCGAGGCGGAGGGTGGAGGAGCGGAGAATGGTGTACCGAAAGATGTAGAACATGTAGTGCCGGTTGTCGGCGAGGGTGAAGGGGTGGATGATGGTGTTGCAGTGGATGATGGCGGCGGAGAGGAGGATGGTGGCGAGGAGGTAGAATGGGTAGTAGAGTTTGCGGGAGAGGAGGAAGTAGAGGATGTTTAGGAGGGGGGATCCTGGGCCTGATGATTTTGTGTTGGAGGAGGAGGAGGAGGAGGAGGAGGCGGGAGTTGGGCCTGATATTTGGGGTGGTTCGGTTGTTGAGGATTTCTCGGATTTGATTGATGGTTTGGTAGATCTCAGTGAAGAGAGGCCTGGGTTGTTGGTGGTTGTGTGTGAGGGTGTGGTAGATTTGGTGCGAGTGGTGAGACTTGCGACGGTAGAAAGAATGGGGGAGATAAGAAGAGGAGCAGAGAAGAAGGCAAAGAAAGGCCAGATGTAGAGCATCTGGGGGAGATGAATCGTGGCGATATGGTTGGATTTGTCTCCTGCACGATGATTAGGATCCGGTGGTTCACATAGGAGAAGGAAAAGGAGGGACGAACCAAGTACCACACCCCCATTCCAAGCCACGAACCCAGCGAAAAGGCCCATGATGGTGATATGAGGCCACACCTGCTTCAACACCCTAAGCGGGTTGCAAAGAGCAGCGATGCCGATGCTCAGGAGACATAACACCCAATCTGTAGAGATACCATCAGCATCAGCATCCTTCACTTTCTGGTAGAGGCAAAGTCGGTAAACATACCATCAGGCCAGGCCATGTCAACCGGCGGGTCATGCACATCGCCCACCGCATACCTCCTCAGCCAAAAACCGAAGAACTCCCCTGTCTTCGCCAAGAAAATACTCGGAGTTTCCTTCTCAGAAATCGGCTTTGGCCTCAATCCCCTAACCACATGCGCAGCCTCAAGCCCGCCCATGTACACCACCACCCAGAAAACATTCGTCTGTCTCATAAAAAGCGCAGCCACGCCCAAGACAATAGTCCAAAGACCATTAAGGAACCCCGGCTCCTCGGAATGAGAAGCCACCCGGTTCAAGTGGTTCCGATACGCCACCAGCACCACAAGAGTAGACGCGACATCGGTGTAGTAGAGTCCCGAGAAAAAGAAGATGACGGGGAACAGAGCGATGTTGATGGCGGTATGGTAAGCGTAGAACGAGACATCGTTCTTCTCTTTCCCAATCGCAGTCTGGGCCTCGATCCTTCGCCGGCAGGACAGAGAAAGCAGGGCTGTGAGAAGGGTGGCCACGAGGTTGTTGGAGCGCAGAGAGGAGGGGGTGCACTCGGCCAGGCGCATGAGTTTGTGCCAGCCTACGGAGAGGAGGTACAGGCCCGGGGGAGTGGTGATTTTGTCGTCCCATTCATGGTAGCGGCCTTCACAATAGGTTTGGGCTTGGGGGATGTGGAAAACTTCGTCCTAAGCAAGTGGGTGTTAGTGGCTGCCTCAACTTGGGCTATAGCCAACGGGTTCTCTCACCAGGTATGGCTCAGGGGCATAGTGGTTCACTAGAGCCAGCCAGGAGCGAGCGAAAAAGTAAATGAGCAGGAAGCCGCTGGCCGTGATAAAGGTGGAGTCCTGGGATTTCGAGCTGGTTGTTGTAGGTTGAACAAGTTTGGCTAGAAGAATGGAGATGGCCAGACCTCTCAGCACCTCGTTGAACGTGGAGGTCTCCAGGAGGACACGTAAAGCATCCATCATGAAGGAAATTGAGGATCAAAGTGAGAAACGAGTGGACGTCATACCCTCGTGAAAAAAAGGGTTTGACAGGTGACAACACAATGTAGAAGTCGGAATGCTTAACCGATGATCTTCACCAGTGCAATTCGATGTAGTTGATGTACAAGTGTTGGTGATCAGGGACATATGGTGTTGATGATGCGTCTTGGCAAGGAGCTGTTAATGACGACCCCACCCCCTAGGAGCCTAAGAGGGTCTGTGCGCCATCCCATCATAAGCTACGGCACGTCTGATGTCAAAGACGTTCTAGAATATGGTCAAGTTGAGAGCTTGTCTTTCAGATCTATGGCTTGATGTGTAGTTGTCTAATAAAATGCTGGATTTTATACAAGCCGTGTCATACGGCAGGCACCTGTCCAACCACACAACATCCCATCCCCAGCGCCAAAGAATCCCACCATGCCCTCCGTGGTATCAAATAGATAATTTAGAACGGCTACCATGCGTTAGCTACAGTCTTACTGATATGCCGGAGAAATGTTATAAAACTTACGTTGTCAGAGGCAGGGATCTCGTGGACGGGAAACTTCTCGCCGAGGTAGGGGACGCGCTGTGTGGCTGTTAGTGAAGTGATACCGATGCTCTCAGAACAGGGGGGCTCTTTGTACCTGGATGACGTCTCTCCGGACACGGGGAATGCCGGAAGCGTAGTAGATGACGGCGAAGAGGGCGACACCACTCCAAGCAGCGGCGGTGGGGAGGCTATAGAAATTAGTTAGCCGTTGGTCACGGTTTTGGTCCATTCCACATCCTCTCAAGAACRTGACCGCTCCTTCAAAGTCAAATGGGTGGCCCTCTCCTTCGGCATAACAGAACTGTTGCACCGATCCCTTATCCTTCGACCTTGCTCGCCCATACTGCTTGGACTTTGAAGAAACGGTCCCTCCTCTGAAAGCTCCCTCAAAGCTCCCATCCCATAGCCCCCATAGCTCCCAGCGACCTCCAACCCAAATCAATTCGCGGAAAGGTAACCTACAGTCTGTAGAGCTGCTTGGGAGTGATGCCATCGATGTGAGGCTGGTACTGGTACCTAATTCCAACGCATCAGCAGCTTGTCCCTGAGCTGTTTTCCCGCCTATCCGAATCGTGCCGGTAGGCTGTCGCTGTGCGGGCGAGATCGTGGTTTGGTCGTCGCTTACTTAGGGCCGTAGGGGCTCTTGTACGCAGGGTACGAAGAACGGAGGACGGAAGTCTGGATTCGCGAGTCTCGAGGTTAGCTCCATGATTCTGTCGTCATACGGGGATCGTGTTCGGCGGGATTCGGTATCGCTTGTCGCAATTTGGGAATGCGACGCTGTTCGAAATAGAAAATCGGGCATTTGGGGAGCTGCGTGGCACGTACGGCGAACATCTTGGCTATGGCGTCGAGAACGAGCGAGCTGGTGCTTCAATGGCTGCAACAAGATCTCGAACTAGGAACTGGTTTTGGATGGTCCGCGATGCGCGAGATTCTTTGCCGGACGAAGCCGGGATCACTTTGCGGCCTCAGGCACCAATCAGAAGCTTGATGATTCGCAGTCACTGGCACTGTGTTTTTGGAGCTTTTGCCGGCCGGCAATCCGAGCCTGGGTGACGGGAAGAGTGGATCCTCTTTTTAGAGTTACATCCCTGGTCCCTTACAGGCCTGGCGCTGGCGCGCACCTCAACGGCGTTGTCGTCGTAGCACTGAAACGCCCCACATCCATCATCGTCAACTTTCAAGCTTCGAGACGAATCTTCCACCTCAAGATCCGTTCGCTCACTAGCGACAGCAAACTTCACTTTTACCGTGGTCGCGCTTAGCTTCCAGCTTGAAGGACGGCACTCTTTTCAGGAATTCGACTGATTTCCACTACCATACTTCCATCATCGTCATTCCTGATCCGAGCCCGTCATTGAAGACACACGACACGCGCCCTCCCAAACACAGCGCAAAACAACTGAACCTCCCAATACACCCTCACCAAAATGGACAAATACCTCGATACCCGCTTCGAGCGGGTAGAAAAGGCCCTCGCGACCTTCATCGACTCAATCGCCAAATACAACCCCTCCGAGAAGCTCGCCGAAGACCTTGTCGCCGCCGACCGCGAGCTCGCCGCGGGCCTCAAGGAGCTCGAGCGGCACCAAAACAACCACGCGCGCATCCTCCAGCTGCGACAAGAGACCGCCTCACTCGACCAGCAAACCAAAGACATAATCGGCGGACTCTGGAACATGCGCAAGGAAGTCAAGACGACGCCCGCAACGCAGTACCCCTCCGCCGGACCCAAGTACAAGTTCACCACGCACGAGCTCCTCAACTACGCCAAGCGTATAAGCCGCACCACGCTCCCGCCCGCACACCTGCTTTATAACGGCGAACCTAGCGAATCTCAACAAGCAGGAGGACAAGGAGGACAGCCAATGGAAGTCGACTCGGCAGCGCAAACCCCCATGCCCGGCGGCGGCGGCGGAACCACAACAGCAGCCGGCACCCCCGCCGCCAGCGCGGCCCCGACACCCGCCGCTTCCGGCCCCTCTGCCATAACTACCACCACTTCAACCACAGCCCCCTTCTCCCAACCCCCACCCCCACCCTCAGCCAACCAAACCGCCCTGCCCGACGACTTCAAACCGCACATCAATCTCCTAACAGGCTACCAATTCCACCCCTGGCCTACGGAGGACAAGGTGCGTATGGGCGGCATGGCCGCCTACCAGTCTCTGGTTTCGCGGGCCGTGGATCCCCGGGGGTATGACCCGGAGGAAGAAGAGCGAAGAAAGAAGGAGGAGGAGGAGGCAAGGAAGGAGGCGGAGGAGCGGGCGATACGGGAAAGGGAAGAGGAGGAGAAGCGGATGCGCGAGGAACGGGAGAGGATGGCGAGGGAGAGGGAGAGGGCCAGGAGGGAGGAGGCGGAGCGGAGTGGAAGTATTTCGGGGCCGGCTGGAGGGGCGGGAGCGCCGGCTGCGGCCGCGCCGGGTGGGGGTGGTGGTGGGAGGAGTCAGTTTACGTTTTTGGATGGGATGGATGATGATGATGACGATGATGAGGATTAGAGCGGGCTGGGGAAATAATGGGTGGGGAAAAAGGGGGAAGAATGGCGTTGCTTGATACCCAATATCGGTGTTGCAGGTGACATGAATTGGAAAACATCCTTTGCATGTGAAAGCGAAATTAGAAGATATCAAGGATATGGCTCTCACGAGCAGATATTGATCTTTCCAAGGTTAAATAAAGAGAAGGTCTTTTCGCACTGTCTTAAAAGTCTTTATACACTGTCGTCTAAATATAAATTAAGTATAACTTAGCTAAGGTTAGGGCTACAAGAATAATAATAGTATTGAGATTTTTGTTATTTTTTTCTCTATATAATAGTACCCCTACCCTATGTTTATACTCTCCCTAGCCTTTATAATAAAGGGGATATTAAAAAGGAACTTAATTAACTTTAAATATCAAGTCTTTATCTTTAATCCTTGGTGTATAGAGGTGTTAGGACGGCGTTACCTTAGTAATATGGAGTAAAAAATAACAAAAATTCCAATACCATTATCATCCTTGTAGCCCTAACCTTAGCTAAGTTATACTTAATTCATTTTTTTTACTACAGTGTATAAAGACTTTTATAACAGTGCGAAAAGACTTTCTCTAAATAAAAGGCTAAATATGATGATACACAAAAATGAAGATATCATCCATCCCTGCGCCCATTTACCCCCATTTGTCTTTTGTTTTCTCTAACCCAGATCAGGGTAGCAGTCCAACTCTACCTATATGTTGTATAGCAAGACTTCGCTTTTTGCGCTTGCCTACCTCTCATACCCCGCTCCTAATTGTGATAACCACTGAACCTCCGTGTTTATGTACTTCTGTGCTCCTCGAAGTTCGATTAATCGATCTTGATGGAAGAGTAGATCTTGCGTACGAACCACCAGCTGGAGAAGAAACCAATCGAGCCTGTTTCACGCGGGTTAGCAAATAATTCCATACCTGGGTAAAGCGACTAACGACTTACCAGTAAGAATGAAAAAGAGGAAGGAGATCAACGCGCTGTAACCAATATAAAGCACACTACCGGCAAACCCACTCAGCGACAGCTTGCTAGTCCAGTAAATAAGGGCATTCAAAAAAATATATCCGGCGCTCGCGCCCGCGGCCAGGAAGGCGCGCCACTGCCAGTTATAGTTCTCAGCGCAGAGCAGGAAGTAGACCATCAGGATGGTAACGGTCGCGCAAGTGAGGATCATGAGGCCGTAGCACAGGAACAGGAAGCCGAACATGTAGTAGATCTTGCTGAACCAGATGGAGCTCATAATGAAGTAGAGCTCCACAAAGATGGCGCCAAAGGGCAGGATGCCGACAAGGAGCATGCTCGGGATCGGCTTCAGATACGTGGTCACGGGTGGGATCTGGCGCGGGATCTGGTTGGTGCGCACGGGCGGCTCGATGGCGGCGGCGCGGAAGCCGAGCCAGGAGCCGGTGACGGAGAGCGGGACCGAGATGATGAACCAGATCAGGATAATGACGAGCATGGTGGTGAAGGGAACGGCACCAGAGGATTCCTTAGCCCACAGGAAGAGGTTAAGGAGGAAGAAGGTGCCGAAGACGATACCGGGCACCAGGACGGGGGTCAGGATGATGTTCATCTTCCACTTCTCGCCGCCCATGGACTTGTAGATGCGCGCAGAGGTGTAGCCGCCCACGAAGCCGAGGATGGTGTAGAGGAAGAGGATGATGGTGCCGAGAGAGCCACGGTTGGACGGGGAGAGGAAGCCCAGAAGGGCAAAGGCGATGGTGAAGCCGGTCATGACAAAGAGCTGGGCACCGTTACCGAGGAAGACGGAGAGGAGCATAGGGTAGGAAGGCGTGCGGAACACATCGCCGTGCACGAGCTTCCAGCCGGAATCCTCCTGAACACCGTCCTCGAGAGCAGAAGTTCCAGAAAGATCGTCCAGGTGGATTTGGTCGAGCCTGTTGTAGCGGGCAATATCCTTCCTCAGGGCACGAACCAGGACGGACATGACAGTCAGGGTAAGGAATACGACGATGACGGCCGAGTTGATGAGCGAGAACCAGTGAATCTTGGGGTCGAACACGTGGAGATACTTGTCCCAGCGAGTTGCCCAAGCAGTCTGGGAAGGAATCCAGTAGACGCTGTATGTGAACTGCACCTTTGTCTCGCCATCCTCCTTAAGCTCAAGCGGTTCAAAGTTCGACAGACAAACATCGGTGCTCTCCTTGGGAATATCCTTGGTGTACTTCTTGGACTCTGGCTGTACCAAAACGCCAACAACGCGAAGCTGATCCGGGTTTCCGCTGACCTCGTGGTACTCGATAAGGATATCGTAATGGTTGTTGAAGATGACGTGGTCGTCCCCGTCAACCTGGCCCATCAGGAAGCCGGGGTTATAGAACTCGGTGCCCGTCAACTCGTCCTTGATCCTCTGTCCTGCCGGAAGTCCGTCCACGAGCCAGTTGAGGCTCATACCCTGCCTAATCTTGTCGTTCACGTAAAAGGCAACCCCTTGCTTGTATGTGGTCGGACATAGCATCTTGCAGGTTTCGTTCTGCTTCATCTTCAGCTCGAAGGGCGACGTCTTTATCCTGTCTCCGAACAGGATGCTTCCCAAGCTCTCGCCCACGCTCTTTGGCCCTCCCTCGGGCTGGCAGAACTGGAAATGGGGTTGGTAGTAGTCATAGGAAACGACCGAGTGTAGAAGCGCATCGGGGGCGGCAACCGGTCGTATCGAGTTCACGTAGAGAGGCACCAGCTCGCCTGGCTTATAAGTCGTCGGCGCGACACCGGGAAGATAGAAGGCGGATGCGATTTGGGGTGCTACGAGGAGCGAAGCTAATAGCGCCCCGGAGGGCGCGTGGTTCTTGAGCTGCATCGTCGGTCCAGCGATAGGATAAGTGTATAGGGTTCACGAAGCTGATAGTGATAGTCTTCAGGTTCCGGTTAGCCTGGCCGTAGACGATGATGGCGGCTAGGGAGGGGAGGAACGATTCGGACACGCACGTGTGGTAGGTGTTCTGGGTGTAGGTATAGCTATGTCACCGCAACCCCGAGAGTCGGGAGAATGTTCGGAAGCTCGTTCAGGAGACGTGGGAGGGTGTCGGAGGGGACCTTCTGCGTATAATTGGTGACAATGGCCGACTCGAGGTGCCAGGATATTGCGATCAGTGGGTTGTAGTGGGCCTACAACCTCAAGTACGGGGTGGGAGCGGGGAGGGAGCAACGAGGGCGGACAAGTGGAATGGAAGAGGAATGACAACCTTGACGGTTTCCCCTGGGTTAAGAATGAGGGATCGAGAAGATAAAGATTCAGGGATTGTGTGACTAGAGGGCACTTCGTTTGGAAGGTGGCAGTTCACTGGCGTCAATTGGAACCTATGTTGCAAGTAAAACAGCTGGTGTTTTGTGTTTGTCGAGGAAAGAAAATGAACAGCTGTCCGAAGTGAAATGGAACTCAGCCAGAGAGGGATGCAATGAATGGAATCCCTACGAGCCTGAGACGCCGTGAACACTGAACAGAGCACCGCAGCGCTCCAGGCTGTGTTTGAAAGCACTGCCGCAGGAGAGTGCGCTGTGGCCGTGGAATTCCATTCAATCGAACCAACGAACCAATCATGGCCTTCTCTGTCGACCCACTACAGGTGGCAGATGTGGGGCCGCCGAGTTTGGTGTCCGTTCACCCCTTGCACGCCTTGCCAAGCCTCCAAAAACAAATCCACCAGAGTGTGCTTGGCACAGGAAGGGCGGCACCGGCAGGCAAAAAAAGTTCCCCAGAAGAATTTCTCTGCAGTCAATCGCAACTGGAAACCGATCTCATCACCACCAACCAAACCGACGGTCCTGTCTCGAGATTGACATCGGTACGAGACACATCACTCAACCGCAACGAACATGGCGGCACCAGCAACCCTTCCAGCCCTGCTGGACACTCTCACCAAGTCTCTGACTTCCACCCTCGAACTCGCCCCCAAGCTCTCGACCATCGACCCCCCCAAGGACGGCATCTCTCTCCTCGACGTCAAGAACGAGCTCCTTCTTTCCTACCTCCAGAACCTCGTCTTCCTCATCCTCCTCAAGCTTCGTCAGGCCCGCACCGGCGCTCAAAAGAAGAAGAGTGGTGACGATGGAGAATCGAACGACCAAGACCTAGACGACCTGGTGGTCAAGAAGCTCGTCGAGCTCCGTCTCTACCTGGAGAAGGGTGTTCGCCCGCTCGAGGACAAGCTGCGCTACCAGATCGACAAGGTTCTCCGCGCCGCCGACGACGCCGAGCGCAGCGCCAAGCAAGCCGAGGCCGCCGCGAAGGCCGCCGAGCAGCCCGACTCCGAGTCCGAGGCCGCTGAATCCGGCGACGAGGAAGAAGCCGCCCCCTCGGGCCAGAAGCTCTCCGACCTGCAATTCCGCCCCAACATCTCGTCATTTGTCCGCGGCTTCGGCGCCCCTGGCAGCGAAGAAAAGCCCAAGATCGGCGTGGGCAAGTCCACCGACGCCGCGGGCGTGTACCGCCCTCCGCGCATCGCGCCGACCGTCATGCCGACGACGACCACGGAGCGCCGCGAGCGCGCGGGCGACAAGAAGCCGCTCAAGAGCGCGACGCTCGACGAGTTCATTGCGGACGAGATGTCGACGGCGCCCGTGGCCGAGCCCAGCATCGGCACGACCATTGTCAACTTTGGCCGGCGCACCAAGACGACGGCGGAGCGCAAGGTGGAGGAGGAGAGGCGCACGTACGAAGAGACCAACTTTGTCCGTCTGCCGACGGCGGGTAAGAAGGACAAGGCCAAGCAGCGCGCGCTCGAGGGCCGCAGCAGCAAGATGCAGTTTGGTGGCGAGGACTGGCGCGATCTTGGCGTTGGCGTGGACCGTATCAACAGACTTACCTCTGGTGGTCGTGATCGCAAGGGAACCAAGGCTCTGTTGGAGAAGAGCAGGAAGCGTGGCTTTGATACCACTGATGGACCTAAGGGCAGCGGTGACAGTGGAGTTGCTATGGGTGACCGGTTCCAGAAGAGAGTCAAGGTGTTGGAGGGCGGCAGGAGAGATAGGGGCAAGAAGAGGTAAAGAGGTGGTTAAGGAACTTGTTTCTTGTTTTGGATTCTTGTTCTATATATTGTCATTCTTGGCCCTCTGTGCGGGCCATCACGTTATCGAATTCATTTGAATTCTCCTCCGACACCGTTTTGCTTCATTCGTTCAATGCATCCCGTCACTTTTGTCTCGACACCACCCTTCGATCCCGTTCCTCAACTTAGTTTTTGTCAACACTCAGGCCACAATACGCATAGTCCTCCCGCGGATCTCCTCCTCACGCACATGGTGTACTCCATTCACCATGGTACCCTGATCCTCCGCCTCCCTAGCCTGCAATCTGTTGCGAAGTCTATCCTCGGCCGCAACCACCTTCATGGGCAAGTCCTCGCCGAGACCAAAGAAGACAAAGAACGCCCACTTCCAGCGGAACGGGTTAATCGCCACGCAGAAGAAGAACCACCACATAAGCTCGAGGTACGTAAAGAACTCGAACGGTCCGACCGGGCTCCTCCTCTTCAGGAAAGTCGTCATGTCAATCCACCGCTTCATCCAGAATGTAGAAGGACGGGTACGATCATCGAGCAAGAAGACCAACAGCAGCCTTGTGTAGATGCCAATGTGCCAGTTGCCTACCGATCCTATCCCGTTCATGTATGTGCAGTTGATGGCCGACACGCTGGGGAACTGTGGCGGGAACGTCTGGAGGTACCAGTTGGGGGGCTTGTAGTCTCCCTCCAGACACTCCTTGGGCAAGAAATCCAGCTTGGGCCTTTCGTACCCCGTAGCCATGATCACCATGTCGCCCTCGATCTCCTCCGTCTGTCCCGCGTCTTCGGGGTTGGTTCCCTTCTCGCGGCGGTTGATCTTGACTCCGTTCTCGGTGAAACCTTCAATGTCGCACCGCAACCACTTCACCTTGCCGCTGCGGATCTGGTTCATAACGTCCGAGTTGACCATGGGGGTGTCCGTAAAGAGACCCTTTTTGTCCGAGGGCGGAGCAATGTCCTCCAGCTCGCGGTAGAACAGCTTGCGGAGGAAGAACTCGGGGATCCAGCTGAACCGGGTCTCCTGGCCGAAGATGTTGAGCGCCAGCAGCACGTTGACGACGGGGTTGCGGGGGATGATCCACTTCTCGGAACGAGCGAGGACGTATACCTGAGCGGCGCCCTCCTCAACGGCGAATTCGAGACTTTCCACGGCGCTGGCGCCGCCGCCGATGATGATCAGCGTCTTGCCCTTGGCGGCTTTACCGGTCAGCTGGCTCGAGTGGTGGATCTCGCCCTGGAAGGAGTCCATGCCGGGCATGTGGGGAACCTTGGGGCGACCACAGGTCCCGACGGCGCAGATTATGCCGTCGAATTGGCCGTGGGTCTCGGCGTCATTGTTAATGGTCCATTTCTTGGTCTCGGGGTCCTGGCGGGTGCTGGTGACGGGGGTCTCGAAGACGGTGCGCTCGTCGAGCCGGTAACGCTTCCAGAGCTCGCGGACCTGGGAGAGGATTTGGTGCTTGTCGGGGTAGCCTTGCTTCCAGTTTACCGAGGGATGGAAGCGGTACATGAGAGAGTGGATTTGCAGGCTGGAGGTGGTGTTTACTCTCTGTGTGACGGGGAAGGAATGGTCAGACACTGTGGTCGTTTGCGTTGTTGGTGCCTGGACCCTGGGAGATCACTTACACTCCAGATTCCTCCAATGTTCTCCTCCTTTCCGGCCTCAAAGATCCGAACATCGCAGCCATGACCGACGCAGTGGGCAGCACTCGTAACGCCAGTGATACCACCGCCAATGACTGCGATTCTGGGCCGACCAAGACGTGCCTTGGGACTTGGAGGTGTGGGTGATAGCAGCTTGTCCAGCACAAACTGAATGACTTGGAAGATGAAAAGTAGCGGGTGTAGGATGGCGTTCTGGACCCTCGATTGGGGCGTCATCTTGAAGATGATTTAGATGGTGTTGTTGCTGAACATGCGACGGTTTGAAGGCTGTTGGTTTGACGGAGGATTGATGGAGTACTTCAGTTAACACAGCTAAACAGGGGACTGCGTCGATTCGATGGTTTTCTTGTGAGACTTCGGGTTAATTCGTTGATCGCTTTGAAAAGCGAACAAGAGAGATGGAATTGACTTGGGACAAAAACATTCGATGGGATAAACGGCGTGAAGCTTTGCTTTTGTTTGTTACTCGTGTAGCTTTGAAAGTGGTTCCTGAATTTAAGCGGGATGCTTGACGTCATCGCGACGAGAGCATGTGAAAATCCCACTCCACCGGAGATGCTTTGACAAGTCAACGTCAACACAGGGCAATGTTGCTATCATAATGTTACAGACAGTCGCTTGGATGCACCCGTCGCACCATATGGTATACTGTATAATAATAATGATCTTATTCACGCTGACTGTCTATCTAACTAGTCGCCCATATGGGCACGCGGTCCTTCGTCGGTCAAAGCCGGGAGGAAAACCCGTGTTTCCCGGGTGAAAACCTCCTTTGTTACATGCCTTCGGTCACAGTTGCCCTCACCGGCATACTGTCCCATGAAAAACCATTTCACACTCCCATGAATATACGATGTTGCTTTTATACCACATTGACCTTGGTTTGGGTGTCGACTTCTGGAAAGACTGCTGGGCCCCTCCTGTTTCACTCCTGCCACCATCCCTTTAACGGTTGCAAATGTCATTTTGGCGCGTCCCCACAAGTTCCAGTAGTACTTAGCGCCTTGGCTTGCCAGCTAAGGAATCTGCCAACACTGGTAGTGAACGCTAACAGCATCCGAGCTTTTGAGGTAACTTCATGCGCCAAGCGGTATCCTGCAGGCAATCGGGACCATTGATTGGCCACAACCTGTGTGCATGTGAAAATGACACATTTGCACCGTTAAAGGGATTAAAATCAGCATGTGATAGGTCCCTGACTTTCTCGCGCGTCCAAGACTTTCGCTTCAGTTTCCTCGGAATTGGGCAAC
This sequence comes from Neurospora sp. CHS-2018a, assembly GCA_009802275.1. Classification (NCBI taxonomy): domain Eukaryota; kingdom Fungi; phylum Ascomycota; class Sordariomycetes; order Sordariales; family Sordariaceae; genus Neurospora; species Neurospora sp. CHS-2018a. Next base: position 39,977 of record RAKG01000019.1, on the reverse strand, counting down.
GCTGTAAAACCGGCCGGATGCAGACCGGCCTACATCTCAAATACCGAGGGCCGTGATATGGTCCCCGGCCTTCGGGTTTTTGCGTGCTAATGAGCCGTTACCGACACTCGTCTAACTGCAAAAAGTGATAAGACCTGAAGAAAATGAGGGGCTCATAATGAGATGTCATACCTAGACCCAAACCCAGTCGCTCAAATCCTCAATTCTTTTACGAAATGCAGTTTGCGGCCTCTCACAGTATCGTCGGACACGCTGCGACAGGACGCTTTCCCACGGGCTTTCTTGCAAGAGCCTCTTGCAACATGCACAATTTGTTGTCTCGAATGGCTTATCTTCGTTGACATCGTCTTCCTGCGTGAGGCCCAGCGCGTCTCTCAGACAACACGAAAGGCGATGTTATCATTGGCCAGACGATGGAGGCCTACAGTGACTTGCCGTCAGGCACCCAGCAAGCCAGACAAGAGCAAACGACGATGCCTGCTCGATTTTTGACAAGAGCAGCGGTATGGACGCATATATGGAGGGATTGTCCCTTATCCGGCGACGGAACAAGTGAATATGATGGCGACCGCACAATCTCCAGTGTACATTTTAATCTGTTGATACCGTCCGGTTTGATTGGAAAATCACTTGGGTGCTTCGCCTTCTGAAATGTGAGTTAAGTTCGTCATCCCAGACAGTCTTGACTGAATATTTACTGACGTGATAACGGACTAAGCAAGCTACTCGAGGTTTCTCGTCGTCTGCTGTTCCTGGTCTTGACGAGTCCGAAGCTAAAATCGACTCCATAATGTCACAGCAATCATGGCGTCAAGCCCAGGCGGGAGAGACGACCAACAAGCCCAACTCGGACAAATCCGCCCTCCGTCGGGTTATGAATGAGGTTGGATGCGGAGAAAAGGATGCGAGGAGGTTTTTGGCGGTAAGCATGAAACGCGTCCTTTCCGTACCTGTGCCCCCGTGGGTGCTAGATGTCCTAACCCAGATGTTTCCGGCCTGTGTAGAGAGCTCGGGGTAACGTCGATAGAGCTATCGATCTCGGTGTAAGCCCAGCCTACCCACCATCCAGAAAACAATTTTTCAGGAGTCTGACATGAGATGACCAACAAAAGTGTGGATGTGGTACATCATACTTGCCTCGAGGTAACAACAACGATGATGACGAATGGGATTTCATTCTGCCAAGAGTCGACGACGGAAACGTATCAAAACTGGGTGAAGACACGGATTCCGATGGAGATAACAACACAGGGCTCACCACTCCCAACAGCTCGTCCAGCAACCTTGGTTCAGGAGGCGACGACGAATTTGACCTGGAAAAACTCGTGGGCGATATCCAAGCGGGCCAGGGTTGCGATGAGATTCGCAGCCGGCTCACTCGCTACCGGGAGCACATGAAGCCGGACAAGCTGCGTGAGGGGTTTAACGGTTTGGTCCTGGGGTTTCCTGGCTTCTTTTACGTCGTCGAGACGCTCAAGGCCGAGTTGGTGAGAATGTGGGCTGAGTACGGGGGTGATGTGAACGTCACTTACGGTTCGACAAAACCGCTTCCACTGGTTGCGTATGTCATTGCCCTAGGGAGCTCATATGCCACTGACACGACGGGAATCCTCCGAACGCTTCTCGGCCTGGGAGCATCTGTGGCTGGCATTCCCAAGGCTTTTCACACCCCTTTGGAGCGGGATCTTCCTGACGATGGCCCTTCGACTGACGAGCTTGGGGATCTGGGGGATGAGAACAAGAAGTGGTGTACTCCCAAAGTTCGGAAGCAAATTACGGCCACTCTCAACTCTCGCTTCGAGCAGCGGTACATTCTTCATCGCGCTGCTGGGTTAAACCGGTTTTCGGGCGCAAAGAGACAGGTGGCCAAGCTACACAAGGCCGAAGACTTGTTAGGCGTCCACTACTTCCTTGTTGGACAAACTGCTGCCATCACTTATGTTGTTGACAGATTGCTTTGGTAAGGACATACAGTTCTTCTTTGCCTGCGAGAATCTTCCCCAACACCAGCCTTGACTATGTCTTTGCTGACCCTCGCTCACTGCTTAGTTATCTCGCCCTCCAGACGGAAAAACCCATTGTACTCTTGTTCGCTGGACCCAGTGGACACGGTAAAACCGAACTGGCACGTCAGCTCGGCAATCTCATATCTTTGGATCTGCTCACCGTCGATTGCACAAATATGCACTCTGGGTTTGACCTCTGGGGGCCGGTCAAGCCATATGTGGGCTACACAGACGGGTCCAAGCTGAACAACTTCCTTGCGGAACATAGCGGGAGACGCAGCATAGTCTTTCTGGACGAATTCGAGAAGATGGATCAGGAAATCCGGAATACGCTTCTTCTGCCGTTTCAGGATGGTAAGCGTTCACCGCCAAACTTGCCGTGGACGCCTCTTGCTGACTTTAATTTCCTACCTGAAGGATTCTGTTTCGACCTCAGAAAAGAGCTGCTGACACTGGTCGACTGCAGGAAGACGATATGGATTATGGCAACAAATGCGTTTGATGAGACAATCCACGCTTTCTGCAATACGCATGAAAAGGTTCTTTTCTCTGACGAGCCTGGGCAAGAAGGACAAAGGCTGGTGCAAAAGCTGTCAAGGTCGATTCAGAAGGAGAGCGTAACAAAATTTGGTGTAAGCAATCTTTGCACAAATGTGAGCATCACAAGAAACCATGACGGGATACTGACACCTGCGGAACCAAGGCACCACTGTCCGGCCGCATCTCCGACTTTGTCCCTTTCCTCACCTTCTCGCCCTCAGAACAAGCCGCGGTGGCAGACAGAATTCTAGCCGACTTCGGCCGCGATGTGATCAAGCCGGTCAAGGTCAGTGACGTGGTAAGCAAGTCTCACATGGTTGGAGACCTTGACCTCCAAGTCCGGCGTGGGTACTCGGTCTGCAAAGCCTTGGCTGCTCAGGGGTATGTGCCGGAGCTGGGGGCACGCAGCATCACGAACACGGTGGATCGCGACATTAGGGTACCGGTTGTGAACGAGTACTTGATGAACAGGGAGGAGATTCGCGAGGATCAGGGGAGATGTACGTTTGTGGTTGGCGTGGATGAGGATGGGTTGATTGACGTGTCCGAGTCGCCCAGTGAGGGGACATCTGGGTTGTCGTGACCGTACTGGGAGAAGGGGGGTCTTACGATCTGTACTTAGACACCTCGAGAACCCCCGATGTCAAACTGGTTACGACTGCCAATTTACCATCAATTGACTGTCCCGCCCGACGAAACGTCTAAATTCCCAAACGTTTGGAATATTCGGATTGTCAAAAGACTGTGAATTAACGGTCAATCAGGTACGAAATATCTCAGAGGTGAAACGTTAGTGCATTTAGACATCTAAAAAAGTCGAGGGCTCTAAGTACAGGTCACTAAATTCCGAATTGTCATAGGACCGTTCGCGGTCAGATCGAAAGAACCCCCCCCCCCCCCCCCCCCCCCCCCCCCCCCCCCCCCCCCCCCCTTCCCAGTACGGGATACTGGGAAGAAATCGGCCTACAAGAAGATGTGCGATAGGATACTTCGTTGTTGGTTAGCCCTCGGTTAAAACTGAAGAATATCCCACCATCTTGAGGATTGCGAAATTCTTTTGTGTCCATTTGGGGCTTGGCCCTGGCGGGGTGAGAGTGAAACGGCAGGAAATTGTGGCCAGAAGAATGGAAAGGACGAGGCAGGAAGGTTCCATGTCAATCCGCGCCAACCGACGGCAGGAACATGAGAAGGAAAGAGCAATGGGAGAAGTCGAGTAGCCACGTTGGCGTGCAAGTGAAAATCACGGAACTCACTTCCTCGGCCGATAATAACCTGACCTATGCTTGTGATTGTGAATTCCCAATCGGAAGGATCGAAGCTGTTGTACCTCTGTGATCATGTTCATGTTGTTCACTGCCATCTCACTCATGGCCTGCCATATCATAGGTTTCCGGGCCGAGCCTCTGAGCTGAATGGTGTAGTAGAAAGCGCACTGTTGTAAGTGAGCACTACTATAGTAAGTTTCATTGTCACCATGGCAACAGGACACTGTTAACCAGCCGTAAAGTTGCAAGATCGCCAAGTTCAGAATATGTCTGTATGATTTGCTGGAGCATGGTGGTTGTTATCTCTCGCTCGGCATCGAGGCTATGGGTAAATATTCAACCGGCTCAGTGGGCTCTCTGAGCGTGCCGTTAACGGAGACGAGAGTGACAGACAGTGCTAACAGGAACACGCAGACACTCGGTTACGTGAGCTCGATACTCATTGTTTCGGTCCTTCTGCCGTACCGTAGAAACTCGTACAACTGGCAAAAAGCTATCCCTCTTTGAGCGCCCGACAATAAGCACAGGAAGCAGCATACCTAATATACTTTGCTAGGCCTATTTTGGCTGCAATTCAATATACACAATATTAATAGCCGTCTAGGGTCCTAGTCTCTCGGTTCTAGTAATCTCCCTATTTATTTCCCCTATATTCTATATACCTAATACCCTATACCGTCGTTACTATACTACCTTCGTTATCGTTATTTTATTATTATTATTAGAATAGATAATAGAAATCCCTAATTTAGCGCTCTAATGCCCCTTTCTAATTAAGAGTAGGCCTTAAACCGCCTTAGCCCCGCGACTAAATTTCTTAACCGTTGTAAATTCTAACGAAATAAAGTAGTTAAACGATTGTAACGATCGTATTATATATTTAAAAAGTTAGAGGTTAATAAAATTATATTATATTACCCCGTATAATTATTAATAAGGGGATTAGAATATTAGAATATTAGAATATTAATTAAATTTGCGAAGGTTTTTACTTACTTTTTATAAACGTATATTAATTAACGAGAAGGATAGCGCTATTATATTCGAAATAGCGGTACTAGAATAGATTAATACTCTTACGATATATCGTATTAATAAGCGTACAATTTCTATAAAATTCCCGTTCGAATAATAATTAATTAATAGGCGGACTATAATACTATCCCTTTAAAATTAGTAAGAGAGGGTAAAGTAATATAATTAGAAATAGAAGGGTAATTATATAATACCTTTTAAACTGCCCGCTAAAGTAATAATTTAATAATTATAATATAGTTTCGCCGTTAATTTAAAGTCCTTTTTACTATAATTTACCCTAAGATCTAATACGTATTCAAATTTTTACGTAATTAATTTAGGAATTTCTTTAAACGTTACTATATATTTTATCGTCGGATTACTTATTAAATATAATAATTACTAATTAAATTATATATTAAAATAAACTTATTTCTAAAGTAAATTTATATATCTATATAATAATCTATAATCCTACTTTTTATAATCTTTTTTCATAATTCTTGCCTCTCCAATTTACTATAGAATAATTCATTGGTAAAGACCTAGAAATTATTAGCGAAAACCTAAAAATTGTCGGCGAAAATTTAGAGATTTTCGGAAACTAATAAAAGAAACTTATAAATTTATTAAGTATAATTATTAATTAATTGTACTTAATAATCCTCCCCGATTTCCTCCTTCTAATATTCTTAATTTCGATAAGATCCTTATCCCCTTCAAATTTATTARTAGTTATATTTATAAATTTAAAAGTATTAAAACTATATCTAAAAAGATTATCCGTAGCGGATAAGGTAAATAGTTATAATAAGTCTAGTACCTAAAGGTAATATTTAATATTTATTAGGCTTATACCTACCCGGGAATTTGCTTAAGAATTTTAGGGAGTTTTAATTCCCCAACTTGCTTACTAATTATAGGCTTAATATTTTTAGTACTTTTTTCCCCGCACCCCTTTTATATATTTAATTATACTTAATCTAGCTTCTAAATTAATTTAATTTTCTTATTCTCTTTATTAAATATTATAACTTTCTTAATAAGGCCTATTTACGTATTAACCTCGTAGAACCTTTATATTATATTCGACTTTCTTTTTAATCTTTTTAATTTAGTAATCTTTAATATACTTATTATTTTTCTAATTACCCAAAGAATATTCGGCCGTTACTATTATCCGCTACCGCTATAATTTTTAAATACTCCGCTAAGAAATTTTTTCTTCCCGTTACTACTATTATCTTATTTAAAGTTCGTACGATATAGTTTTTTAAATCCCTTAATTTTAAAATATTAACGAATATTAATAGTAATTTATTATAATTATCCAAACCTTAATCGGAGAATTCGGCCATTTCTAAATTACTTCCGGATAACTTAAACTAATTCTACCCTATTTTAATAAATATACTAATAATAAAAAGGATTTTAATACCTAAATTTATATTATAAAAATTAAATTATATATTAATAATTATATTATAAATAATTTAGAGGCCTAATTCTACTACTTCTATTCTAACCTTTCGCCCGCCGTCTACCGAACTTTATTCGCCTTTATTCAATCGTTAATTCCAATTACCTAAATACTGGCCAAACTTTTCGAGAAACTCTATATTAACTTTAACGAAATAAATTAAAATAAAAAGGCGGGGCTCGAACTATTTATATTAAAGTAAAAGCTTCGAAAATCTATTTCCTCTTTCTTCGTTCAATTTAAAAAAGTATTTTTTAAAGCTAGAACTAATATATAGCTAAATTAAGCCTTTATTAACTCCCTAATATCTTCTTTAAATAATAAATGTCATAGGATTACCTATAACTGCCTGTTATATACACGGCTCCTACTATAGGCAGTCAAGCCTCGTACTATACTATTGCTGCTATTAGCTAATAGTATATTACGTATATATATACGTGCGCGGTCTAGGCTCTAGATATAGCCTTCGTACTATGCCCTATATCGCTAGACTTATATATACCTCTCTTTCCCTCTCTTCGTACAATTACATATATCCAACCTACCCCCTACCTTTGGCCTTACCCCGTAATAATTAATTGTACCTACTATTACGCTACAAGCGTATAACTTTATTTATTTTAATCGCCGCCGTCGTAAGAATCTCCGACGTGCCTACGATTATTTCTCGTACTACGATAGTCCCGGTCGCATTACGCCGCTAGGTTCGACTTTAAACTAATATTATTATATTGTACCGTAATATTCTAACGCCTATAAAGTAGTACGCCTATTTAACTATAAAGTAGTCCCCTATCCTTTATTAATCGAATTAATTAATATTATCCGTTATTAATATAGACGTTATTATTTCTACTATCGGTTCAATTGTTAACCCTACTAACGAATTATTTTTTAAAAATATTATAGAGTCCTTTAACGGCAATCCTAATCCTAGCGCCCTAACCGAATAAAGTAATTTTAATATTGCTTTTAAATTTATTAATTATTATACTTTCCTATTAATTTGGGGAATTTTTTCCTGTTTTTTCCTTGGTGCTTCATTTTGAGAGTTATTATAAGAAGGGAAGTCTAGATAATAAGAGGAGATTAGCTCCTAACTATAATAGGTCGAAGGATATTATTGATTCGGAAATAAAAGGGTAGAGACTCTTTCCTCGTTTAGAAGAGGAGAATAAAGTAATTCAAATTAGATATTACTTACTACGAATATATTTGAATTTATACTCTTTAAATTTATTCTTCGCTAAGTCCGCTTTTACTTTATAAATCCCTTCCCTTAATTTGAAAATTTTAACCTCTAAATTTACTCCCCCTTTTCCTTTTAAAGTCTTTAGAGTTTTAAGGTTAGAAATAATACCTCGGTATTATTTTTAATTTCCTCCCTAGGTATTTATAGTAATTATTTAGGCTTTTAAATCTAATTTTATTATAAATATTACGGCTCTCTACAAACGATTTAATTTATTCTTTTAAGCTCTAAAGTTCTTCTTTTAAATTTTATAGGATTATTATCTTTTTTTCGTAATATAATTTTTACTCTAAATTAAATAGTAATAAGGACGAAATAAATTTCAAACTCCTAATTAAATTAATTAATACGAATTCGAAGAATCTCCGGCCGGGATTCTTTATAAATACGGAAGTTAGCCCCCCTTTCCTCGGAATACTAATTTAATAATCGATCGAATAACGAATAATTAATTGCCCCCTACAATAATAGAATTATTTAATCGACTCCTTAGAGATATTAATACCGGATATATATAATTCCTTATTTCCTCGTCTAATTTACAATTTACTAATATCCTTCGATAAATACTCTAACCCCTTTCCCCTCTTTTATTAAATTACAATCAATATAAATTACGAAGAAGAATTATATTGAAAGATTAAATTAGTAAAAAGATAGATTAGAAACAATAGAATTAATAATTTAAATTATATAAGAATTCGAAAAAATTAAATTAAAAATAGAAAATTAATCCGCCCCCTACCCCCTTTATTTACCCTCGCTATAAATATTTAAGAACTATACGCCGAACTTTTCTTTTAATTAATTATAACTTTACTCGGTTATATTATATTAATTTTTTAAACCTTATTAATTATTTTTTTATTTATATTAAACTTCCTTTCAAAAGTGAATACTATTAATAAAGTAATTATTAATAGCGATTAATATAATTAAGAACGCTACTAAATAAACGAATTACTTTCAAATACCCCGATTCCCGGCCGCATTAAACCGCCTAATCCAAATTCTAATATCTAAAGTCTAATAGTACAAAGGTACTTATATAATACTAATCCTTTAAATAAAGAACGTTAAATCTATTTATTTTTAAATAATTATACCGATCCTTATAATTATTACTTTATATACCTATTAATAAATTTATTTATTTACTACTCTCTATTTAATTAAAGACTTTTATTCTTCTCCGAATCCTTCTCTAATAATATATCCGACTCCTCTTCTAAATATAATAACCCTTCTATTCCTAAGGTTAATACTCCTAAAACTCTAATTAAGAGAGTAGATCCGCCTATAGTAATCGTACCCCTTAATTCCGTCTTCAACCAGTTTAATATCTAGTAAGGCTATAACGTTAAACTTAAGAAGAAATTTAATAGTAAAAGAGTTACCGAATACCTCGAATTTTTCGAAGAAAAAGTTAATTATATTAATTTCGGTAATAATAAATTTAAAATCAGCGTTTAAATTACTTAATATAAGAAGTAGCCTAAAGATATTATTAAAAGTATTTTCTACTAACTTAAATAAAACGACAATATTTCTTAAGAAAATTTTATTAAAGCTTTTAAAATAATTTATAAAGTTAAGGACCTTAAATAGACGGATAGTATATTTATTACTCTCAAAAAATTCTATACTAAGCGAATCCCTTATAAGAAAAATAAAATTAATAAAACTATTCTTAATTATATTACCCTCTTCGCTCGCTAAAACGACGTAAATAGGGAAATTACTAAAGATTTAACTATTAAGAATTTCTATAAGAAGTTGAATATTAAAATTAAATAAATAATTGCTAGCGTTATATCCGTTAAGAGTAAAGAAGTAATTTTCAAAATAAATTAAATTACTTTCTATATAGATTTTTAGAAGGTTATTATTTAGTAATTTAAAATACTATTTTCTAATAACTCTTTAAATTCTTCCGATTCTAGCGAAGAAGAAATTACTATTAAAAAGCATAAGACTAAGAAGAAGGTCGTCAATATAGATAGTTCTTCTTTATTTAGCGAAGGTAGTACGGCTATTATTAAGAAGATTACCTCTATTAAAAAAATTAAAAAGCAATCGGCTAAAATAATTAATCTAATCCTACTTACTAAAATTAACGAAATTATTAAATATATTAATAATTTAATAAATAAGTTCGCTAATTAATTCGAGAAATTAATATTCTACTACTTTAAAATAGAAAATATATAATACTTCGCCTAATACCTTCCTCCCGCCCCTCAATAACCTATATACCTTATTTAAATCCTTTATCCTCCTATATAAACTAATATTATACTAATTTCCAACTTTAATCGAAATAAAGGTTAATACTTTTTATTTTGTAGTAAATATATTCCCCGCGATTATACTTCTCGTAACAACCGGGCTCCTACTATATATTACTAATATAAAAATAACTATTTTATATATAAATATAATTAAAAATAGTATAATCTCTTATATAAGTACTATTTATTCTCCGCGGCTCAACTTTCTAAAGAATTAAGTATTTAAATCTTCCTTAAATCTAATTAAAACCCTAATTAGAAAGTAAATTACTAACTATACGTTAATACCTAACGTTAAAATAAAATTAAAGAACTATTTTAATCCTTAATAATTATAAAAGTTAATTACTTAAAATACCCTAAATTTAAAAAATAAAAGTTAGAATAATTTAAAGGAGGAAATCCTAAGAAGCCTAATTATATTCCTAATTTCAACCTACTTCCTTTAAGTAATAAAAAAGCGTAAGAGGAGATCTAAATTATTAATACTAAAAGGAAAAAGGTTAAAACTAATATTATTTAAATTAATAAATATAACTACCTCTATAGAATAATACAAACTATCCGAGAGAAGGCGGTAACTACCTATATAATCGCAACTAATTCTAAAGAAAAGCTCCCCGGCAAATCCCTAAAGGTTATTAAATTAATAAATTCGGGTAATAAAGTAGAAATTAATACCCCTAAGTTTTTTTCCGCTATAATTACTATTATAAGAGAAATTAAAAAACCTAGGATCTTTAATAAAAATCTCCTCCCCTCTACTAATACTCCTATATTCGTAGTAGCCCCTCCTCTTAAGGAAGCTAATCTAGGCAAACGAACCCCTAAATACAATATTACAATTATAGAAGAGAAATAACCTACTTTTAAATCTATTACCGAAAGAGCTAAGAAGATTTATTTCTCTAAAGAATTTAAAGATTCTAAAATTCGTAATAATATAATTAAATTAAAAGATTTCTACCCTATAGTAATAAAGTTTATAATTACTAAAGTAAATATTACTATTAAGGACGTTATTAAGAATAATCCTGCTAATACTATAATTATTTATTAATAGGTTAATCTATTTAATAATACTAATTATAATAATAATAATAATATACCCAAACCCGAATTTAAATATAATAGGAACGCTACTTATAATAATACCTCCGAAGTTAATAAATTTATTCTTATTATACTTAAGACTAATATTCAAATATTAACCTTATTCCTTAGTAGCGGATCTACTCCTTTTAAAATAGCGACCAACCTTATAAAAGTAATAAGAAATACTAATATATCTTCTCTCTATAGCCAAATTAATTCGATAGGGGTATATAACCTCCTAATATTAAAATAGCGAACCTTTAAACAATTCCGGTATAAACCTATATAAAGAATATTAATTTATAAAACCTTTATTAATATTATAAAGTATATAGAAATATTTACCCTAATTATAGAGAAAGGAATTATTAAACTCCTACTACTACTTACGCTAATAATCTCTATTAAAGTAAAGGGAAGGTAAAAGATCGCCGCCTTATTCGATACTAATATAGAGTATAATATTATTTATAAGGGATTTGTAAATCGGTTTGGTTTAAATACTATTAGTATAATAATTAAAAATATTAATAATAATAAAAGTAAAAAGAACTTCCTTAGGGAGATTTATAAGAAGATCTACTTATTTAATAAGGGTAGAGAAATCTATTTCTTTATTATTAAGAACCGTTTACTTAACTATAAAATTATATTAAATCTACCCTTCTTTTAAAACGCTAATATTTATATAAAATATAAGGATAATAATAAGAATTATATATCGATTACAATTAGCGGGATAATAATTTACGCCGCCTTAATTATTAATTTAAAAGAATTAATAAATATTAATTAATAGGTTTAAATCCCGAATAATATTTATAACTCCTATAATATTTAGTAAAGAAAATACTATAAATATTAATTCTTTAGTAAAGATAGAACTACCAAACTAAATAAAATTTAAGGAGGATAATAAGGGGATCGCCGCTTTTATTAACGAGGCGGTAAAGGAAATTATTTTAATATTATATAAAGAAAAGGAAAAGTATTAAGCGTTGTAAAAAGTATAGGAAATTATTAAAAGAGAGGATATAAACTCTAGGGTTAATTCGAATTTGGAGAATACTATTCGGCCGTATTCGGTATAAAGTAAAGGAATAAATCCTAAGGCTAGTAAAAAAGAGGGTTAGGAGGAATTAAAAATAATTGTTATTTCGAAGAAGGCGAAGAAGCGGATTAAAAAGGCTCTAGTAAAAGAATTTAAGAAGGTTATAAAGAAATTTATAAATAAAATAAAAAGATAGAAATTAAAGATTTTTTATATATATATTAATATTATATATAAAAAGGTTAGGTAGAAGGTTAATTCCGTCGATAATGTAATTTCGGATAAATTAAAACCTAGAGGAAACTTTAATTAGAAGGTAAATAAAATAGTAAAAGTCTAAGAGCGGATTAACGATGCTTTAGAAAATTTCGGTATAGAATAGGATTCTTATATTATTCCCCGGTTTATAAAATTAATTAGAGGGTTAAAATTAATAGAGGAACATCTTTAAGCTATTATTAAAATAGTCTAAAACACTCTAAACGACGGAGAAATTAAATTATTTACCTATATCCTTTTTAATAAAGAGAATGCCTTCGCTTAGGATTTTATAAAGTATAGGAAGTTTAACGCTAAAATAATCCCTCTTTAAGAAATCTATATTATCCTATATTCTATTTAGTAAATTAAAGTTATTTTAATCTTTAAGGCTCTTTATAATAAAGTTTATAATTTATTTAAAGATAAGGTTAAGAAGGGAATCCTCAAGGAAAGCTACGCCGTATATAGGAATAATTAGTTCCTTATTACTAAGAAGGATAAAAGTCTACGCCTAATTAATAATATTTAATAAATTAATAAAGTAACCTTACGAAATATAAATCCGCCCTTAAATTATAAAGAATTTAATAAAGGTTTTAAAAGTTGTAAAATAATTTTACTATTAGATCTATTCTCTAGCTATAATTAAATCCCTTTCGATAAAGCTAATAAAAATCTTATAACCTTCTTAATACTATTAAAGTATTTCTAAATAACTACCTTACTTTAAAAAGTACTAACTTTATCGCTTAATTTATAAGAGTAATAACTTATATATTCTATAACTTAATCCCTAATATTTATTAATTATACTTTAATAATATTTATATTAAGGGTCCTAAAATTAATTATAATAGGGAGGTAATTAGTATTAAAGGTATTAGGAGATATATTTTAAAATATCTTATAAATATCGATAAAGTCTTTTTTAATGTAAAATTAATAGGAGGAATAATTGCCGCCGTTAAATCCTAATAGTACCAAAACTAAATTATTTTTATTAGCTACCTTTATTCTCCCGATAGTAGATTACTAATTACTGAAAAAGTCGCTAAAATTAATAAGTAAATTTATTATAAAAAGTAGCCTGAGAAAAAGGGTAAAGAGTTAGAGTAGGTCAAAACTTTCCTTAGTATTATAAATTATTACCGGATTTGGATTAAAAACTTTAGTATTATTATAATCCCTTTCTATGCTTTAATAAGGAAAGGAATAGAATAGAATTAGGGGGAAAATAAGTAATTTACTATAGAATATTTTTAGTATTTAATAATTATAGCCCTAATCTTTACTATATTAATATATAATAATAATCGATATAAAATAATTTACTTAATAATTAATATATTACTTAAAGGTTAAGGTATAATATTAGAGTAAATCGGCCCTAATAAGAAAAAATACCCGTACCGCTTCGAAAGTAGGATTTAATCCGACGCCGAAAAGCATTATAATACTACTAAAAAAGAATTTCGAAGCCTCTTTTATACGTTAAAGCAATTAAAACGATATTTATTCGGCGTCTATTTTATTATTAAAATAAATATAATAGTCTTTATATATTAATTTAATAGTATTATAAATAATATTCCTAGAGTTCTTTTAATAAAATAAATTATTTAAATCAAAGTTTTTAATTTTAAAATTAAATATATCCTAAGAAGTAAAAATGCTATTATTAATAACCTATTCTATAAACCCCTAAGACTTTCTAATCTCTACGAAAAGGAATATAAGGAGGATATTAATAATTTTATTAATATATAAATTTATACCGTCTTCGTTACTTAAATAAATATTTTAAAAGTAATTTTCAAGGGGGATTAGTCTTAATAATCCTAGGAGATCGCCTCCTATTTAATAATTTATAAAGTCTTTAGCTACTTAAAGGGATCTACTATTTATTACTAATTCCGTAATAACGCTACGAAGTACTTCGTTTCTAAAAGAATTCTTTAATTACTATTTACTAACCCCTTATAAATTCTACGAAAGTTTATTAATAATCCTTAAAACTATAAGCTAATTTTAATATACTACTATAATAAAATTAGGTACTACGGAAGGGAAAGGACGTACTAGCAAATTATTAAATATTATTATTAAAAAGGTATATATATTTAAATTAAGGAAATAATCCGCTCCTACTTATAATATTAAAAGTTTAATTTAAAATAGTTCGAGGATAGTTATAAATAAACCTATTTAAATATTTAATTTATAGGGAGGTAAATACTTAATATTTAATTTATACCGGGTATTATTAGAAAAAAAATATTATTAGTAAAAATTAAAAATAATTTTACCGGGTATATTAAGGCGGCTATCTTACCTAATACTAAAATAGAATTAGTAATTAATTTCTTAAAATCTATTTTCCTTCGATAGGAATATCCATTCGCCGTCCTAATTAATAGTAATTTAGAATTTAAAGGAGAGTTTGAAGACGTATTCTAATAGTTAAAGATCTTTAAATATATTATCGCTCCCTATAATTTTAAGACTAACGGAGTAAATAAATAGGGCTATATAATTATTATAACTTTTTTAGCTAAAATAAATAATAATAAGAGTATTATATAGAGGAAATATTTACCTTTCGTCCTTTTTACAAACCGGACTATAATTAAAAGTAATTATAAATATATACCCTTCTAATTTACCTATAATTATAACCTAATTACCCTAATCGAATTTAATCTCTCCTCTTAAAGAATAATAAATTAATAGAATAATAGCGAAAAAATAACGAAAGAGGAGCTAATCTCTATAGTAATTAAAATATATTATAATACTAAATATTATTTCGCCTAAGTAATTAAGAAAGTTATAATAATAAAGGAACGTATAATTAACTATAGAAATAAATACGACCAATAGAAGATAAGGCCTTAAAATAATTAGATCGAAATTAGAAACCTAATACTAATTTACAATAATATCCGCCGTATTAATATAAATTCAATTAAGAAATTAAATTACCGATAATAAAGTCCGTTCCGTATCTTTCGAATATTAAAGAATATTTACTATATAGAAACCCTTAATAAAATATAATTTCCAAAATTAATTAATTTTTAAAGGATTAAAAAATTTATAATTAGGAATAGAATTATATTAATTATAAATAATTTAAACGAATTTCTATTAGAATAAATCTCTCTTAAAGAAGGAGGGTATAAAAGAAACTATAAATTAATTAAAAATAAAATTATAATCGAAGAAAATTAGTAATAAAACGAATTACGAACCCAATTTATAACAAAGTTCGAATAGGGTACCGCCGGGGAATCGAAGGAAATAAAATCTAATACCCAAAAGTAGAAAATAGAAGAGAAAAGGCGTACCTCTCTCCTCGAAGTCTCCCTACCGAATATTAAACTACTAAGAATTTAAAAAATAGTAGCGGAGGATAAAGAGGAGGAATTATAAGGCTAAATAATTATTAATAGAATAATAGTAGTAGTAGAACCGGTAATAATTAGGCGGACTATAAATCTAGAGTATTAGCCGGGAATTATTAATTTATATATAAGCCTTTAAACCTATAATAAAAACGCTAAAATAACCCTCTAAAGCCGGCGAGGGACATATAAATCCGCCGCGTACAATAACCGACTGACCGATTTCCTTTTTATCTTTTACTTTTATTAATATTTTTCGCTATATTATTTAAATTTTATATTTTTATTATTTATTTATTTCGTTTTTACAATTAGTTAAGGGAAATCCCTACCAATCCTATAATATAAATACTCCCGATTTAAACCTACCTTAATTTAAATAAGGAGCGGATTTAGGCTACAAAATTAAAATACTAATACCTTTTACCCTCTATTTAATAATACTTTTTAATTTTTTATTTAGTTTTTATATTTTTACTTAGCGAAAATAATCGCTAGGAGTCTAATTACTTTCGAAAGGAAAATAAGATACTAAAAGACGGGTAGGAGGAGATTAATATTAAAAGAAGAAGGGAAAATTATTTATTATTACAATATTACCTTTTTATTATTCTTTTATTATATTCTCTAACCTAATAAAATTTTTTTATAATCTCTTTCCTTAAAGCAAAAAGCTCTAATTACTTATATACCGCTACAAAAATACTATACCTTTCAATATAATAAAAAAAGATCCGCTAATACTATAAGTAATAAATTTATTTACCTATTAAAGGATAATAAATTCCCCCTACTTATTACCTACTCCACTTATATTTATATTACTATCCTCATCCTCTAAATCTATACCCTACTAATAAAGGGTTTTATTATTCGAATAATTAGCCTACGAACGGCGGCTACTACAAAAGGTAAACCCCTAACCCTTAAAACCGAAAGTTTAAYATTTATATTAAGCGTACTAAATCTAATACTCCTTTCGAAAAAGGACGTACTATTCTATACGTACCTAATTAAATTAAATAATACTATTAATAATTAAAATATTTCCACCTCGATTACAATTATTCTTAAGGATTTTAATACTCTTAAAAATATTAGAATAATCTTACCTATTAATATTCTTCCGAACGAAAATTTCCAACTCCTTAATACTCTTAGCCGAATAAATATAATCAATAGCGTAATTAATATCCTAAGTATAATTTCTATAAATCCCCCCCTTAATACTAACGGGTATAGAAATACAACCTATAAAAGGCGACTAAATATTAAAAATTTCCTATTTATTCTCCGGGAAAATAAATATAAAGGTCTTTTGCGCCTTTATAAAATAGTAAGAATAAAAGTACTTATTCCTAAAGGAAAAAGAAATTAATAAGGGAAGAATTATAGGTTAAAGAGGAAGAGATTCGTATAATATACTAAAAGCCTAAATAAATAACCCAAGGATCCGCTCCTTTTTAATCCTTATATAAGTAATATAATAACCCTAAGGCTAAGCGCCCTTCTTCTTAATAAAGATACGTTAAGGAAAGTGCGTATTAAAATCCTTATTCTTAATATAATTAAAAAGAACGAAGCAGTATAAATTAATTAGATAAAAGGCCTCTATAAGTTTATAGAATTTAATTATACCCGTAAGAAGAACCTACTCTATATAGAATTTACCGGTAAGAGTAAGTTCGGTAATAGCGCGGATTTATACTACGCTAACGAACTTCTTACTATTTACTTCGTAAATTATTCTTTAGAGGGAATCTACCGGGATCCGGCTATAGTTAAAATAGATATATTATTACGGTGCAAAGGCACAAGGTAGGTAAGAACAAATGTAATTGCACAAGGAGAGGAAAGGGGAAGGTCCAAGGGTATGCTCCAAAACCAGCCTTTATAGGCTAGTCCTAATCTACAACTCTATAATAGTCTTATAAATACTATAGAGCTAATACAACTATTGTACAACGATAACGATTAAAGCTATTACGAATACTATAATAGCTTTATACAATAGTCGGAACTATAAGCTAATCTCTAACTCAAACCTAATACTATCGCTACTATAAACCGTTATAGGGTTAACCTTATAATACTACCCCGGGCTAAAAGAAACTATATAACTAATTAATAATATATAAAATATTAGAAATACCTAGCAATTGCTTAGCCTATATTATAAAAACTTCTACGGCCGCTATTACCCTACGTAGCGACCTCCTCTACCCCTTGTACCGTCCGTTCTCCCTAGCCTCTAATAATTAATTCGCTCCTCCGCCCTACTAATTTACTCTAACCTCCGCTTCGCAATCCTTTAATCTTTTAGTAGCAGTCTAAGCCGGTAGTATTAGAGTATCCAGATTATTATTATAAAACCTCCTAATCTCCTCCGGATATATTTCTACGTTCTTACATAGTTACTAACTAGGTACGTATAGTAGCGCCTATATAATATAGTACTTTTATCGTCTATTATCTAGGTTCTTCCGGTAGTTATTAATAATTTTAAACTCCTATTCTTTAAAATCCTTCCTATTATCTATCCACCTTATAATCCGCCTATAATTCGCCTTAATATCCCCTTCTATCCTTCCTATCCAAAATTTAACCTTATTAATATAGAAGGTAGGACTATACTTTATATTAATTAGTAAGCGGAGTATAATAATATAGTTATAAATTTTAATAATTTTGAAAGGCCCTTTACGGAGTAGTATCAATTTCGTATATAGCCTCTCTATTTTAAGGTTCTCTATACTTAATAGAACCTTATCCCTAACTTTATATCGTAGGGTATTTAATCTATTTATATTAATATTATCCTTATACCGTCGTTAAACCTCTTTTACTTTAGTTATAACGAAATTTAGGATTACTTTAAAGCGATTAATAATTTCTAAAGCCTTAAAATACTCATTCTACTAAACTTATAATATATCTAGAAGGTATAGTTTAATTAACTCTATGCCTATTTGTAAATAAAAACTATAATTAACGAAGAAGGGTAATACTCCCGTCGTCTTTAATATAAAATTATTAGCGGTAAATTCTATTATAAAGAACTAATCTACCTAATCGTCTTATATTTAATTAATAAAGGTTCGTAAATATTTTTCTATTTCGGCGTTAATCTACTCCGTCTATCCGTTAGTAACTAGATAGAAAACGGAAGAAGGAATTAATTTAATTTCTAATTTCGTTAATAACGCCTTTTAAAATTATAAAATAAATTAAAAACCCTTATTTAATACGATAGTATTAAATAGACTATAAATACTATAAACCCGTTCGATAAATCGATTAATTAATTCTTCTACTATTAAACCGATTATAGGGATAAAATACCGCATCTTTATTAGCCGGTTTATAACTACGGCGACGTATTTAAACATTTACCTTCGCCGTTTATATAGTATTAATAGCGTAATATAATCGATTAAAATATCTTTCTATAGTATAAATAGTACTATTAGCAACTTAAATAACCTATATAACGTATATTACATTAGCTTTATCTTCGCGTATATTAAATAATTCTTATAATAAACCTTAATAGCGTTATATATCCCTAATTAAAAGAAAAATTATAAGAGGAGGCTATATATTTTCTCCCTCCCTAAATACCCTATACCCGGTATATTATAGGCGTAGCGGATTAATTAATAGTAAATATTTATATCGTTAAAATTAAGGAGGATAAAACCGCAATAGTAAATCCGCCCCTAAATAATATAATACTCTACGAATAAAAATTTCTTAAAATTATCCTTCACCTCCTTCGACTATACACTCTTAATTAAATCTAACATATAAGCCCGCGCATTTTATAAAAGGATTAATTTCCTATAATAATCTACAATAAAATTATCTACTAATATTTTATTTATAGCCTTAAAGTTGTAAATATATTTAATACCGATAAAGACTGTAGAAATCTCCTCTCCCAATATAAAAATCTCCTCCTCCAATATAAATACCCTATTAATAAAAATATTCTTATTTAATAATACTTTATTATACGCTAATAACCTCTTATTTCCCGTATCCTTCGGGACGTCTTCTAATTTATAATTTAATATATCTAAATAGATTTATAAAGAGCCTAACTAGTATTAAATAGTAAAATTAAAACGTAATAAGAATTAAAACTATTATATATACTTTAGGGTTAATTACTTACTAACTATAAAAGACTTTAGGCCCTTATAATCGGTAATAATTTCTACCGGCTTCTATACTCCTTCCAATTCTAACTTTTATTCCTCTAAAGCCTTAATAATAATAAAAAATTCCTTATTGTAAATATTGTAATTATACTCTACTAATAAATACCGTTAATTAAAATAAGTAATTAGTTTTAATTCCCTATCCTCATCGTATTATAAGAGCGTCCCTCTATAAACCTAATTTAATATATCTATCTCTACAACCGTCTATTTCGACTAATCGAAAATATATAAAACGGGTCCGTTTATAAAAGCCTTCTTCAATACTTTAAAAGACTATTAATAATAATCCCTCTACTCCTAATCCTTAATATCCTTCTTTATTAATTCGTATAGTAGACTAACTAATATAGAAAAATATTTAATAAACCGACGGTAAAAGTTAGCGAACCCTAAGAAATATTATAGCGCTCTCTTAGTATTTAAAACCTCTTAGGAGGTTATAGCCGCCACTTTTTCTAAATCTATTTTAATACCTCCCAGGGTAATAATTAACCCTAAATATTTAATATATTTAATATAAAATTCGTACTTATCGATATCGATTTATAAATCTATATTAATCATCTATCTCAATATTTTACTAATATACTTAATATACTCCTCTTCGTTTTCTAAATAAACAAAGATATTGTCCAAGTAAACGGTAGTATAGACGTTAAAAATATTATATAGGACATTATTAATATAGTTTTAAAAAATCCCTAACGCTCCCTATAACTTAAATAGATAAATTAACGATTTAAAGAGCCTAAAACGAATAATAAAAACTATAAACTATTCGTAGCCCTCCTTTACCTATATATAATTAAATATAGAAATTATATCGAATTTAATAAAGATTTTCGCCTTATAAATTACATCCAATATCTCTTTAATTAACAATAATAAATACTACGTCTTAAATATTATATTATTAACGCCCTAGTAATCTACGTAAATATAAACCCTACCCCCTAATTTCTTTATTAATAGAATAAGCGCTATAGAAGCGGATTAAGAAGGCCGGATAAATTTCTTCCTAAGGTTCTTATCGATCTATTTCTTAATAATAATAGCTTCGATAAGCAATATAGGCCTAAGTCTAACGTATAATACCTACTCTTCTAATTAAAATTCGATCTTATAATTATAAAACCGGTTAAAAAGGAGCTAATCTACTAGCGCTAATAGAAAAGTATTAATATAGAATTAGTAGTAAAGTAATAATATCTTGCTAATTTCCTCCTTAATCCTCTATAATTTATCCGCTTTATCTATAAATTTCTATATATCCTCCTCTAAAACTTTAACGAAATATATATATTGAATCGTCGTTTTATAGAGCAGGGCATCCTTCGTAAAGTCTTTTATCAATACAACTACTCGTATAATAATTATTACTTCCTATTTAGTATTAAATCTATACCTCCCTACTATATTATTAATAAAATTATAAAGGAATAGTAGAAAGTCCTTCTTATATTATTCTCCTCTCCCCTTAATAATATCTTACGCTACTTTATATATAAAATCTATTTTACTAAACTCTAAAAATACTACTAGCCGTTCGAACTATATATAATTAATCATATATAGTTAGAACTAATCTCTTTTATAAATAAAATTGAAAGTAGTAGTATTTAATTCGCAAATATTTATAGGGTTAACTTTATTATTAATTAATTTACTAAGCCGGATTAATATTTGATAATCCCCTACTAATATGTATTTTTTACCCGGTCTAACGTAAAATTAATATAGCGTATCCCTTTTAATCTTAATTAGTACCGTAGTAATACTAATAATAAATTTAATTTTCGCCCCCGCCTAATAACTAATAAAAGCGCAATATAAGGCTAATAGTAACGAAATTTCCCCCTTATTCTTAAATACGGAAATCCGCTCCTCAAATCCTTTATCTTTAAATTAAAGTCCCCTAACGAGTAAATTTTCGCCCTCTACCCCTAAAATTTCCTCCTTATAGAAATAACCCCTAAGGATAGTATTAATATTACCCCTAGGAAGGGTACTACCCCTCTTATAAAATATAAATAATATAATACCCTTCTTAATAGAAGCGGGGGGGAGAGGTACCTTCTTATAGGTATAAGTAGTAATAACGGAGATAGAGTTAGAGAGCGCCCGAAGCGCCTCCGTTTAATCGTTAGAAAAACCTGCTAGTAAATAGTGGTTATAATAATTAGAATAATTAAACTGTATACTACCGCTTTCGTAATCGATATATAGTTTATAGGTTATTATTTAAGGATAGCCTAAAATAATAGAATATTTCTTATAGAAATTATATATTAAAAAGGTAATAGTTTCCTTATAATAACCGATTTATAGCCTTCCCTTTACTACCGTTTTAATAATACTTTTAACGTTACTATCTACGAATATTAACTTTTTAGAATAAAATAACGGAAAACAAGGGAAATTATATTCTTAAACGAAGGAGTAGTCGATAAAAGTATATATAGAGTATCCGCTATTAACGAAGGTAACGTAGTAGTTTTTATGTATACTAATAATTATATACGTAGATAATAGAATTATATTTGGAAGAATAGTACTATTTAGTAATTAAATTTGTATTTCCTCTAAATTAATGAAAGGATCTTATTCTCTTTATAATATAACTAACCGGCTAAACCTCTATATACGATTAGGTATAGAAGTTATTTATTTCCCTAATTATTATAATATTCGCCGCCTACAATAGGTTTATTAGGCTTCTCGGTACTAATAGTTTTAATAGCCCGGACTTCCGCTATATCTCTTCCTCCGCTTCTTAATCCGCTCTTACCGTTTCTTCTACTACTCTAACCTCTTCGTCCCTTATCCTTATTCTTCTTCTTTTCTTTACTAGTAAGGACCCTATTAATACGAAATTTACTACTCTAATTAATTGAATTAAAGTAATTACAAATTATATATCCCTACTAATTATAACAATAGTAGAGTCCCTTCTCCCTACACTCTTTAAAAACCTTTAAATCGAATATAATAAATATATTCGTTACATTTAAATTTATCTAATTTCTTCCTTAACTTATTATTCTATTATCGGCCGAGGTAGGAGGGGTAAATTTATTACCGCTATTATTATTACTATTAAAGTTGCTACCGCCGCCCTTATTAATAGAATTAATTAAGAAGCCGGCTACAACTTTATTATAATATTCGGCGTCTTTAATCTTCCTATTAACCTTTCTAATTAATTATAGCTACTTAATATATTTGTCGTTACTTAGGAAATCCTAAGAAATTAAAACTTAATAAAACTTTTTATTAATCTTATTACAAAAGTAATAAACCTTTATAATATTAATAAGACCGTACTTATCTATAAACTTAATAAATTCGATCTCGAAACGTAGGAATAATATACCGCCCTAATAGAAATCGATCAAACGTCTATAGGTATCTAATTTAATATTTATATTATTATACCGATTTATTAAGTATTAGAAAAAAATTTCGCCTATCTTCTACGGCTATTAATCGGAGTTAATAAAGAACTCCTTAATTTTAATGAGGCTACCTTTAAGTACTACATATAAATCTAATCCTAAATAGAATATAGCCCTTATAATCTTAATCCGTTCGTTAAAAAAATAAATTATATTAAACTCCTAAATAATTTCAATTTAATAATATTACGAGCGGAAAGTATTGTAGTATATAGTATTATTCTTCCCTTTATTAGTAAAAATAGGAAGGTCTTTAATAATATATTTAGGAAGGCGAATAGTAAGGGCTATCGAAATTACTGTAAGTATAATTAGGGCGCCTTTATTAGAAATAGTAAGGGTTGTTAAAAGGGCGTTAGAAGATATAATAGTAATTTATTCGTATAGGGTAATAATAATCTACTAAATTTCCTAATACTACTACTAAATTTATTAATACTTTATAACGATAGTATTATAATTAATAAAAATTCGGGCAAGTATTCGGCTAAGTACGTTAATAATAAATTAAAACGCCGGCTATTAACCGATATTAATAACGATTTCTTAGTATTCCCTAGGTACGGGAGAGGGGTAGAAATCGAACGTAATACTAGTAATAAAATTCTAAATATCGGGAATAACGTCCAAAATAGATAGTACCGCTCCTATAATAGCTATATTATTAATTAATTCGTCGTTAAGAGATTAGGAAAGTATATTTAAATTATAAACGTTAAGTTTAAATCTAGACTCCGGGCTGGGCGTAATATAATTAAGTAGGTAGGGATTATTACCGTTACTACTAACGGAATAGTAATTGTAATCGTAATTACTATTTTCTATTGTATAATTCTATAGCGATATAGAGAGATTATAGTAATAAGAAGGCGTAGTTATAATAGTTGGCCCGCGTTTGGGTTATAGCTTTAGTAAGTCCGCGGCTTAACGAAGCGACTTTATATATTGGGGTCCGCGATTAATAGCGACCTCGATATAGGGGATGGACTATATAATTAAACGTTGTACGACTCTAAGGGTTGAAAAAAAATATGCGTAAAAACGTAATAATTTAAAGGTATAATTAATTATTACAATACAAAGGCATAAGGTAGGTAAGAATAAATATAATTGTATAAGGAGAGGAAAGGGGAAGGTTTAAGGGTATATTTTAAGACCAGCCTTTATAGGCTAGTCCTAATCTATAGCTCTATAATAGTTTTATAAGCGCTATAGAACTAATATAACTATTGTATAGCAATAACGATTAAAGCTATTACGAACGCTATAATAGTTTTATATAATGGTCGGAGCTATAAGCTGATTTCTGGCTCAGACCTGGTGCCATCGCTGCTATGAACCGTTACAGGGTTAACCCTATAACATATATACCTTCGATAAAAATTGTTTTTTTCTATTAGGACGTTCGTTAATATAATAAGGGTTATTCCTAATAATTAAGGGATATACTAGAATAATACTACCTACCGGATTAATAAACTAATTCTTTTAGATAATATTTATAAGTTTAGCAATATTTATATTAAATTAGGGGTTAGTACCTTCTTCCTCGAAGGGTAAATCTCTACGCTCAACCTCGACCTAAATAGGGTTGCCGTTAAAATATTAAGATATATTTAATAAATATTTAGGTTATAATAAAATAAAAGGCGAAAAAAGTATTATAAAAAAATATAAAAAAGTAATAGATATATATAAGAAAAACGTAGTAGAAGAAGGAGGAATAGATTTATTGCGGCAATAAAAGTATATAAAGTATAATAGGTAATAAATACGTATTATTTAAACGATAAAGATAGGAAGGTTTTAAATAGAATTACGGAGCGGAAAGGTATTATTAGGAGTAAAATAAACGGATTTTAAGGTATTAACTAGGCGGATTAATACTTAAATAGTATTTAGAATTCTAATAACGATTATAGAATAGTACCGAAACGCTTTTGTTTTTAAATTTATAGTATAATACGTTCACAAACTTTAATACCCCGCGCAAAAACTTTTCTAAAGTTCAAATAATAAATACTAATAATTACTATTATTTTATATAAACTTCTATTTCCCCTAATAGCGAATAAATCTATACTTATCCTAACTATTTCCTTATTATATAAGTAAATCTTTTCCTTTCTCTTATATAAGATATCGCAACTAAAAATAAACTTCGCTAATCTTTTAAAACTACTATATCTATAGTAGATTAATACTATACTAAGCTATTTTAGAAAGTAATATAGCTTTAAATATTTAATTAGAGAAGTTCGGGTTCGAAAAGCCCTTTAATAAAAAGATTAAATAGATATTAAATTTATATAATACTAGTTATTACCCGATTATATTCAAAGTTAAAATAAAATACCGCTTTTAATACAAAATTAAATTTAGGAAGGGGGTAATCCTACCCGGACTATACTACCGTATTAATATTACCTAATATCCTATAAAAGAAGAACCTATTAAAAATACTATTATTAATTAAAAGGTTTTAATATACTATTAGAAATTTAATAGTACGGAGGAGGAAATAAAAGTATTAGATCTCTTACAATAAAAGGATTTTATAGCGCTTATTAATAAAAAGAAGATCCTAGTAGAATAATTACTATCCTTATCTATAGGAAATTAATTCTATATAATACCGGCTTTAAGTCCCGCCGCTAATTTATCCCCCACTATTAATAAACTTAAGACTGAAGAGAAACTTTAAGCCGAGGAAGAGATCCCTACTATCGAAACCGCTATTAAAAAAACTTCTATTATTAAAGAGCCTTTAATAGGATTAAAAATATAAGAGGTAAACTTAAATACAATTATTATTTAATACTTTACTTATTAGAAGAATAATCCTATAAATTAAGAAAATATTAATGTTAATAAAGGAGAGGTTTACCCTCTACGCAACGAGTAACCTAAGGATTTACTTCTTAATTCCAATTAGAAGTTCCTAAAGTATAAAAATAATAGAACTCTAAATATAGAAGGCGTACCTCCCTTTATTATTATATTCGACGAGGCGGATATTTCGATATATGTAATTGTAGTCGGTGTAAATTTGTACCTTCTTATTAACTAGAGAGAATTAAATTAACTAAATAGAACGTTATAGAACGCTTATATTCTAAAAATAGCGAACCTATAATATTACGCTAATACCGAAGAATAATTAAATAGTATTAAAGTATATTTAATTCTAATTTAAATATTAAAGAATTTTAGAGATAGGATTTATATCCTATCGATAGGGGTAATTCTATTAGGTATTAATTAATATTTTACAGCCGTTAATACCGAAGTTAAAACTTTTATAAAAATAATTCGATAGTAGTATATTCTAATCTATATAAATAAGTATTTTTCTCTAATTATATTCAATTAGCTAAAAAATATATAATATTATTATAATTTAATTTATAATAATAAGAGAGTAGAGCGGATTAAAACCGCGTACATAGTTTACGCCTTTGTAAATTCCGGGTATATTAATACTACCGGTTAATAGATATAAATAGAGATTTAATAAATTATATAAGAATTCCCTAAATAGTAATCTTTTTAGACCTACGGCCTTTAAATACTAGAAGTAATTAGGATATTTTTCGTAGAAATAAAGAGGGTTGATTAGTACTTCATTAGAGGAGAGGCTCCTTATTTATAATTAACCCTCTAGGAGGACAATAACTATTAGAACTTTTAAATATAAATAGATAATCTATTATAGTTAGAGAAGGTTATAGTTTATTAATAAATACATATAATATATAATTATATTAAAATTAAATAAATTAATTCTATTGAGGAGTTAATAGATAAATAGTAGTGTATAAATTTATATTGTAATTTAAAGTTTAAATTCGAATACAAATTTATCGGCCGAATTAAATTTAATATAGAATTTAAAAAATTTATTTATAAAAGATTAGAGGATAAACTTATATTTAAAAACGTTACTATATTTTATAATTTAACGGTTTAAGGATTAAGCCTTATTATTATTTTCTCTTATAAATTTTAATAATATAAGGAGAGAAAAAGAATAGCCGAAGAGTCTTTAAAGGAATAAATCAATTTAAATAAAACGGGAAGATTAATTAATTGCGAAATTATAATCGAAGAAGCGTTAGCAATATTGAAAAAGTAGTAGACCCCTTTTAAAGTTACGGCTAAAACGCTTAGGAAGTTAAAAATAATTCGAAAATCTAAGAAATAGCGTAACCAGGAATTAATCGGCTCCTTTACTAATTAAAACCGATTAATAATTAATTATTTTATTTTGCCTAAAAAAAGGAAGGCCGAATTAATATTAACCCTCTTCGGTTTGAATAAAAACCGCTAAATTATTACTATAGAGTATAAATACGCTCCTACCCTTAGTATAAAGGTTTAATAGCTATTACCTTTACCTTTTGAAGTAGATATAGTATAAATTTAGAGGTAATTAGATTCCGCCTACAAAATTATTATAGTAAAGAAAAAGGAGGAGGCTAAAGTAGAATAATAGTATTAGAAGGAGGTAAGAGATATAGTACGTTTCGTAATAAATGCGATTAAAAGGGTTAATATTATTAGAAGGGGCCGGAAGTAGGGGTGTAAATTATTACCCGGAACCTATTAATAATTATTTGCTTGGGTATTATTATTATTTTTTTCCTTTTTTCTTATAATAATATAGATCTTTATATTAAAGTAATGGTTTCGTTTTATTTCTTTAGTAAATTTGCTAGGAGGATTTATAGTAGATTTAAAGGGAAGTTTAATTTGGGGAATTTTTTCCTATTTTTTCCTTAGTGCTTTATTTTGAGAATTATTATAAGAAGGGAGGTTTAGATAGTAAGAGGAAATTAATTCTTAATTATAATAAGTCGAAGGATATTATTAATTTAGAAATAAAAGGGTAGAGAATCTTTCCTTATTTAGAGGAGGAGGATAAAGTAATTTAGATTAGATATTATTTACTACGAATATATTTGAATTTGTACTCTCTAAATCTGTTCCTCGCTAAGTCCGTTTTTGCTTTGTAAATCCCTTCCCCTAATTTGAGAATTTTGATTTCTAAATCTATTCCCCCTTTTCCTTTTGAAATCTTTAGAGTTCTAAGGTTAGAGGTAATACTTCGGTATTACTTTTAATCTCCTCCCTAGGTATTTATAGCAGTTGTTTGGGCTTTTAAATTTGGTCTTGTTGTGGATGTTACGGCTTTCTATAGACGATTTGACTTACTCCTTTAAGTTTTAAGGTTCTTCCTTCAAATCTTGTAGGGTTGTTGTCTTTTCTTCGTGGTGTGGTTTTTGCTCCAAATTACTATATATTATTACCGCCCTCGCCCGGCTTATTAATTAAAATATTATCAAGGCGAATTCTTTCGCCGTAATTACTAATAACGCGCTCGCCAATAACATAAAGTAATTAGTAAAATAAAATATAATTATCGCCGACCTTAAAAATAAAATCGCCCTTTTTGAAAAGTAATTTATTATTACCTAAAATAAATTTACTAATATTACCGATATACTTATTACCGCTAACGAAACTAATAATTAATTTAGAAAAAACTATACCGTTAACTTCCGTAAAAAGAATAATATTATTAAAAAATTTAAAAAGTCCCTCCGTTAATATATGGACCTAATAAACTTAATAGACCCGAACCCTCCTAAATTTACCGGCCCGCCCGAACCTAACTTAAAATTAAACGATAACGACGTTAATATTATATCTACTCCTAAATCGAAAATTAGTAAGGATTCTAATACCTATATTAACGAAGGTAGTATAACTATTAAACGTACCGAATCTTATTACGCCTAGCGCGCGAATATCGAATTTTATTAGTTCTAAAATACTTAGTATTTTAATTAAAACGAGCGTTATAAATTTACGTAAATCCTTTTGTACTTAGGAGGCGCCGCTTTTTATACCCTATCTCCCTAAATTATACCGATATTAAAGGAAGCCAATAAGGAGAAATAGAAATAGGAAATTAATAAACTCTTACTCATTTACTTCGATACTAAATATAATTATATAAATCTTACCTTCGAATTATATTATAATTTTAAAACCTTAAAAATAATTAAGGGTTAAAAATAGTTTGACTTCGAAAATAAATTTATTACCCTTATTAATTATTATAATTTAAACGATTCTATAAAGATTTATTACTTAAAGATAAAGGTTACCGACGAAATCTATAACGCTATTGCTTATTAATAAGAATTCCCCGCCTTTAATAATTATAAAAAGTAGTTTACTTTATATTATAAATTCGCTTCTAATATCGAGGAGCGCAATTAGTATAATAAAACTACTATCCTATTCTATAAAAATAATTCCGGCTCCGGCTCTAATTCTAATAGTAGTAATAGCGGCTCCGCCTCTAAATGTACCGTTAATTAAGGTAGTAATACTATAGACCTAAACACTATATTTATTTTCGACGTTTCTTTAGTACGTATAATCGATAAAGTTGTTATTAACTACTATATATAGAATAATTTGTATAAGCGTTATACTAAGCTTAGTTACTAGGCTATCGACTATTATAATAGTATTAATACCGGTATTCCTAGAGCCGAGAGGGAATATAACCGTTATAATAATTATAGTTGTAATAGTAGTAAAAGTAGTAGTAATAGTAATAATAGTAGTAAATTAATAATAAATTAGAACGGTTACGGCGATAGCGCCCGTATTAATATTATAAGCACTAAAGAGGCTGCTCCCGCCGCCCTAATTACTACGCTTATTACTCTAATTCTCCCTACTACTAAATATAGCGAAGGAAATACGTAGCCTCCCTATTAAATCGTACGGAGAGGCCTTCGTTTATAACGATAATAGAAGAGGAGGATATAGATTTAATAGATTTAAAAGTAATTTAATTGAAGAATTTAACTTTAAATAGCTATAATAATAATTCTATCCTTTTTTCTACATATATTATTTATAGATTATATAAGTAATAAAGTAAATATACCGCCTTAATTAATAATAGGTATTCGGCACTCGTTTTTATTAATTATAATTTTGCTACTCGCTATATTATACTATTATTGAAATTTCCTAAACTTAAGGCCCTATATTTAACCGACGGCGTCCCTAAGGATTTTATTACTTATTATTATAAAGTCTAACTTTAAATCGGCTACTATATAAAAATAATTATAATATTAGTATACGATTTAGTAGTAGATTATTTAATAATTTTAAATATACTATAGTTTAAACTTTATAACCCCTTAATATTATAATTAAATAGGTTAATTACCTTTATAAAGATATATATTAGTTGTTATCTACCCGCCGACCTATTTTTCTCCCTTTACTGAATACCTAAAGTCTAAAACTATACGAGACGCTACGAAATTTTATATCGAATTACTATCCCTCCCGCTCTAATAATAGAAAATAAATCTAAAAATATAATAATATTCTATTTAAAAGACGAATATACCCTAATAATTATCGAAAATTTTAACCCTAAGACTACGAACCGCTTATTATCTGCCTAAAGAATAAAACGCGCTATGAAGTAACGGTTTGCCCGGTTAGAAGCCTATAAAGCGCGTTCTAATACCCTATTAACGCTAGTTATAGACCCTATCTTTAAAATTAGACCCGTAATTTACCGCCTAATTATTAGCTAGCGGAGGTCTAATATAAATTACTATATCCCTGTCCATTATACTTATTATTCGAACGACTTAATTAATTTAATAAATATTAGAGACTTAACGGTAATTAACTTTAATTAGTTCTACGAAACTTATAAGCTTCGAATATTTTATACTTCGTACGTTAAAATTAACGAAATTATAGAGGAAGTTAGGGCGGAAGAGGAAACCCAGGCTAAAGAGGTAGAAGAAAGTATTTTAGAGCCTAAGGAGTAAGGAAATAATAAAAATATCGTTAATAGAGGGGTAGGGATAGGAATAGGATAATTAACAAATATATTAACTAAGGAAATAATATAGGAGATTATAGCCGGTAATAGAATTAAATATAAAAAATTATTAGGTAACCGCTTCTACCTCTAGATCGACGCCTACGTTAATAAGGGATCTAAGGTCGCTATTCGTACCGCTAGGATTACTAATAAAATTTACCTCATGTGACGGCTGGYACCAGCCGTCATGGATTCCATTCACGGATGGCTTCCATTCATAAGGTGGTTCAGGTTCTGGGCTTAGCTCTAGCGGCCTCCTTCCCAGAGTCAGGGTATAAAACCCAATCCTCCCATCGAACCTTCCCTTTTGGGATTCCTTTCCCTCTTTAACTTCTTATCTTTAGTCCAAATTAACTATTAAGGTAGTACAATCTTTACACCCATACCTATCCTTAACTACGCGTAATATTACAAGAAGTTCCTTCCTTTAGGTCGTATCAATACTCTCTATCGACGTCGACGACTACCTAGAATCTTAAGAACGACCCAACTAATATACAAAACTTTACTTCTACTAGCCCTAAATAAAAATCACTTATACCGGAGAAATCGGCTTACGTAGCCTTGCCTACACCAATTTCCCGCGTCTCTAAATAAATCTAGAAATTTTATTATACAAAGGGACGGGCGTTCTTAACAGTAATTCTATCCGTATACCTAACCAATCAACAATTTCAACATCAATTCCTTACCCATTCTCCGAAGACCTCTACCAACGAATTAGATCCCATTGTCGCTTCACCTCGTAGTAGCATTACTCAAAAGCTATACAATAGAGCGATCTAAACAAATATACCAGTACAGAAACTACCTTTAGCGGGCGCCCATTAGGCAATTATACAAAATCACGCCTTTTTCAGCATTATTTATTATTATTAACAATATTACAATCTTAAACCGTATTATCGGTTCGCCTAAGTATCGCGGGGCACCCTCCCCACCTTTCTTTACTATTCACCTAAATTCCGGAACTCCCGTAGAGCCTCAAAATCAACCGCAACTCCAAAGTCTATTCACTTAAATTCGTCCCTTCACCTAAGTAAAGAGCCTTAAATCTATTCACTATTCTTATTAAAGCGTATTGCGCCCGTCCGGTCTTTACTTCTCTATAATTATTTAAACCGTATCCAATCTTTACAATTCGAAACGCCTCTATCCGTCTCTCCTATAGGCGTAGCGCCTCCTCGCCGTTATCTTTTCTTTTATTAACTTCAATTCGTCGTTTCTAAACTACCGGATTTTAAAGCTTCAAATTGAACCGTATCCCAATAATACAAATCAGCTTATTAAGCCTCATTGCCTAATACTAAGGTTATAGTATTAAAGAGCCGTACTAGTATACAATTTACTCGTTTAGTTTTATATTTTTAACCCTCTTTTAATTACCTCTTATAATCGTCCCGTCTTAGCTATAGACACTCTTATAATCTTATTATTTCCTTATCTCTCTTTATTCGCTTCTTTCAACTCTTTCAATCTCTCAATAATTCTAATATTATTAAAATTAATAGCTTCCCATTACCCTATTCGCCAATACAGCATCTCATCAACCAAGGCATTAGAAGTCTCCAATAAAACGGATTACGGTATCCCTATATAAGGGATACTACCACTTACTCCTTACTTTTTATCTAATCCCAATATTAAATAATATCTCAAATGCCTAATAGAACCGTATAGCTATAAAAGTTCTTATTTTATATCCTCAACTTCAATACTCCTTCTCTCTCTCCTTCAATATCGGTTTATCTTATTCGATATTACTCTCTACAACTAAATACGGCAGTCCCAATCCCCCCGATTATTCAAAGCCCTTATTAAATCCCAATAATTAAAATCACTAAATAAAATAATAGAGGAAAGATAGATAGGTACATTAATTCTCGAAGTTAGGTAGAGGATTAGAGAGGATTAAAGAGGATAATATTATTATTAATATTTAACTTAGTAGTTTAAAAGATAGATAGGGCATTAGAAGTCTAATAAAGCCTCATTACTAGGACTACGGTCTTGGGATTTAAGTTCAATAGGCTACACTTTCTATTTTCACATATATTATTAGTTTAACGCTTCCGGGATAGAAGCTTATTGCAAGGGGGGGGTAATATGACGGCTAGCACCAGCCGTCATAGATTCTATTCACGGATAGCTTCCATTCATAAGGTGGTTCAAGTTCTAGGCTTAGCTCTAGCGGCCTCCTTCCCAGAGTCAAGGTATAAAACCCAATCCTCCCATCGAACCTTCCCTTTTAGAATTCCTTTCCCTCTTTAACTTCTTATCTTTAGTCCAAGTTAGCCATTAGGGTAGTACAGTCCTTGCACCCGTACCCATCCCTGGCCACGCGTGACACCTCAACGGTAAATTAAATAAAGATTCTTAATAATATAAGGAAACTATTAAAATCGCTAGAATTACTAAGGAGGATGCCGCCAAATTCTACGAGAAGGCCGATAAACTCCCTAAGACCGACGCCTAAATTAAAAAGAAGCTTCCTAACTAATATTAAAAGTATATTAATATATTTAAACCTAAGAAGGCTATAGTTATTTCCCCCTACCGCTTTTACAATTTTAAGATTAAATTAAAGCTAGGCGAGTAAATACCTTATATTAGGTCAAAACCCTTCAACCCCGACGAATTAAGCGTTATTAAAAAATAAATCGATAATAATTTAAAGATCGGTTTTATTCGCCTATTATAATCGGAGGCCGCCTCCTAAATCCTACTTATAAAGAAACCAGGCGGAGGAATACGAATTTATATAGACTATAGAAGTATTAATAACGTTATTTTCAAAAGTAAATACCCCTTTCCCTTAATTAAGGAAACCCTTAATACTATTTGTAAAGCTAAAATCTTTATTAAACTCAATATTATTACGGACCGCATTGAACCACCACGCTAATGAGCCGTGTTCCCGTACAACAGGATACAAGTAACCGAAGCTGGCAATTCGGTTGCTTAAGTGGTCTTATATAGTTGCAATAGCAATACATCCGATACATCGCCATTACATTCCCCCCCTTATATTAAAAGGTTCGTCCCGAACCTTGACCCCCTTCCGGTTCTCTCGCTAGCGGAGTTCCTAGGAATCAATCGAACTTTTCGAACGGGACTTTCAATACAAGACGGCGGACAAAGCATTCCTAGGCAACCAGTGTGCACCGCGCAATCTTACTTCATTGCAATCGGGCATCCATACTACGTTGTTTCGCGGTCTGCTCTTCCTAGGGAACCTATATAAGGGTGTCCGAAAAACCATTAAGATTTTTCCAACTGCGAGGTTCGAACTCGCAGCCTCAGCAGCTTCGGTTAAGTATTACGGACCGTATTGAACCACTACGCTAATAAGCCGTGTTCCCGTACAAAAGGATACAAGTAACCGAAGCTGGCAATTCGGTTGCTTAGGTGGTCTTATATAGTTGCAATAGCAATACATCCAATGCATCGCTATTATAAATATTATCGCCGCCTTTAATTATATTCGTATAGCCGAGGGGTATAAATAGCTAATAGTTTTCGTTACCCGCTTTAAGCTCTTTAAATCCTTAATTTACTCCTTCAGGCTATAGGGAACTCTAGGTACCTTTTAAAACTATATTAATAATATCTTATATGATATTTTAGACGTATACGCGACTGTTTATTTCGATAATATTCTAATTTTTTTTAATAACGAAGCGGACTACGAGCGCTATATTAACGACGTTCTCGAGCGGCTAGCTAAGGCCGGCCTATAAGTGGATATTAATAAGTACGAATTCTATATTAAAAAGACTAAGTATTTAGGGCTAATTATTACGCTTAGAGGCATCGAAATAGATTTAAAAAAGATTAAAGCTATTATTAATTAGTAATCGCCTACCTTTAAAAAATTCCTATAGAGTTTCTTAGGCTTTACTAATTTCTACCGGCATTTTATTAAAGGATTCTCGTTAATAGCCGCGCTATTGTACGACCTTACGAAGCGAAATGTAGAATAGGAATAGACTATAGCCTAATAGTCCGCTTTCGAAACGTTAAAAGCTATGTTTAGCAGCGGACCTACCTTATATATTTACAACTAATTTAAAAAAACCGTAGTCGAAATTAACGCTTTTAATTAAACTTCCGGAGGAATACTCTCTTAATACAATAATAATAGAGTATTCTACCTTATAGCCTATTTTTCGTCGAAGTATACCGCTGTAGAATATAATTATAATATTTATAATAAGGAATTATTAGCTATCTGTCACAGGTGCTCAACTGTGACATTGGCTATATAAGCGTGCACTTGGTGTTCTGTCTAGCGAACAGAACATTCTTCCATCTTTTGGTGGTTTGGCCTAGGCAGTGCATGTCCCTGGTTCCCATGACATTATGTTCTGTTCAAGGGTGCCGACACATCGAGGGTTCAATTCCCCGCAGTGACAATGTTGGAGACGGTTTTTCGAGAGCAACCCGTCGCGACTGACATGTGTCAACGA
This sequence comes from Neurospora sp. CHS-2018a, assembly GCA_009802275.1. Lineage (NCBI taxonomy): Eukaryota > Fungi > Ascomycota > Sordariomycetes > Sordariales > Sordariaceae > Neurospora > Neurospora sp. CHS-2018a. The sequence goes on along the minus strand of RAKG01000019.1, from coordinate 4,223 downwards.
TTGTCGCATTCGAAAGCAATGCTTTCAGGTGGTGTTATATGCCCCCGGCGACCGCAAGAGGCGGGAAGACAGCTGTGGTCGCTTTCCCCCGAAGAGCGGGTTTAAAGGGAAGGTAGTGTCACAGGTGCTCAACTGTGACATTGGCTATATAAGCGTGCACTTGGTGTTCTGTCTAGCGAACAGAACATTCTTCCATCTTTTGGTGGTTTGGCCTAGGCAGTGCATGTCCCTGGTTCCCATGACACTATCGTTAAAGCCTTAAAGGAATAGAGGTTAGAATTGGAAGGAACGTAGTAACTGTTTAATATCGTTACAAACTATAAGAATTTAAAGATTTTTATTATAAATAAGTAATTAATTCCCCGCTATATATACTAGTTATAATTCTTATCTTAATTTAACTTTTTAATTCGTTATACCTTAAATTCGAAGAACCTTCGTCCTAATACTTTAAATAGGAAGCCCGAAGACGTGCCTTTAAATATAGAAAATTACCGCCTAAAAGTTAGAAACCGTAAGTTAATCGACCCCGCCTACTTCGAAGACAATTATTTCGAAATACTATTAGTTATAAATATTAAGGAGTTAGACGTCGATAAGGAAGTCTTTTTGTTAATATTAAATACCCTAAAAGAATTAGATAAATCTATAGACAATATTATTAAGGAGAGCTATATTTAATTTATATTAATATAGGAGGCGGTCGCTTACTTATAGGACTTTAACCGTTCTAAGTAGCGCCCCTATATTAAAAAGAAGTTAAAAGTAATATTTATAAAGTATTTTACAATAGGAGGTAAAGCTTATTATAAGGGAAGAGTACTTATTGACTTAAACGATATAACTACTTAATTATAGTTAATTTACCGCGCCTATTTTTTACTAATAATTAGATACCCTAGCAAAAATAAAATTTAAGTATAAATAAACGAATATTAGTATTAATTTAATATAGCGGAGTTTGTAAAAGTTTATTATAAAGGTTATTTAATTTATTCAAAGACTAAAATATTATAAAGGGCTAAGGCAAATTACCTTAAATTTATACTAGCCGCTTTTATACCTTAGAAAGATATTTCTATCGACTATATCTCTCCCTTCCTAAAAAGTTTATATTTAGGATAAAAATTCAAATATATTACTATTGTAGTAGATCGCTTAACTAAAATACAATATTATATCGCAACCGAAACTATAGAAGCGGAAGAATTAGCCGACCGATTTATTAATAGGATATATACCCTATATAGTCTACCTAATACCGTAGTATTAGACCGCGGCTCCTAATTCGTATCCTTATTTTAAGCTACCGTCTATAAGAGATTAGCCGTTAAAAGGCTACTTAATTCCGCTTTTTACCCTCAAATGAATACCTAAATAGAATATATTAATATAGAAATAAAATAATACTTATAAATCTTTATAAATTAGGCGTAGACGGATTAGGTTAAATAGTTATTACTAATAGAATTCGCCGGTAATAATATAATTTTAAAAATAATAAGAATTACCCTATTCTTTACTAATTATAATTTTTACTTACGAATAAGTATCGAACCGTCTTCAATTACCCTATCCCAACTCTCTCCGGCCTAGTAAAAGGAATATATAAAGGCTAACGAATTTATAATTCGTTTTAAAACTATATAGGACTATATACGTACCTCTACTAAGAAGGTATAAGACTATTATAAGGTTAATACTAACGAAAAATATTCTAATATATTAAAATACTACCTTAGAGACTTAATTATACTAAATACGACTAATTTAACCAACGGGCGCCCTTATAATAAATTTATTACGGGGCAGAGGCATAGTTAGGGGTAGGGTAAGATATATATTATTGTACGGAGGAGGGGAAAGGAGGTGTACGTAGAGGGTTGGCTATATAGGCGAGAGCCCTAAAGCTAATCCGAAGTTACGTATCTATATACGTAACCGGATAGTATAGTTCTAAACTATACCGAAATACTTTGGTATATTGTAATAGTAGTATTTAGCGCTAGGTAAATTATAAATAGGATAACCCTATAATACTATCCTCCCCTTCCGTCTATTTAGTAAAGAAAAGAAAAGTCTAATTATATATAAGTATTAATATTATTATTCCCCCTTTTCTAAACGTCTAATAACTTTTTTAAAATTTGTATTATTATATTTATAAAGCCCTCCTCCTTATATTAGAATAAGGTAATAGTAGTAATAGTTTCGGCCGGCTATTATAAATAGAATAAGTAGCGTTAGGGAGGCCTAGGGATGGGGTAGCGGCGTAGTTTAGGGGCGGGATAGCGTTATAGGGGCTTGGGATTATCCGAGTCCGAATTTAAATCCGTTTTTAATTCGGTAGGGTCTGTTTATAGCCGGTAATTAAATTAAGAGCGGACTTCTAGTAGTATAAGGGCTTAAGGGTAGTCGTAATAGAATTCTAGAACCCTCTCCTCGTAATCGATAATATTATTTTTAAATTCCTATATAAAGGAGTAATCCCCCTTCTATTTAATTTAGTAATATTAATAGTAGTTCTTACCGAATTGGATACAATCGACCAAGCGCTCAAATTCCTATTTAATAACGTCTATACCGTTGTCCGTACGTATTATAATACGGCTATTATTTATAATAATATTTAAAGAAACGTTTTAGTTAGGGAGGCCTCGGCCGATCCAATATTAGATTATAAAGATATAGAATATTAGTAAATATTTTATATTAATTGGGAAGTTAAAGTAGATTTAGTAAAAGTTAACTTTAATAATATAGAAGGGGCCTTCCTAGTAGGGAGAAAGTTTTTAATAGAGGTAGCCGTTTATAAGGTTAATAATATTAAGGAAAATTAAATTATCTATTTAATATTTAATTAAATCTACGTAGTACTTATTAGCGTTAGCCTTGTATTATTCCTAAGTATAGTAGGTTTATTAGGAGATAAAGTCTTAAATTTTCTAAAAATAGTCGGCGAGTTCGGTAGCTTTATAATATTCTTTTAATTAAATAAGGGAAAGGTTAGGGGGTAGCGGGGAATAAAATTTAATATTTATATAAAGGTAGTAATTATAATTAGTAAAGAACGGGGAGACGCCGGTAGAAGAAGAGACGGCGTTATTACCCGAAAACTCTATAAGTAGTAACTATTTTGCCCAATTTATTTATACCTAATTAATATAGAGGTATAAGAATTATTTTATATTTATATTAATACGTTCGGTTTAAGTATTAGTTTGAAGGTAGAAGGTAGAATTAAATTTATATATAATAGAAAGGCGGTTATAAAGGGTAATTTAAAAACGGAAAATGAATTAGGAGCCTTTATCGGACGTAATAATATTAGGTAGGCTATATAAAGAATAAATACAATTAATAAAACAATCGGCGAACTCCTCCGCTTTAAAGGTAATATAGGGGATATAATATTATATCTTTATTAATTAGTCTATAATAATAGTAATATAATAGAAGGTCTACCCGAAGTATTCGTTAAATAGTAGCGGAATAATGTAATTAATTAAAATATCCTTCTATAAAGTTAGGGAAATAATAATAAATTTAAAAAAACTTATAAAGCCGCGTTTAAGAAACTTCGTCCTCGCGTATAGGAGGTATCTTTTATAAAAGAAACAAACATTATAGTATATACTTTCCTAAAAGAATTCGCAAACGAATAGGTTATACGTAATTGAAGCGCTTATTCCTTTAATTATATTAAAGATTCTATAAGGAAGGAATAAGTGATTCTTTCTATAATGGGCCAGAATGCAATTAATTGCGGAGCCAGGGTCCCCACTCTATACCCGATTAGGAAATCGTCAAGACACTGTGTCAATAGCAGCTCAAAAAAGCCACTTTTCGTGTTGCAATTGAAATTGCTCCTCAACCAAGGAATGCATCAAAGTGCACCCAAGTGCAAAATGACCGTCTTTTCTTTCCGATCAATTTGGTACCATTTGCACGTTGTTGCGATAAGTGGTTGTTGAGAAAAATAGAAAAAGGGTATTTGGGAGCGAAGAGTAGTTGGAAACGAATAGGAACGAAGGCTTCTAATTATATARGTAGAAAAAACGAACCGTTTTTCCAAGTTTAGTTATTGGCTCAATGGGTCTAATGGCTACTTCTATAATTAAAAGGTCGTGAGTTCGATTCTAATTAGAATCAGAAATTTTATTTTGAAAAAAATATAAATAAATTTATATAATAAATAAATATAAATTAAAATTAAAGTTTAT